>JAHLML010000004.1:3600000-4089704 GCA_019915145.1 Strobilurus orientalis
GAGGCCCAAAGATAGCAAGCCTGTTGTTCTTATTCGGAATCCCGCCATGCCGCCCATAGTCTCGCCCCGATGTATGTTTGCCGGTGATGAGAGGGTCCGCGCCCTGTAAATTTCGAATGCTCTCAGCGATGCACTGAGTGTGGCCTGCTCATAGAACGGCGTCGAAGGTATTAGCTGGACGCTGAAGACAATGAAATCGAATGAATTAGGATTACAAATATGGGGCAGAGCAACAATTGCTTACCACGGGCGCTATGGCCGACCGATGCTTTTGCAGCCTCGGGAGCGGGACCCTCCCGGTTATAAGCCTCCAAAGTAAGAAAACAGATCGCTACCGCCGTCAATAGTCCCGCCTGCCCGCACGAGGTCCCGCCCCAACTCAAGACCGGCGTCCAGCGTATGGTGGACGTCGGCGGCTACCGTCCCCGGTGTCGCAATTCGCACATATGACATCCTAAATAGCGCGCGTTTCATCATCCGGATGCTACAAGCATCGGTAGATAATCAGCAAAGATATCAAAAATGGTCAAAAATTTGAGCGACGCACCATGGGCGCTGTGAGCGGTGGTACAGCCCATAGCCTTGAGAATACCATCACCTGGCATGACTCTTGCCAAAGAAGCGGCCGATTTGCTACCTCCGCGCTAAATCCCGCCGCCCCGATCCAAGTGCGATCGCACAGAGCGATCGCTTACCATGAGTGCTACGGGCAGCCGTTGTGTATATTGATTCGTGAATACCGTCCTGCTGGTAGCGATCATCCAAGTCCACGGGCAGATAAACAATGCCGTCAACGGGCCCGCCTCGCCGACGAAGATCCCGCCCCAAATAAAGATCGGCGTTCAGCGTGCTGTAGACGTCGGCGGGGACCGTTCCAGATGGTGCAAATCGTGGATAGGACGTCCACCATAGCGTACGCGCTGTCATTTGGGTGCTGCGAGCATCGTAAGATAGTCAGCCAATAATTCAAAAAATGGTCAAAGATTCAACGACGCACCGTGGGCGCTGTGAGGAACCGTTCTGCCCATAACTCTGGGAGCGTCGTCCTACAGCATGACCCTCGCCAAAGCAACGGCTGTTTCATCATAACCTTCCGGAATCCCGCCGTCCCGATCCAAGTCAAGTGTGATCCCGACGTCGGCGAGCTCCAGCGAGCGCAGGGCGCGAGAACCAAGCAAGATGACAAGCGAGTCATCACTGGTATCGTCCGAAGGCATCGGCTAGTACAGCCGTGAGGCAGCCAGGCAAGGCGCTGTTGACATGTTGGAATTGAATCGGCCGTGGTTTGATGCTGCTTCGAAAGTGGTACCCACCGGACTGTTGATGGCACCGACGTCGGCGGTCACCCACTAAGCCCCGTATGTGTAGAAGATAATGTTGCGTCGGTCGATGCGGGGCCATGGGTGCGGTCGTTGGCGCCATAATAGTCGTCGCCGAGTGTTGGGAACTAGATGGTCGCGGTAAGAGGTCAAGTGATGATTGATCAAAATTCAAACAAACGCACTCGATAAACGACCTGCCCGGTCAAGTAGACTTGACATGGAGTCATTGGGACTGGTGTCATCGGCGGGTAGGCGAATCAAAGCCTCCAAAAGTCTTGAACTAATGTCGAAATTCTGGACAAGTGGTAAGTGTAAGTCATGGAGACAAGAAGAAGATTGCGAGTTGCCCATAAAAAAGCAGTCGCAAGGCGTTGAGGACGTCGTGTAATGTATAGTGAAGCAATGCAAGGACTTGGAAAGAACAGAAAGAAGAACACGGTTGAAAATGAAGCGTACCATAATGCGCCCGGAGTCAAGAGCATAAAAGCGTCGCTGCGAATAAGAAAAGCGCAGCGTTGTTGAGTGGAATAAGCAAGTAGAGCAGGAATATGAGAGTATAAAGTCAAGTGAGGCTGGAATCGAGTATGAGAAGGGAAAGCACCAATGGGTGATGATCTCCACTGACCAATTCGCCCTCCCTTATATACCAGAATCCCTACCACATCAGACCGGCCATAAACATATCCCACCTGACAATCCCTCAGCCGAATCACCGCCCACGGGCCCCAAGATATCTGAATGGACCAATCACAATGATTCCAGTGCAGTGGTTTGCCGACGCCGCAAGGGTTCGTACGCGCCCAGACATGCTGCGTAGTCACGGTGTGTCATCCCACAGTAGTTTTGAGCAATTTCTTCAGCGGAATATCGTCCCCAGTCGCGGCCTGAGTCCGGTCGAGCAATCCGAAGCGATAGACACCAACTTCATGTGAATCGAGGGAGGAGAAAACGAGTCCAGCTATGAAGGTCAGGTACCAGTAAGGCACCGCGTAGCCGAGGAGGCGCGCAGAGCGCGCGCAACAAGGAGAGGGCGCAAGAGACGATGGGAGAAGAAGAACAAGCACGTATGCGTCATAGCACGTGCACAGCCTTAACCCGGAAAGCCTGGCTCGCGATTTTACTTTTTGACTCTCGCCTCATCCGAATTTTTGACTTTGAACACTCGTTCCCAATGAATTCTTAGCATCTATCGTTGTGCCCAACGACGAGGTGAGGGGCAGAGTGTAGCGCAAACAACACGCAGGTGAACTTGGTAAGTTTTCTTGATTCGGACTAATTTTGTCATTCACTTGGCGCGTTCAATAATAGATCCGCAATCATTCTAGTGTGCGTTCTGGGCGCTCCCGAACGCTTGGTAGGAGGGTTACGAGACATGCATTGGTGAGGCTACGGCCCACGGGACATTCTGGTATGTATTGGCACTGTCCTGCCGTCTAATGACCCTGATTTAGCTAGTGCTCCATGTTAGTCTAGGAAGGGACCTTATGGATAGAACGTTCTGCGCTGCACACCTTGCCACTGAAGTACTGATGACCGTGTCTATTGTGCACACCTCGATAGACTCACTACCTCGTCAAAACCCTTCTCTTTGCTCTACTCTACATGGCAACTCAGATCACGCAAGCTTCAACCGTTCCGATTGAGTGATTCCGTATCCCGTTGCCGATCCCGTTTGAGGTTCACATTCACAATTCATCCCTGAATCTCAAGGCTACTCATTTCTTCGCTCAATATTATGCTCAACACGCTCACAACACAAGTCTGGCACGCTGTCAAGTTCTTTCTGTTTTCCATGGTGAATTTGTTCCCCCCAACTTCCATCTCCCCATTCCAAAGCCTGCACAGTGTTGCGATAACAACGCTGCACATGCTTTGGAATCAAGAGCTGGACAGGGATACTAGTCTGCTTACTGATGCAGATTGCGTAGTGATGTCTGGTCAGTACAAATACACAATGACACCGCCGATTGAGGAACCCTGGACCTGAACCTGGGATGGAAGTTCCCACACAGCTTTTTCTCCTACCACCCAGGCTCATAAATACCGTCGACATGTGCAACTTTCCAGCCTTGCCATACCCTCCCTCCCTCCCTACAACTCTTCTCCTTCACCAGCAAACACGAGGAGTTTTCCGGACACTCACCATTGTTGTTGGTAAAAGTCTCCTCATGCCACACTTTTTCGAGGCTATTCTGACTCTCCTGTAGGCTTATTGCGCGTTTCGTGACGTGTCGTCGAATACCACGAGTTGTTGAAGATGACGGCCGTCCGGGTTCCACGTCGTTGTCGCCCACCGACACAAAGAGCAAGAGTGTTCGGAGTTTGCCGGCTGCTTTCGTGCGTCCTAGTGAGTCAATTTCCCGTCTCTTCTCCTTGGTTCTGAGCTCATTGAACGTCTCCTAGCTTCTATGCATCAATCCCAGCACCAATGTGCGTGTAGAGGAGCGTCACTTGCATGTCCGTGAGTCCCGCCACACTGACTCAACTTTTCGGGGTTGACTAACGAGTTTCCCAGCACACTGCAAACTAGAGCTGCCTGAGGTTGACGCTGCGCCGGCGAGGCAAACCCCCGCGCCCCCAAGTCCGATATACAAGCATAGAAAGCAGCTGCCACCACGCTGCTGTCGAAGACCCCATTGTGTGGACTGGTGAGTCGTTAGTATGTCTTATTGTGAGAGATATTGACCCCCTATTTGACAGTGCGTTGGGCCTGCACTGCCTTGCTGCATTTCGCCACACCTCCGCGGTCCTCCTCGAACTCTTCCGGTACCTGAAAACGTCGTGAGACGATGTATCGACGCCGCGTTGACCACCTGCAATGACCGTGAGTTGGGCAAAACTGTTTTGAAACCGACTTGATTTCTAACACTTTTCACAGCGGAATTTCTCCAAAATCCTCGGACCCGGACGCCTCGCCGGCGAGGCGACGTCACAGCTATACATTCCAGCAGCTCAACGTCGACAGCAGCTGTGCGCTGCTGTTTTGCTCTGCTGCAAATCATCACAGGTGAGTCCAACGTTGTTCCAATCTCTTGAACTTACTGACATTACTCCCGGCTGCTCCCTGCCTGAAAATACGCCGACGCGATGTTATCGACGCCGCACGGACCGCTTCAAACGGGTGGTGAGTTTAGCCAAACAGTTCTGCGTTGATGCTAAAACTTACGACTATTTGCAGTTCAGAAAACCGTATTTCTGCGGACCCAAACGCCCCGCCGGCGAGGTGATGTCTTGGCTAGACGGTCGGCAGCCTTGACGTGCAAGGCAGCTGTGCGCTGCCCCGTCATGACACAGACTGTGTTAGGTGAGTTCATTGTCATTTTTTGATTCCGTGATTGTACTGACGCGATTCACAGCCTTTCACATCGTCAAATACACCTGTACAGGTCGTTCAACATTTCCAATGTCCCGAGACGACGCATCGACGCCGCGCGGACTGCCTCAAATGAATGGTGAGTCTGTCACCAACTCGTATTATTTCCGCTGACTTTGACAGGTCATATCATCAGATTTGCGCCAAGATCGACGAGGCAAGTTGCCCGCACTGAAGTCACGCAATCGTTGCCTTGGTTATGGTGAGTTCTCATTGGTGGAAAAGACTGACCTTGATCCTAGACACATCGGGACCCTAAAAATGCCATGAGACGATGTATCGACGTCCCGCGAGCAGCACTGTCAGTATCTTGGTAAGTTGCTGAACAGTGAAATCAACATTGAACTTACCTTCAGCATATTGAATTCGACGTCCGGCGATCGAAACGCCCCGCCGGCGAGGCCCGTCTCACCCATCCAATCTATGATTGCGTCAACGTGCCAAGATTTAGTCTTGAAAGCCAGTGAGTTCACATTCAGGACAGTTGTAATTGACTTTGAGTACTTACCTTATCTTAGATTTCAGCCGTGGTGTCACAGATCCCGGATAACGTGCCAATACAAGAGGTCTGGAGCCCGCGAACAAGATCGCGTTACAGGAGGCCTATCACAGAGCGGCAGCGTGTTAGCCTCGAGAGGCAGTATTCGAGGTAACGAAGATTCTGACCTACGTGAACATTACGACCGAGACTCAAAGTAAGCCAACAGGGAACCGGATTACTTAGCTTTCGAGGAGCCGAGAAACGTCGCCAGGCAACGAATCTCG
Source organism: Strobilurus orientalis (assembly GCA_019915145.1). Taxonomy (NCBI): domain Eukaryota; kingdom Fungi; phylum Basidiomycota; class Agaricomycetes; order Agaricales; family Physalacriaceae; genus Strobilurus; species Strobilurus orientalis. Next base: position 3,605,461 of record JAHLML010000004.1, read on the forward strand.
AGCGCGTGAGCAAGATCGCGCAAGCAAGCCAAAACGGATCCGCATCAGTTACTCTAGCAAGGAGCCGATGAACGTCGCGACTCGCAAGGCAACGAATCGAGAGGGCGCGATCTGCAGGTACGTGATTTTGACTCATACATGGGCGCTTAACGAAATGGCAGCGCGTTTGTTGCCAGTAGCTTACCTTGTAAATACGGACTACCTTACCGAGTCTCACCTTGGGGTGGGACTTGGTTTTTTTTGTGATATGCCACGTCCCGGCTGGGAGGGGAAACCATGCCAATTTTTCGCGGGTTTCTCTCGAGCAGGGGGGAGGGCGTTCCAGAGGCCACGGCAGCTTAGCTAATGGGTGTACATAGCGTAGACAGTGGAATAAACACGTTTGAGCCCACTTGCAAAGTTGGGGGACAGGGATCAAGGGGGCAGCCGGATTGGGCGAGGGGTACTCGGGGTAGGGACTTGTCTCTGCCAACGACTCTCGACACGCGCCGCCCCATGCACGCCAACGGATGACCCCTGCGCTGCGCCAAGCCAACGCCAACGGAGGAAGGGAGGGAACGCGCGGACACGCAGGAGGGCGCGAAGAGGTGGAGCCGTGAAGAGGGTGGAGCCGCGAAGAAGCAGACTCTTCTTCTCTTGCCGTCATCATCGCGCTCTCTCCGCCATCATCAACGCAAAAATACGGGACGCCTCGGTGGAAGGAGACGTACAGAGCAGCCAGGGGTCGCGAGAGGACGCAGGGTGCGCGTTCAACTCGTCGTCCACCAGGCCTTCCGCTGATAGCGTAGCCAGCCAGCCAGTCCGTCTACGCCGCGGGCTCCCTCAAAACACCACGCTCGGCAATTCGAACGCAAGCCCGGATGCTCGCTTCATCGCCGTTCATTTCTACTTGCCGAGACTGAATGGCATACTTCCAAACAGCCGTCAAATCCGCGTTTACGTTGCGCTACTCCATCCAGGACGCGACATGGCTCTACTTATGACCACTTGAGATGGTCAAACCGCTCGCAAGCTTTGCCGAGTACACCACACGCCGTCAACTCCCGCACACTGGCACCCATCTCATTGTTCAATACGGTCTGACTCGTGGTCACCCGAACGTCAGCCATTTCCACGTAGCCGGATCACACCCTTGTCCAATGCCCAGACACTCATTCATGCTCACTCGGGCTGCTCCTCTATTCGACAGCTCCCGCACGCTGGAACCCATTTCATGACGGCAACCCGTTGCTTGTCAAACGCCTTTATCACCTGCTTCCCGAACGCCAACTCCTCGGTCTGTGCCTCTATTCATTCTTGCTTGCCGCGACTGAATGGCGCACACAGAGACACCCGAAAGTCAGCAACTTTCACGTAGCCGGATCCGATGTTTGCGATGTCTAGACACCCGTTCATGCTCACTCGGGCTGCTGCTATATTATATCACAGTCGTGCACCGGTTCCGCGTCTACCTCTGCAATGGACTCGCTGACGGAATCCTCGTCCACCCCCATCGACGTCTTCGACTCCACAGGCGTACACGATCTCCAAAGGACTTTGTCCGGAGGTTCAGGGGATAGCGCTACACTCCGGGATTTCAACTTGGACAAGACCATACAAGATGTACTCAAACAGTACGTGTTTACCTCTTCGCTGCCCTCAATTTCCCTCAATTCTGCTGGTAGGCGAGACGATGCGCATGTCAAGACGCGCCAGCTGGGTGTTGGCTTTCGCGACCTCGCAGTCATTGGCGCTGGTGGCACCACGTCACATAAACACACCATCGCCTCTGTCTTCGATCCACGCTCCTGGCTCGAGGCTATCCAGAGCGTCCGACGCCCAGAATTGCGCAACATTCTCACCGGCTTCGAAGGGCTAGTCAGGCCAGGGGAAATGCTTCGTACGTTCACCCAGCCTTTGCTTCGCCCTCACTGCTTAGTGACCTTTGGATAGTCGTCCTCGGTCGTCCCGGCTCAGGTTGCACCACACTCCTCAAGACCCTCGCAAACCAAAGGTCTGAATACCATGCCGTCCGCGGAGACGTGCGTTACGACTCTCTGTCCCCTCAAGACATCCAGCGACACTATCGCGGGGATGTCCAGTACTGCCCCGAGGATGATGTGCACTTCCCCACCTTGACCGTGGAGGAGACGATTAGGTTCGCGGCGAAGACTAGGGCGCCGAGGGGGCGATGGGGGATAGGGAATGGGAAGGAGTATGTGGACACGGTGACGGACGTGTTGTGTACGGTGTTTGGGCTGCAGCATGCGAGGCGGACGCCGATTGGGAATGAGGCGGTGAGGGGAGTTAGTGGGGGCGAGAGGAAGAGGGTGTCGATATGCGAGAGTTTGGCGACTAGGAGTCGGGTTGCGTGTTGGGATAAGTAAGTGTCCCTTTTGGGTTTATGTTCTGATTGTGCGTTAATTGACCGCACGCTTAGCTCTACGCGTGGCCTCGACGCGTCGACGGCTTTGGAGTTCATCCAGGCTCTCAAGATCGCCACGAGGATGCTCACTATCACGACGATTGTTTCCATTTACCAGGTTGGGGAGCCGTTGTACAGTCACTTTGACAAAGTGTCTGTTATCTATGACGGGAGGATGGTGTATTTCGGGCCAGCATCTGAAGCGCGGTGCGTAGCCTGTCCTTGACTTAAAATTTCCGACGTCTTATATCTCGAAAGACAATACTTCATCGACATGGGATACGACCCCGCCCCGAGGCAGACCACAGCGGACTTTCTGACGGCGGTCACGGATCCTATGGCGCGTATCCCTAGATCGTTGCATGTCCCTCGGACGGCCCAAGAGTTCGCAGATCATTTCAAGGAGTCTGTCTTGGGAGAGCGGAATCGTAAAGAGGTTGACCTTTACTTTGATGAGATGACCCACTTGGGGGATGCTGAGTACAAGGAGAGTGTGTGGGCGGAGAAGTCGGTTTTGGGTCGGAAGGGGAGTCCGTACACTGTGAGCATCGCGGCTCAGACGAAGGCGGCCATTGTTAGGAGGGCGCAGATCTTGAGGGGGGATTTGTTGACTGTTGCTTTGAACTTTGGGTGAGTTTGGTTCTCTCGTATCACCGATATCTGAGTGTTCATTGTAAGTAGGTCGTTCGTGTTCCTTGGCACTGTTATGGGGACTGTATATCTGAAAGTCCCAGAAACCACTGCGGCGTTCTACTCGAGGGGCGGCGTGCTTTACTTGTGTGTTTCTTGCCCTTTTTTTCTTTGAGGCCGTCGTTTCTGATGAAGGTGTTCAGCATGCTATTGTTCTCTGCTCTAGCGGGCATGAACGAGATTCCGGCTCTGTATCAGCAACGGCCAATCGTGCATCGGCATAAGGAGGGCGCGTTGTATCATCCGTACATCGAGGCTGTGGCGATGACAGTTGTGGATCTGCCAATTTGCTTTACAACTAGTGTTGTGTTTGGGATCATTGTGTACTTTACGGTGCAGCTGCAACAGTCGGCGGTACGTCACCTACTGTCCTACTTTGCTTCCATCGGTGTTGATGCATCTGATGTAGGGCCAGTTCTTGTAAGACTTTGAAGTCCGTTTGTGTGTGGGAGGAACTGATCGCAGTGTACTTAGTCTATTCATGCTTTTCGTCTTTCTGGCGAATCTGACGATGAGGGCGTGGTTTCGAGCAATAGCTGCGGCGGTAAACAGCGAGGCTGTCGCTCAAGGTTTGGCTGGTCTTGCCATCCTAGCGCTGGCTCTTTACACTGGTGAGGAACTCTTCCTTCGTTGAATGTGTCCTTCGTCTGACTTTGACTAGGCTACACCATACCGGAACCGTCTATGAACAAGGCCTTCAAGTGGATCACCCATCTCAATGTACGCCCGTTTTTGCGAGGGCTAGCCAGCTACTGACAACCACGACTACCTGCAGCCGCTGAAATACGGTTTTGAAGCGCTCATGAGCAACGAGTTCAGGACTCTTTCCGGGGAGTGTTCGTCAGTCGCACCATCGGGTCCCGGATACGAGAACGTCTCCATCGCGAACCAAGTCTGCACGGTTGTTGGATCGGTGTCCGGGCAATCTCATGTCGATGGGTCGCGCTACTTGAAACTATCGTTCAATTACTCTTATAGCAGAGTGTGGAAGGTGAGGAAATCCTTCGGCTCGGAGAAGATATTGTTCGATCTGATGCGGTGGTCGACAGGACTTGGGTATCACCATCGCCATCTGGTTGGTGTACCTCGCTGTTCTCTTTGTTTTGACGGAGTTCAACACACGCGTCGACGGCCAATCATCCGTCTTACTCTTCAAACGCGGCTCTCATCTTCGTGCTTCCCCAGAAGATGAGGAGTCTGTTGAGCCTCGGCATGAAACAGTTGCATCCCCGAATCCTACAACCATTGCCAAAGAAAAGGCTCCTGTTAATCCCATACCTTCCAAGGACGTCTTCTCGTGGTCGCACATCAACTATCGAGTCTTCGCTAATGGACGCCAACGACATCTTCTGGACGATGTTTCGGGATATGTTGTGCCAGGCAAGATAACGGCTTTGATGGGCGAATCAGGCGCGGGCAAGACCACGTTGCTCAATGTGCTCGCACAGAGGACCACTACTGGAGTTGTGACTGGCGATTTGCGCGTGAATGGACACGCACTGCCGTCGGATTTCCAGGCGCAAACGTATGTTCCCTTTGTTGAGACGAGTCAAAGAACTGATTGAACTTGGGCAGAGGGTACTGCCAGCAGATGGATACTCATGAGCCGTTCTCCACCGTACGAGAGGCACTCTCGTTCTCTGCGATGCTGAGGCAGCCGGTGAGTGTGCCTTCTAAAGAGAAGGAAGCATAGTATGTTGTATTTGCCTTGCATCGTTCCTGGCCTGAACTTTGCCCACAGCGTCGATACATGCCTCGGAATGTGTGGATTGGAGCCGTACGCAAACGCGACTGTTGGTTCTTTGGGAGTGGAGCATCGTAAACGACTGACCATTGCCGTCGAGCTTGCTGCGAAGGTACACGGATCTTATGATGTTGGTGTTCAGCGCTGATGCTAAGAGTCAGCCAAAACTCCTTCTGTTCTTGGACGAACCAACGTCGGGCTTGGATTCGCAAAGCGCGTGGGCTATCATGAATTTCTTGCGAGACCTGGCAGACGCTGGACAGGCGATCTTATGCACGTAAGCTTGCTTTTTGACGTGGATGTTGCATATCCTAACGTCTGTTCAGGATTCATCAGGTTAGATCCCATTCAATTGTGTCTGTCTGACAGAGATCGAACTGCAAACAACAGCCTTCTGCGGAACTCTTCGCTGTGTTCGATCGCATTCTTCTTTTGCAAAAAGGTGGCAAGACGGTCTACTTCGGTGACTTGGGTCGTAACTCGACGACCTTGATCAGTTATTTCGAAGGGCACGGCTCACGGACCTGCGTGCCAGAGGAGAATCCGTCAGTCTCTTCTGTTGTACCACTGATTGATGATCTGAGCTATCAATAGTGCCGAATTCATGCTGGAAGTAATCGGCGCTGGCGCAACCGCGAAGATCTCACAGGACTGGCATCGTGTTTGGTTGAACTCCCCCGAACATGAAAAGGCCACGCAAGAGCTCAATCGTATACAAGCGGATGGACGGCACCATGCTGCCATCGAGGCACGATCGGATTCAGAATTCGCGGCGTCTTGGTCTGTCCAGTGCGCGGCTCTCCTTCGTCGAAACCTCGTCGCCCATTGGAGAGATCCGACATACCTTGTCTCGAAGTTGGCTTTGAACGTTGTCGGTGGCCTTTTCATTGGGGTCACCTTCTACAAGAACCCGAATAGTCAGGCGGGGACGCAGAACAAAGTCTTTGTGAGCTTGTTTCTGTAGTGTATTCCAAACCTCGGACTGACGTCGTGGCGTAGTCCGTTTTTCTGACCATGGTCCTTTGGTGATTCATCTTATTATCTGTTCAAGGAGCTTGTGCTGATAATCTCCTGGCAGCCTTCCCTTGGGAAGTCAGGTCCAGATTCCGTTCATACGTATGCGCGATGTGTATGAAATCCGAGAACGGCCAAGTCGCATGTACAATTGGACTGCACTCGTCACAGCCCAGCTATTAACTGAAGTTCCGTGGAATATCATGGGCTCGACTTTGCTGTTTGTGTGCTGGTACTGGCTGGTTGGATTTGACACTTCGAGAGCTGGCTATACCTATCTCATGATTGGCATCGTGTATCCCTTGCATTACATGACGCTTGCCATGGTGAGTCCAGTCGCATGTCGGGCCGGTGTATCAGACTGATATCGAGGGACAGGCTGTGGCTGCGATGTCGCCCAGAAAGGAGATTGCGGCAATTCTCCTAGTCCCATTTGTTGCTTTCATGATCATTTTGTGCGTGCCTGTCCCCCTACGTGTTCCTTTCAGCCATTCAGACATATCAACAGCGACGGCGTTCTTCAACCGTACGATCAACTCGGCTGGTGGCAGTGGATGTATCGATTATCACCATTCACCTACTTGCTCGAAGGTGTTGTTGGTCAAGGTATGCGGTGTCCTTCCGCATTACGTTCAGCAGACAAACGTACATTCCAGCTGTCGGCCATCATCAAATGGAATGCGGACCTCTTGAGTACGTTACCGTCACCCCACCTTTAGATCAATCATGTGGCGCGTATTTGGATGCGTTCATCAAGACTGCTGGAGGATACCTCCAGGACGCGCATGCGTCTGGCAGCTGCTCGTTCTGTCCTTTCCGCACAACCGATGAATACCTGTACTCGAGCTTTGACGTAACGTACAGTCACCATTGGCGGAACTTTGCACTGATGCTGGTATACGTGGGCTTCAACGTGAGCTGCTGTTTCCAGCTTCTCGTTCCCTTCCTCATATTTTACTAGGTCGCGATTGTATATGTCATGACGTACATCTTCCGGATACCGAAGTCGTTCGAACTGGGAAGTCCTTACCGTTCTCGCTTCCCTGGACGCTCTGGAGCAGACAACAAGACTAGAAAAACATAGATTCTAGACACCCTTTTCTGACCCTCATGTATCCCTCTATCTCAGATATCGCTTTCGTGAATATACCTCGACACTCATGCAAATCAATCGTCTATCTCCACGGTGTCTAGACTCGCAAACTACGGCAAATCTAGGACTACCAACTAGAGAACAGCGTCTACTCAGAAACCGCCTGATGGTCGTTCAAGGATCCTGCTGTTCCGACTTTGACTCTACGGAGGGAATGTTTAGGCAGTGTCAAAAGCAATGCGAAGATAGAACCCACTTTTGAATAGGGAGAAGATGGACCTTTTCTTTTTCCCTTTCTCTTTCTTCCCTTTCTGTTTGCTTTTGGAAGGCGGCGTCGAGCTCGATGCCTCGCGAACAGTGCCGCCCGTAGCTGGGACAGGCTGGGCTGAATTGCCAGTGGGAGTAGACGCGGAAGCCACTGGCGAAGGCTTCAGCGCCTTGACGGTGGGCATGCCTGCACCGCCAGTCCCGTATCTAGACTGTAGCTGACTCAATGCGGCAGAGAAGTCCTTTTTCGGGGTGGTCAACGGGGCAGATGAGTCTACCGTGTTTGACGAGAACAGGGAAGCCCTGGAGACAGAGGCGGATGTGTTTGGTTGGGGGTCTTCGGACATGTTTAGTCGCGGCGAACACGACACATGAAAACTCTGATATTTCTATCTCTCTTGCCGTCACCGCTGTTCATTGCCTGTGGAGTCAACATAGATTAATGTTTTGTATTCAAGTTGGGACTCGGCATATCGGGTTAGTCGGCGAATACGACAGATGAAAACTCTGATATTTCTACCTCTCTTGCCGCATGTCGACTCAGACTTGAAATCGGCTATGCCTTGATACGCTCTCCATGTCCATAGTGAAAATTGTCACCAGGCACAATGACTCAGGAATTTGTACAGATGATTAACACTGAATGAGATGCGAGAAGAAGGCAATCCTTCCGGCGTTCAGACAGTTGCGTTGAGTCGGGTTAAGTGCATACGGTCAGGGCTCGCAATTATAGCTCATATCATTGCTAGACTCCACATGTCAAAGCACAAGGAGACGAAGGCTTACTCACTATAGCTGATACGTTTCACACAGCCTCGATAGGTTTTCTCTCGTTATTGTCATTCATACCGTTCATGAATGCGCCAGCCATGCTGTTGATCTATATATAACATATAATAGCTGCGTTCTTGGTATCGCCGCCGGGTCTGCCTTCCTGCCGCCGGGTCTGCCTTCCTAGCAAGACGCGTCTGTGTGCCTGCTCGTACGCATAAATTCGAACTCGGAGAATGCAGTTCCGAGAATGTACATCCCGAATGGGATTCCAGGCGCTGGGTAGATGAGCCCGTCCTCGTCTCTGTGTGTCGAGGTGGTGTTGTCTGGGAAGAAGCCCAGTGGGACTGCCATTCGGGACCGTCAGATGTAATTAGAACTTGAAGAATACGAGCTGCTAGCCCGTCACGGCTGGGTACCCGGCAATTGCTGTGAAGAACCATGAGGAAGAGTCAGGGCACGTCTGTCACTGTCCAAGGCTCACCGGACGGGCGGGACGTGAGTAGATTCTGGGGAAGGACCAGGGCATCGAGGTGGTGCGTATCGAACACCTCATCAATTCCGTGGGTCCGCCCTAGGTGTAGTTTCTCGTCAAGGCATGCAAAGTAGATCGCGTTGTAACCATCGGTTTCTTCCGCAACGAAGAGACTGAGCCAGGTCAAGACCAAGACTCGGTCAAACATTAGACGGATTGAACGACTGCCTACCCGGTTTGATTAGATGCAGCTCTGGCAGTTCATGCTCGGGATGTTCGGCGTTGAACTGGATGATATTACTCAGGCTGTGTACTTCCGATTGAGCAAGTCTGGAAAGGTAGTTGTTGATGTTTATCTGGCAATTACAGTTAGTGTCTACTTAGGTCTGCTCCAGACACCAGAAAGATTCGCATACCTTGAAATCTATCTCGATCGTACATATCTCAGCCTGCCAGTGGCTTTCAAGCATCTCTTATGCGGACGGTATATCAGCTGGACTGACAATCGTTGCTCCAAGCTTGCGTATCACGGCAAGCGCCTCTTCGAATACGTCGACGAGAGAACAAGAGCGTACCAACGGAGCGAATTGTCAAACCCACAGTCGGTTCAATGCCGACGAGGTTATTGAAGCTGGACGGGTACGTTATGCTCCCATCCGTCTCCGTTCCTAGTGCAAGACTGCAAGTGTCGCCAGACCGATCGAAGCTGCGACTGCAGAGACTGAAGATGAGCCGCAGGTGCTACCACCGGAGTAGAAGGCGTTCGTGGTTTGGCCCCCGATGCCTGACCAGCCGACAGTTCCCCGTAGGCCGGCGAATTCCCCCATGTTGGTCTTACCCAGCATGATCGCCCCCGCTTTTCGTAGTCTTCTGATCACCTCCGAGTCGTCGGGAACGATAAAACGGAGGAGGCTGTAGGATCCAGCTGTGGTGTTCATACCTTGAAACCGTTTCAGACAGAAGTAGATACTTGTCAGTGACAGTGTATACAGTACCTTCGGATGCCAAGGTTGCCATGTTATCCTACCCCAAAACGTAAGTAACGCGCATCTCCTTGGGAGAAGTTGTTTCCTTGACAAGAATTGGTATGCCGTGCAGAGTACCCCGTGTTCTTGCTTCACGTCTCTCTGCGTCCAGGGCAGCAGCCTTGTCCAAGGCGGAGGGGTTTATCTCCAGGACAGCGTGCAAAGCAGGACCACGCAAGTTTACTTCGTCGATACGTGCCGAGTACGCTTTCCAATGGGCTTAGACAGAATAGAGGTATGTGCGAACACATAATCCCACCTTGACGAAGTCGACACTAGTGAAGAGCCCCGCATTGAGACCGAGTTGTAATTCCCCGATAGATACGTCGTAAAGATCTGGAAGCTGGAAGCTGAGACTTAGCGTCTGCTGAATTGACGCCCCAAACATCAGAGAGAGGAGTGACAAGCAGATCACAAGGAGGTTGTTCATGGTCAGTAGGGCGACAAAGGCCGCAGACGGAGCGCGAAAGGATCGGCGGATCATCGGCCCGATTGGCCGGATGTCTGATTCGGGAATAACCGGTCTAAACTCATCTCAAACTGCCATGGCTGTTCGAACCATCGTTAACGTGTCTTATAATGTAAGTGTCGATTCTTATCCCTCGTTTAAGTTGCCTTGATGGATCACGTCAAAAATGATGCGCCAAGCCAGCGCCCGGAGACTGGCGACACCTCTTGATTGACGGATCTTTGATACCGCCAATCTCTTTGTCTACAAGTGGCACCATCCATTCAACCCAGTCGGGGGCGAGTTTTTCAGCAAGAACGTGGCCTTCCTTCGTGGACTTTTTTTCGGTCGGACGGAGCCTGCAAGTTTCATTCCTTTTGGTTTCACGGCAGCAGATCCCTCTTTTGCGCACAAGTTGCTTAGATAGCTTATGATGAGTATCATCCTACCTTGTGCAATCACTTTGCTATTCAACACAAAGCGTTTCATTTGCGCTGTCTTGCTCTCACGTTCGCCAGGAAACCATCTTATGAGATGTTCTGCTCGTGTTTAAATACCTTGGGCCTTGTCTGTCTTGCGCTATTCTGCTTCTTGTTCTTCCTTCCCTTTCTTACTTTCTTTTTTTCATCTTTTTCGTCGTGTATATGCCTTCTGTGAAGGGCCTCGTCAGCTCGATAGCCGGATACCGGCTCAGCTATCCTGTTACACGACGTAAGTCATCGGTGGAAATCATGTTCAGCTTTCTCATCGTGCGTTGTCTAGCTTATCCTTGGCGCTGGACCACGCCTTTTGCTTTGTGCACGTTCCTTGTTCTGACCACTGTCTTGGCTTTTGTCAATGGTACGGCATCCTCTTGCTCGGGGCTGATTCCGTGAATTCCACTGACTGGTAATCCTTTGCCTCACCAGTTCCTCTCTCTGCATATACGACCGTCACGGAGACCACGTTCAAGCCGAACGCGTCGCTTCCAGCACTCCCTTACAGCAACCTGGTCCCATCAGTTGTGCGCGGCTCTCTGTACGCAGAATCGTTCACACCCCAGACACTCACCGTGGGAGACACTATCCGCCCCAATGGTACAACGTTCAACTACCGTATCGCGAGCGCCTACGACGGCTTCGATTATTCGAAGCCTGTGTTCTCCTTCTCCTTCTCGAACAATAACCTCTCGAACGTATGCGATATTGTGAGTACTATTCCATGTGACAACGGCGAATCTGACGCACTCCGGCTTGAAGACAAACATGACCATCACCGGAAAAGACGTCTCTGGCTTCATAAACACAGAGCTGGCCAGGGACCTGACGGGACAGGACCCGTTCCAGATTACGGTTAGTGTTTGCCGTTAACGATATATCGGACACTCAGCTGACGCTACCTGAAGATTGAAATCACCTGCTGGGAGCCATCAGTCTACGTCCTCGAGGCCAGCATCACGGACTCATTTCTTCAGACGTCTGGGTTTCTGTCGGGCCTGACTGCCTTTCGAGAAACCATCGACGTCCGCTACGCCTGGCAGCTACTGTACTATGATCTGGTGCGTCTATGTCCTATCCAACAGTTACACGGCTCTTACTGGTGCGACCTTCCAGAGAAATAGTTGGTATGGATGGTATGCAAAACGCGATTGATTCTTCGCGTCTTTTCAGATACTGATAAAAAGCTTGTAGGGGCCTCATCAATGCAAACTTTTCGTCCAGCGGAGCTGTGTTCCCAGCAAACACTGGAGGATCGGAAGAGCTCATGGAATTCGGCGTAACAGTCCGGCCGTGCTGTAATTGTGGCGGAGACGACAGTCAATGGCACACAGGCGTCTTCAGTATTGACCATCCACCACCAGAGTGCGATACCGCCTCTCCGAAATTTGCGGTTACAAATGCATGGATGTACCTCTCCAACGGGACGGGTAACAACTTCTATCAGACGAACAACACTGACAATTTCTTCGACGTCCCCGCCGTCCCGGCACTCTCACTCGATCAAGCCTCATTCTCCGGTCTCAACGATCTTCTACACAATCTCTATCAGGCTCTGTACCACTCCATACGTCTCGATCTCGCCATCATCAGACCAAACCAGATTTACACGTCGTCTGTGGCGTACAACGAGAGCATATCCCCTATCTCCATCGCTGGAGTCTACGGCGGTGACACTGGCTTTACAAGTTTTGCCGACTTGACTCGACAAGACAATACTAGTGTCACGGTGGCAACATTCAACGGGTTTTCCCATCTAATCGAGTGGTCGAAGGCGCCCATAGACGTCCTGCGTGTGCCGGTCATGTCCTACACACGTACAATTCCCCGCGTCAAGCCGCTAGGGTCTGCCCTTACCAGTGTCTTCGTTTCGACATTCGCGATGATATCAGTCATCTGGAGGGTCTTTTCGATCATAGCGGGTGCCCTCTCGTCTCGGGCAGGTGAGCCACTGCCAGAGTTTCTGCCGTCAGGACATATGCTGATTGAGATGTACAGAGGACGACCACGATGGCCACACGGCTGAAACACTGAGACGTCACGGTGAACGGATGAATCGCTTTGAGGAGTTCATGACGAGCAAGTATGGGTACAATATCGACTTCAATGGTAAGTCCTCCTGTCAGTTGCTTAGCTCACTCTGATTTGTGTACGTAGATGATGATTGGCGCAACTCGCGGGAAAAGGTTTCGCTTATACCACATCGTTCGATGAACAACTCGTCTATGGTTTAGTAGCTAGAGTCAGATGAACATTTCATTCTGTAATATGGTAGTATGTTTGTAAAAGACAGTCGAGACACGCTTGCTACCGAGTATATCATTATATGAGGCCAGGCTCTGATCGAACTGACGCGAAGTGCACCTTCTCAACTTGAAGGTATGGGAAGGAATCCAAACAGTTACGCAAATCTCACAGCTAGTGGCGCAGTCGCCATCTGAGAAGCTTCTTGGGCTGAAGGAGGAAGTGAAGTGATCCTTGGCAATCAGAAGCAATCCTGTAGGAAAGAAGGGTGGTGGTATTCGTCACCATTGAAGTATGGGAACTTCAGACAGCGGAAGCGCGGTTGTGGAGCCTCGACAGGATCTGGTGCTCCTGCGGAGAACGACCGTGTACCTATTCTATACAATTCAATCCAACCCTCTCCATGCTGTTTTGTGTGTCCAGTGTCTCTCGCTTATTGGCAGCTTGGTCGTATTTGGCCACGTTGCATCTTCGGCTTGGGTTCGGCATACGCCTTGATCAGAGCGACCACGCAAAAAGAAGAGACAAATTTCCCCACATTGACAAGCCTTTTGAGAAGTCAATTACTTCGACGCGATGGATAGATCTGTGGGTCCGAGGTTCAGACCACCGTGGCATCGACCACGGTCCCCATAGATAAGTAAGACCCGGGGACCGCAACAACTTCTGAAAGCTCATCGATACCATGCCTTTCGTCAAAGTCGAAAGTATCAAGGACAAAACATTCGACTACATCATCATCGGTACGCCTCTATTATTACACATCCTCAAATCGTTCTGAGAACCTATTAGGTGGAGGAGTGCGTACTACTCCGAAGGCGTATACAGCGATCGCTCCGCTCACACTTTGATTCCAGACCGCCGGGCTGGTCGTTGCCGCGCGTCTATCTGAAGATACACAGAAATTTGTTCTGGTTCTCGACGCTGGAGCGCCAAATCTTGACGATCCACTGATCAGTACGCGTGGCTCACGACGTTGATAACCTGCGTTTGACTGTCCACTAGCACGACCCGGACAGTTTTCTGCGACCTTCATGCAGCCCCAGTATGACTGGGCATTCATGACGGTTTGTGTCTCGCTTTACTTGCACTCGTCACGCTCAAACTCGTGCTTCTGTAGGTACCCCAGCCTTTCGCGAACAATAGACCAGTTTTCTGGCCACGGTGTGTGCATCGACTACAATGACTGGCATCACCTCTCATACCCTTCGAACTGACAGCGGGAAGAGTCTTGGTGGAAGTTCCGCGATGAACTTCTCCATCTGGTCTGTCCCTCCGGCTCGAGATATCAGCGGTACGTGTTGTCATTTCGTACTCACCCAGCATTCACAACTTCGTTCTAGACTGGGAGACTCTGGGAAACAAGGGTTGGAACTTCGAGACATACAAGAAGCACCTCGACTCCTTGATCTCGTATGTCTCAGCCGTGCTTTGTGTCGCCACAGTGGTTTTCTGATCCTGCCGGCCCAGGTACCGGAAGCCCACGGATGCATACGAAGGGTGGAAATACGAGGCGGCTCTAATGGAGCCGTGGAACACATCTTACGGTCAAGGTGTGTTGCGCTGTCCACGGAAAAGGTCACACGTATCCTGATAGTGTCTAAGGACCGCTGCACATTGATCAACCCAGACATGTGCTTGATCTACAAGTCAAGTTCCAAGAGGTAGGTATGATTCGGTCAAGATGGTACCAGCGTTGACACAAGGGATCTAGATGTACCGCAACATGGGAATTCCTATTGCACCGAATCCAGTATGTATATATCCCTTTGTCACGTTTACTGTCGCGTTGATTCTCCGAACAGACTGGTGGGGAGGTCAGTCAGCGAGTATCCTGATTCTGAGTGGCACATCTGATTGACTTCGAAGCCAAACGGGCGTTATCTCTCAGCCAGCACTTTAGATCGAGAGACGGGCGAGCGTTCATACGCTGCAAACGTAGGCTTGCCCTTGCTGCTTCTAAGACTGAGCCTCTCACATCACTCAATAGGTTTTCTTCCGTGCGAACAAAGACCGTGCCAACTTGAACATTCTGATGGGGGCGTACGTGCGTCGAATCATCCTCAGTGAGGATGGCGATGCACAAAGAGCGACCGCCGTTGAATTCTCTGTGGGAGATGACGTTTATCAGGTCCAGATTGGGCGTGAAGTAGTCCTGGCAGCGGGGTATGTTGTCTTGGTTACATGGAAGAAGCCTTGAAGTAATCCACAAGCATCTAGTGCGCTCAAGTCGCCCCAGATTCTGGAACTTTCGGGTATTGGTCGTCCGGATATTCTCTCGAGCGTGGGCGTTCCGCTACACGTCGCACTCGACGGAGTGGGTGAGAATGTGCAAGAACATATGTTCCTTGGGGCAGCTTACCGTACGTTACGTTGAGATGCGTTCGCTTGGCGCTAATCGTATACCAGGACTCAAGGAGAGTGTGAGCGAAGATACATTCGATGTCTTACGCGACCCCACAGAAGCTGTGCGCCATGAACAGCTGTTGTACGTCGTTGCCTGCATCTGCCTCAGTCTGGCTGATGTCCCTTCCAGTGCCAAAATGGAAGGTGTCTTCACCACCAGTGCGACAAGTGTTGCGTATTGTCCTCTCTCAACGGTCTCGCCGCGTGCCGCAGAGCTTCTGGAGCTGGAGAAGGCTAAGATCAGCTCGGAGAAGGACACTTATCCACCGGGATTGGCCGAGCAACATCAGCTGTTGACTGACAGAATTGAGAAAGGCGGTTGTGGATACGAATTCTTTGTTTTTCCCGGGTTCATATCGGCGCCCAGTGCGTTAACTGCTACAGCATCGACCCTTTCCTTGTGCTTATGCTTCTGTAGACCCACCGGAGCCTGGGAGGAAATACGCTACAATCGCTGCACTTACAAACTACAACTTTTCGCGCGGAAGCATCCATGTTAAGTCGAGCAATCCTCTCGATAATCCGGCTATAGATCCCCATTACTTTGAGCATGACATCGGTAGGCGAATTGTCTCTTGATAATGTCGACGACTCACTGGCAGCTATGTAGATCTTCAGGTCTTACTTGACATGGTCAAGTATGTCCGCAGAATGGCAAAGACGGCGCCGCTGTGCGACCTCATCGGTGGGCTGCCTTCTCCGCGACTCATTTATGTTACTCAGCCATGCCGTCTCAGATCCCTCGGAAACATCAGAGGTCAATCCCGGTCCACAGGTTCGGACAGACGACGAGATTCTTGGTGAGGACTACCACAGGGTCAAGAAGACGCCCCATCTCGCTCACGACGATTCTCTGCAGATTGGCTCAGGACCAACATTGGAACCACATTTCGTAGGTTTTGTGTTTCAAGGCAGGGCACCTGTTGATGTGAACTCGTAGACACTGCGGGCTCGCTGTCTATGCTTCCGAAAGATAAGAGTGGTGTAGTCGACTCGCACCTGAAGGTCTATGGGACGAAGAACATCCGAGTAGCGGATCTCTCAATCGTTCCGCTCCATTTTTCTGGTCACTCCGTCGGTAAGCCATGTTCCTCGTGAGCTGCTACAAGTCTCACACCTTTTCATTAGCCACGGCTTACTGTATCGGGGCGTTTGGTATGTCTCTTCGTTGTCATCCCGAAGCAACCTCTTATTGTGTAATGAAATCTTAGCCGCGGACATCATCAAGAAAGATGGGTAGACTACAGATATATGTAATATACCGAGTTATATATCAATCTGTACCAGATCCATATGCGTTGTAACTGGCGAGATCGTGACTTGTCTGAACTGTTGTGCTATAATGATAATAATAATACATGGCGTGGTCCCCCTTGGATCATGAGTCCTGGGACTTTTCCGATGTTCAATACTGATAGCACAAATTAGCACCGACTCTCTCCGGTGCGTGCTGAATTTATTAGTCAAGCGGCAGTGCTAGTCTGACGCGTCAGAAGCGCCAATGAGAGCAGGCGATGAACTACATTCGAAGCCGCCACGTGCCGGGCCGACTCTGCCGAGCTGCCCGATAAAAGGCCTCCTCGCTTCCTTCCTTTCTTTCACTCTTACCACCATGTCCGATGCCCAACGACGCTCTGCGACGAGCAGAGGGCGGGCGCGGCGGTGATGACACGTTTTGCGACCCGGTGGGCGCGTCGTCTATGAGCTATCGGCGCTCGACGTGTTCCTTGGAACGCAGGCAGTCTTCCCGGTTGCCCTTGTCGTATGCCAGCACGCCGCCCTACGGCCACAAGACTGAAAATCTTGTTTTTTGGAGAATGCCGACGTGATCCCAGGACGTGGATCGCGTCGAGGAAATGGCCACAATGTGCCGTATGTCATCGCCGCCACACCTGCTCTTCGCGACTTTCCTGACCTTTCCCAACTTCATCCAGACCGTTTGTTATTGGATTTATTGCATCAATACACTGTGCGTTTGCTACCCATTTTCTTGAACCTCCAGGTCTAACCATACACTTCGCAGGGGTGTTACCGCAGGGCGTCGGGCACTCGTCTTTTAGTATCATTAACGTGTAGACACACGGATACCGTGCAGGGCGCACGAGACATGCATGGCGCATAGTGATTCGTGCAGGGCGCACAAGACCTCACGCAGAGGTAGACCCTGGTTATCGGGTCGCGAACGTTTAGTGAGCTTCGTCGTCTTTCATCTTCTTTGACGTGCCCTGACACTTCATTAGCCTCGCATGGCGCGAGAAGCAAGCATGATGCTTGGAGGCACTCCACCTCATCCCATCGCGAAGGGACACAGTCATAATTGACTGGGCCCGCAGCGCTGCTGCAGAGGATACGCTGTATCTTCCGGGACGGCTGGAAGTTCGTCCCGCGGAGGCGAGCTGTCTACTGGGGAGTCTCTTCGCGAGCGCTCTCTTTGGGTTCGGCTTTGTGCCGTTCCGCCAGTACGACGTTCACTCCGGACTTGGAGGACTAGGCCTTGATTGACACCGGTTCTCCAGGTGGTTGTGTTGGCTATGCGTACGAGGCTCGGGCGATTTGTTCATTGCATCGTAGAACACCAATTTTTGGAACTCTTCTCTCTTCGCGAGAGTTTCTCCGCACTTCTGTACTTCACAACGTTACGTCCTTCTGTGGGTAACGCACTTCTGTACTTTACAACGTTATGTCTTTCTGTGGGTAACAATTACAACTGCTCCCTACGAGACATATGCGGGTATTCGTTCGATCAGATTTCCGGCGCCACACAAGATGCCTTTCTTCTGCTTGCTTACTGGACAAGTGGGGACCCATTGCCGTCGAGTCGCAAACTGTGTCCACCATTCATATCGTGTAATTTCGCCAACGTAAATTTGTAAATTAGATGTGGAAGTGAATGCCCGAGAGACACTCCTTGTATAGTGCTTCCAAGCTCAAAGTTTCATCTGCATTGAGACCATGGGACATTGCAGACTCCGATGAGTCGCTGATTCGACTGCATGTAAAGTAACTGTGCGTCCCTGATCCGCTCAGTTGGGAGGATACGGAGTCTTCATTGATGCGTCATCATTTATTCCACGCGGGGAGAAACAGTAGAGTGGTATGCGATTTGTTGACAGAATAGAATGCTCTTTTGCTTTGCTGGCTTGGATTGGTATACACAATACCCGCACTCAAAATACTTGCATTGGCAGCACCGTATCCCGAGGCTCTCCGCCTCTCGGAGAGTCATTCCGTGCTAGAGATCCCGAAGTGCTGGTTCGGCGCGCGGCATACCACGTGTCAAGCCAGGGGCCTTTTAAGTCTTTTGCATCGTACGGGTACCAATGAATCGTTTCGCTACACTATGCTCTCCCGGTGTACTGGGTTCCTCTTGGCTGGCTGCATAGCTTTCCGTTATAATCTGGAGCCAGACGCTGTTCTTTTCTAGGTCCCATTCCTTCCTTCCTTCCATGTCTCTCGAACGCACCAAACGATCAGCCCTCCTCATCCTTCACCACGCCAAAAAACATACAGGCGTTGGCCTCGTCTGTGCGGTTGCCTATTTCGATCCGTGAGCTCTCCCAGTCTTCTGTCCGTCTTGTGATTCATCGCCGCTGTAGAGGCAACTGGGGCGTAGACTTGCAAGCTGGCTCTCAATATGGGTATAGACTACTCTTTGTCGTACTCCTCGCTGGCGTGTTTGCCATCTTCTTTCAAGTTCGTGCCAACAAGAACCGCCTTTGCGCTTCTTCATCACATATCGATGACGATTTCCTAGGTGTCTGCGAGCAAGCTCGGATGCGTAACTGGTTTAGACTTGGCCTCTCACTGCAGACTGCTCCTGCACGACCGCCCCAGGCACAAGCTCCTCTGTCGGTGGGGCCTTTTGTACCCGCTTTACCTTTTGTCCGAAATCGCCATAATCGCCACCGATCTAGCGGAACTGCTCGGTTCAGCTATAGCGCTGTGTATGCTCTTTCCACGCCTCGAGCTCTGGCACGCTGTCTTGATCACCGCTTTTGATGTCATTCTCCTCCTTGCGCTCGGGGATCCTTTACGGGGTCGGCCAGTCAAATGGTTCGAGTTCTTGATAGCAGCTTTGGTGAGTCCGACTCGGTCAGTCTGCGGGAATCGCTCGAGCTGAAACCCCGGCAGGTAATCGCAGTGTTGGTGTGTATGTGTATTGTCATCGCCCGTGTCAATGTGCACTGGGACGACGCTTTCTTGGGATTTGTACCTTCCAAGTACGTCTTCCAGTCCAATAGCTTGTACATCTGTGAGTGTTTTTCCGTATCAGTGAATTCCCTCCGGACTTATCCTCTCATCAGCGGTAGGCATCATCGGTGCCACTGTAATGCCACACAGCCTGTTTTTGGGGTCGGCCTTGGCGACCCAAGATCGGGTCACATCATCCAAAGTTGAGGATGATGATGATGAGTCCTTGGCCGTCTCGTTTCAGACGGACAAATCACCTACTACTAGACCGTCTTGGCTCCAGCGTGTCAATTCTTCGATCTCAGAATCGTTCAAGCAGTCATTCAGGACCCCGCCTCCCAGTCCACACTCGACCACCGTCACTTCGCACCGGGAGCGAGAAAACAACACCCTTTCGTTCGTATCCGCCCATATCTACCACGGCATACTCGACATCGTATTATCCCTTCTTGGATTTGCTGTGGTAATCAATGCCTTGTCAGTGGTCACCTACTCTATGCTCCCCACTCACGTAACTGATTTCTTATAGAATCTTGATTCTGGCGGGCTCCGTGTTCTATTACAACGACGTGGACTGGAGCGACAATGCGAGTCTCTTTGACGCATACGATCTGATCCATGATCTCGTCGGTCAGTCTGCGGCGACGCTATTTGCAGTCGCTCTCCTCGCTGCCGGCCAAAGCTCGTCTATAATCGCGACGGTCGCTGGTCAGGCAGTCTGCGAAGGTTTCTTGCAGTGGCGACTCAGCCCCGTCTTTCGGCGCCTATTGACACGCCTCATTGCGCTCGTACCATCTCTTGCTGTGGCCATCGGCGTTGGACGACCGGGCATTGACATGTTACTCGTAGTCAGCCAGGTTGTTTTGTCAATCACCCTACCGTTCATCACCTTACCGTTGATCTGGCTCACGAGCAAGTTCAGCGGGGTTATGCGCGTTCGCGGGCCCGACGATACGGAAGGCGAGCAGACGTGGGTGGACTTCTCGAATGGACATGCCATCATGACGATGAGCGTAATCATATGGTTGGTGGTGGTAGTCGCCAATGTGTATGTATTAGTTACGCTGTGAGCGCTGTGTCTTGACCTATTGTAGAAGTGTAATCAACGTATGTCGCGGACGTTCTCGTTGTACTTACATAGATATTCATCGTCTATAATATTCACTATGATCGTGCGCATATGAAGCTAGCGCTTGTTCCGAGTTTTAGAGAGAGGTCGCACCACAGCCTCGCCCACAGTGCCGTGCTCACGAAGCTTCCATTATACCTTCAAGCAAAGACAGCAGTTCATACAACACGCGGATGCTACGCACCAATGGTGGGGATGGTGTCAAGAACACAGCGAAGTGCGGCCATTTGAGCACAATGTGTTGCTAATGGGGGGATCAGGATCAGGATCAGGAAACCGGCATGGGTCCAACTCTGAACGCCGGGCATGCGACTTGCCAATCAGGATTCCACTGAACAGTCTTGGATTTTTGATTGTTTTGTGAGAAGCTCGCAGAGGTAGCAGCTCGAAAGGCAAAAGCTTTTGTTCTTACAGTACCAGACGAATTGGTACTATCGTCATATATATTCGGAGTGTGGACTCTAATCCTCACCGTCGCCGTTGTCCACGCCGTCCGAGCCAATATCGGAGCCCATCCACTTCTAGCGCATTTTGTGCTCGATAAATTCCGCCAGAACCTCTGCACCTACGCCGGACTGCCACTTGGAATCTTTAAGATCAGCCCGATCATCCGCAAGCTCGTCCATTAAGTCTTGGGGATCAGTGTCCTGATCCTCGTGGCAAATATCGCCGCCAAGAAAGTGAACCCCAAGTGCCCACTTAAAATGTAGACGCCAGAACATGTTTGCCGCAGAATGGCGCGGAAGATTGGACGGGAGCAATGGTGCGCTCGGAACCTTAGTGGGGAGGTCCACGAAGGTGACGATGCGCCCGGAGTCCTACAAGGTCCCGTCTTCGAGTTAGTATCAGTACATGTACCAAGGGGCAACATTACCTCTATGTCAATGCTGAACATATTCTCCATGTAGGGCTCGACTAGTGTGCTAGAAAGGGTGATTGCATTTTCAACACTTCTGTAAGCCTCGTACAGGCCCGGTTTTCCCCAGTCTCTGCTTTGGTAGGACTGACGAGTAATTCTGTATTACGGTCTGGCTGGAAGCATGGCACATACCGCATAGGCCATAGATGGAGGAAAAGCCCAGATTATGGTAATTGGACAATCTGCGCGGCCGGTGACACAGCACACCCCACGATCGCGCCGGGTAACGGCGTCGGTGATGGCATGAGGTATTCTATTCTGCACACTTTGGTCAATAGCTATATCCAGTGCCCAGATGCGAAACCTCACGTGTTGGTTCAGGTCTTGCCCCACTTCCTCCCCGAGAGACCCATCCCTTTTTTCGATTAATCGAAGTGTGTTTAGAAAAAACTGACCACCGATCGAATCGCAATACGGCTGGCCATCTGGAATCAGATTCAGTGCAGAGTATTAGGGTGGCAATTGTAATGGCGTAGCACAAACCTTGAAATGCTCCGTACATAGCTGGCTTCAATAATTCGACAGAGTCGCGCGGAAGCAAGGGTCCCTCAGAAGAATCTATGACGTAACGAAGGACGTCGAATCTCTTTAGGTTGATTTTCTGCAGCTGAAAGTTCGTATCACGCTCCGGCAAGTCATCGTTAACGATGTCAAGCCAGCGATAGAATGTTCGTATTGTCATACGGTGACGGTTAAGATTCCAGCCTTGATTGATGTCAAGAAGCAGCCAATTGCGCAAAGGATGTGCCGTACCTCCGGCCATAATGACCAATGGGTACTGCACAAACGAAAAGAGAAACATATTGCGCTGTTCGGATATTGACTTTTGAGACATAACAAACCTTTAAAGTGTCAGAGAGCCAGTGGTACGAGCGGAATCGGACCTCACGGATACGACATGGCGGCGTGAAGGCAGAGCGTGGCGTCAATGCACAGAATGTGAGGTTTTACGTTTTATCACGGTCACGGGCCTAGGTGATGATCCGTTCAACGGGGTCGCGGCGCAGTGGACCCACAACAACATTGAGTCCATGTGGTCCGACGCAATTGCAACATTCATAGCATTTGTCCATTTCCATTGTTGCCTGCCTTGATGTCATATTCTTGTCGGACGTCAGCTACACAATCCGGAACCAGATCTTCTTATTTCATTAAGTTCATACAGTCCCAGGCTGAGTCCAACTGGCACCATTGTCATCTGAGTGCGGGCTCTGATCATCACGGGCGCAGCTGTCCACGCCGTCCGAGCCGTCATCGGAGACATATTGCGACTTGTGCCACTTCAAGCACATCTGCTGCTGAATGAACTCCGCCAGGACCTCTGCACCTACGCCGGACTGCCATTTGGGATCTTCAAGATCAGCGCAATTATCCGCAAGCTCTTCCATCAAGTCATCGGGATCAGTCTCCTGTTTCTCGTAGCTAATATCGCCGCCGAGGAAGTGAGCCCCAAGAGTCCATCTGAAATGTAGACGCCAGAACTTGTGTGCTGCGGAATGGCGAGGAAGAGTGAACGGAAGTGATGGTGCGCTCGGGACTTTGATGGGGAGGTCCACGAAAGTGACGATGCGCCCGGCGTCCTAGATTGTCCCGCCTTCAAGTTAGCATCAAAACATGGGGCGGAGGGCAACAGTACCTCTATATCGATGCTGAACATATTCTCCATGTAGGGATCGACCAGTGTGTCGCAGAGGGTGATTGCATTTTCGACACATCTGTAAACTTCGTGTAGGCCCGGTTTGTTGAAGTCTCTGCTCCAGTATGTCTGACGAATCATCGTGGGCTATTGTGTGGTTGGAAACACGGCACATACCTGGTAGGCCAAAGAGGGAGGAAAGGCCCATATTATGGTAGTTGGAAGATCTGCGCGGCCGGTGACACAGCACACCCCACAATCGCGCCGGGTAACGGCGTCGATGATGACCTGAGGCATCTTATTCTGCCCACTTTGTTCAATAACTATGTTCAGCGCCCATATACGAAGCCCCACCTTTTGGTTCACGTCTTTTCCCGTATTCTCCCCAGCACACCTAGCCCGCTTTTCAAGTACCCGAAGGGTCTCTAGAAAAAAATGACCGCCGACCGGATAGCGATACGGCTGGCCACCTGGAACCAGAGTCAGTGTATGAGGGAGGCAATTCAAAGCCGACGGCCGTAACACAGACTTTGAAATGCACCGTACATCGCTGGCTCCAACAGTTCAACAGAGTCGCGCGAAGGCAAGGGTCCCTCGTAAGATTCTACGTGGTAACGAAAGACGTCGAATCTCTTCAAGTTGACTTTTTGCAGCTGGAAGTTCATATCACGCTCCGGGTAAATATCGTTGTCGATATCATCGTTAACAATATCGAGCCAGCGATAGAATGTTCGTATTGTCATGCGGTGATGGGTCAGGTTCCAGCCTTGACATCGACGTCAGGAAGCAGCAACGCGCGAGCCGCGAAGGGTGTATCGTACCTCCGGCCATGATGGCCCTTGGGTACTTCCGGAGGTCGAAAAGAAACATATTGCGCTGTTCCGAGATTGACTTTTGAGACATAACGAACCTTCAAAGTGTCAGAGAGCCAGTGGTACGAGCGGTATCGAACCTCACGGATACGACATGGCGGCGTGAAGGAGGAGCGTGGCGTCAATGCACAGAATGTGAGGTTTTACGTTTACCACGGTCACGGGCCTAGGTGAGGATCCGTTCAACGGGCCCGGGGTCGAGGCGCAGTGGCATTGAGTCCATGTGGTCCGACGCAATTGCAACATTCATAGCGTTTGTCTATTCCCATCGTTGCCTGCTTTGATGTCATATTCTTGTCGGACGTCAGCTACACAATCCGGACTTGGAGAACCAGACCTTCTTGACACCAGTCCTCCCGGTCACCCGGTTGTAAGCTCATTCATAGGGACAGGAATATCAATCATTTCGGGAAACTCGCAGAGGTACTAACTCGAAAAACAAAAGCAACGTTCTTCATTAAGTTCATACTGTCACAGGCTGAGGTCAACTGGCATCATTGTCATCGGAGTGCGGGCTCTGATCATCCGTCCGAGCCGTCATCGGAGACATATTGGGACTCGTGCCACTTCAAGGACATCTGCTGCTGAATGAATTCCGCCAGGACCTCTGCACCTACACCAGACTGCCATTTGGGATCGTTAAGATCAGCACAATCTTCCGCAAGCTCGTCCATCAAATCCTCGGGATTAGGGTCCTGTTTCTCGTAGCAGATATCGCCCCCAAGGAAGTGAGCCCCAAGAGTCCATTTAAAATGTAAACGCCAGAACATGGGCGCCGCGGATTGGCGCGGAAGATTGGACGGGAGCGCGGGTGCGCTCGGGACTTTGATGGAGAGGTCCACGAAGGTGACAATACGCCCGCCGTCCTACAACGTCCCGTCAGGTTAGCATCAGTACATATAACAGAGGGTAACAGTACCTCTATGTCGATGCTGAACATATTCTCCATGTAGGGCTCAACTAGTGTGTTACAGAGGGTGATTGCATTTTCAAGACTTCTGTACTCCTCGTGCAGGCCCGGTTTGGCGATGTCTCTGCTCTGGTAGGACTGACGAGATATATTAGCTGACGGTGTGGCTAAGAACACGGCACATACCATATAGGCCATAGAGGGAGGAAAAGCCCAGATTATAGTTGTTGGAAGATCTGCGCGGCCAGTGACACAGCACACCCCACAATCACGCCGGGTAACGGCGTCGGTGATGGCCCGAGGCATTTCATTCTGCGCACTTTGGTCAATAACCATAGTCACCAAGTCAGCGAAACCTCACGTGTCGGTTCAGGTCCTTTCCCTGATCCTTCCCGCGACATCCAGGCCCTTTTTCAGTTTCCCGAAGCGTGTCTAGAAAGAAATGATTGCCGACCGCATGGCGATACGGCTGGCCATCTAAATCAGAGTCAGGAAGGATGGATGGCACTTGAAAGGCGTAGCACAAACTTTGGAATGCACCATACATTGCTGGCTCCAGTAATTCAACAGCGTCGCGCGAAAGCAAGGGTCCCTCAGAGGACTCTAACTTGTATTGAAGAACGTCGCATCTCTGCAAGTTGATTTTTCGCAACTGGAAGTTCATATCACGCTCCGGGTCCTCATCGGTAGCGATATCAAGCCAGCGATAGAATGTTTGTATTGTCATGCGGTGATGGTTAAGGTTCCAGCCTTGAAGTTGATGTCAGGAGGCAGCGAATCGCGCGAAGGGTGTGTCGTACCTCCGGCCATAATGGCCAATGGGTACTGCGCAAAGCAGAAGAGAAACATATTGCGCTGTTCCGAGATTGATTTACGAGACATAACAAACCTATGGCGTGTTAGAGGACTAGGGGCACAAAGATAATTGAGTCTCACGGATAGGACATGGCGGCGTGACGGAAGTGCGTGGCGTCCACGCAGTGGCACGCACAAAATGTTGATTTCCCTAACCACGGTCACGGGCTCAGAATGGGGAAACATTATACGGAACCGCGGCGCAGTGGACCCACAGCTACATGGAGTTTAGCTCCGGCCTGGCTCCGGCGCAATTCTTACGCTCACAGCGTTTGTCAACCCTCCTTTCGTTACGCTTTCTGATTGGGTCCGTCCTGTCTCTGTCCATACTCCCTATTCAAGATGCGACAGTAATCGTATGCGCGCCACCCTCAACTACAACCTGCCCAGCATCGACCGTTACATTCATGCCATCAACCCTAACCCAGTTAGACTCCAACCCCCTCGGCAGCCCAAACACGCCACTCGTTCCCATCGGCGTATCGATATCCACTTCAAGGCTATCCGTCCCCAACACCCACTTCACCCCAAACCACCCCAACGCCGTCCCGAAACCGCCCTCAGCCCTCGGTACCCCGCCACCGATGTGCGGCCGCACCGCCCACGTCTCGCCCTTGGGTGAGGTGACAGTGAGCCCGAGGACGTAGAACGTCAAGGCGGATGTTGGACCGGACGACCACCCGTGGGCGTGTGAGGTGTATGCGGCATCGTAGTTGTATCCGCGATATGAGCGATATCTATAGATGACATGCTTAATTGACGGTAAGACTTTGGAAGAGTGATTATGGGTACATACGATAGTGAACCATTGGCGGTGAAACCCTCGAGGAGGGTACTCTGCACGGAGAGGTTTGTATATAACATGTATCCCCACTCGCGATGAAGAAGGTCGAAAGCTCGCGCGTCCTCGCCTGCCTCAAAATGTGCGTGGAGCTGAATCAAATGAAAACCTTCAGCACGAAGTATTTTGTTCACGCAAAAACACCTACCTCCAGTCCACCGATAAATGGCGAGATCGTATCTGGCAATTCCGGCGCAACCGCCCCCAGCTCATTCCAATTCGCCTCCAAGCCCTCACTAACCCGCTTCTTCCACCCCTCCTCCGCCGTCAGGTTGTATAACACCGCCATCGAGTTCGCGTCCTGCGGCATCAACGTCGTCGTGACGTTGTCCCTATACATCCCTGCGCTCTCCACCCAGAACGCGTCGTTGAACGCGTCTTTCAAGGAGGTGGCGTTGGCTGCCCAGCCAGCGGCGAGGGAAGACTGGGAGAGGGCGGTGGCGAGGTCCGAGGCGGTAGTGAGGACGCGGTAGAGCAGGGCGTTCCCTTCGGCGTTGTGTCCTCCTCCGCCGAGGCGCGCCCAGTCGCGGAGGCCGGTGACGTTCATGAGCCCCGACGCATCCACCTTGTTTTCGAGGAAGGCGACGGCCCGGGTATAGTTCGTCCATACGGTTTCTAGCCAGTCTGTATCGCCAGAGTAGAGATAGTAGTTATCTATCAACCACAATTATAATCAGTGCCTTCTCCACCCCAAAATGAACCGAATACATACGAGTCCCGATGAGCGTCCACGCATGGTAGGTGTCTGATCCCAATTGACTGAGTGGAGGACCAGACTCTGGCAAGGCCCCAGTTATCGGATTGATGGCAGCAAACAGTGTCGAAAGTGCGTTACGCGTCGGGATGAGATCGAACGTCGACACAAACTGGGTCGGAACGGCGATACCCATATCTCCAGGCCAGACTGCGCGATCGCGTTTCGCACCATCCACGATGATGGGCCCGGCGACGCCAAGGGTGGCGTTATTGGCCCAATCTGAAGTAGAGGGTTTGATGTGTGATTGGGAGAAAAACAAAAAGTTGACTGACGTCCTGCTGGTACTACCGGTATCTGTCTTCCGGTATTCAAGGGTACAGTATTCGTCTGCACCGTATATGCGCCAGCGTACCAGACTGTGTCAACATGAGTATATGGAGGGAAACATGTTCACGATTGGATGGACTGACTTTTGGTCAGAAAGTCTTCATCGTCATACCCCGGATCACTCGCATAGAAATACCCCTCGTATGCTCTCAAGTCATCAATGTGCGGTGCGAACGAGATCGCACACGAAACGTTCGAGATTCCGATATCTCCTCCAACAGCAATGGTGAGGTAGCGAAACCCGCCTCTTATTGCGTAAGCTGGCTGAACCCAGTATCCAGGCTCGTCCGGAAGTGATATGGAGAGTCGACCGTCATACGTTTCATTGACAGCCGGATACGTAGAGTCGTCTGAGAAGAGCGGATTGACGAAGCTGGGCGACTCGGTGAATGCGAGTGAGATATTCGTTGGGGTATCAAAGTTCAGTGAGATGAGTCCTCCGACCTGACACGACGTCTCAGCAAGAGTATACAGAACACCCAGCGAAGACTCACCTCGACACCGAAGTCCAACGCAATCCAGGACCCAGCGGTCAGAGTCGCGGTCCCTGAATCTCCTCCAAGCAGATTCTCCGACGAGGAGATTTCCCCGAAGGACCTGTAGACCGCCGTGGGGTATACGGTTTTGGAACTAGGCGCATAGTTGAACGTGTCCCATGGTCCATTGGGTGCTGCAGCTCGAACTGCCCCAGCAATGAAGATTGTGAGAATCCCGAGCATCGTTGGAACGAGAACCACGGTGACTGGTTCATATACTAGAGTGATATGTCTGCTGACGGGGTGGGGGATCACAGGTTCCGATGACGAAGGTGTTGTAGGCTCGCGATGTTTTTGGCAGGAAATGGTAAAACGCGCTGACAGTCTGGGTTATGAGGGCTGTTGTGTGTTGCAGAGGGCTCAGCAATGGGATGGCAGCGAAGGAATGGAGTCAGGCGAGTGAGGGAAGCCTGTCCATGAACACCAGAAAAGGTCCATCGTCGCTCGCGGACCGACTACCCGGCGCGGAGGAGGCATGTGGTGTGGCGAGAAGCCGTTTTTTGCGTTGGTCCCGCTTGGTCCCGCCGCTCGTTGTATGGGCACGAGGTGCCTTGGTATACGTGATCAGACAGCACAGGCCTGTACGTGGTGGAGAATCAGAGAACTTCATTGCACCGGAAAATTATGAGAAAAGACTAATAAATTGCTTACCTGGTCAGTGTGGATTTTCAACCATGAGAGCGCTGGCGCCGCCTAAGCTTTATGTGCCCATCTGTGAATCGCAACAAATGGCCCGGGCGAGGGGGGGAAAGGCGATGATGGAGGTCGGAGGAGAAGAGCAAATTCAAATCGAAAGGTTCCGAACGCGCCCTTTCGGGCGAGATTACAAATAGCGTACCACTTGGACCCACAAGTCATTCTTGTGGGATGTCTTCCGCAGATGAATACTTACAAGCAAAGGGTTTCCTTCCCGAAGAAATAGCAATTACGGTACTCATAAATGAACACAAAAAATAGTAGAACCGTTGCAGGTATCAACTTTACTTAGGAATTGGATGTACTGTGTACAAGAGATGGCGGTCAAAAAGACAAGCGACCGCGCCCGAGGCTGGTGTCAATCAAGTCCTCGCCTCATTTGAATTAGAACGAGCGCTGCCGCTCTGGGATAACGGGCCATCTGGGCCCGAGATCAGTCGAATCTGAACCCTGTGGTCGAGCGCAAAGCGCAAGTCTGCGTCCCAAAGAACGAGTCGGACGCCAATGAGCCGCATTCCATCCTCCAATACGCTCGCCCTCTGCCCTTAGAGGGACGTGTTGGGGCGTTGAGCTATACCGGTGGTGATGGTCAAAGTAGCTGGCCAAGGCATGCTGCCCCTAACCCTAACCAAGCAACGCTCCTTCCCTCCTTTCCACCACGACCGACAACAATGATGACACTCATCCCGATACGCCATCTACCCGCAGAGAATCCGCCATAGTCGACTGCAATAGCGGCAAGCCGGAGGGGATACGCGTTTTTCAACCGCGACCGTCGTACTGCCTCAGTGAACTCCAAGACTTCCGCTGCCGATGGCGGCTTGTATTCCCCGCGATAAGAACGAGTCGTGGGATACACTGTGTCTGAGCTCGTACGTGTCTCTGCGATACACCTGGCCTTTGCCTCAACATATCACAGCTCTGCACCTCCTACACCTTCCTAGCAACATTGACCGTGATTTCTCCCAACGGACCGTTATAACTGTAGCCGCTGCATACAACCTCCCACTCGGCGCACAACCCGCTGACCGTCCAGGAGTTGGTCTCGCCTCCCCAAGGACAGTCCCATGCTAAGCAGCAAATGACCTTTTCCTCTTCGCTTGGGTCCACGAGGTCGAACGTTCCGGTGGTCCCTTGTTCGGTTGCCCAACGTCCACACGCGTTGATTTGCAGCTTCTCATCGCCCTCAACGAGATGGCCGTTGTAATCAGCTGGCGAGATCTCTTCGTCCTTGTTACCTGAAACATGGTGGTGAGTATTCCATTACAACGCCGGTCGAGGTTTCGACTGACCCTCGGCGTGCAGCTTCCCGCGAGAGACTTTGAGATTCGCCACCTTCAAAGGCTTTCTACCGACATTGCGAATGACGATGATAACCCATTGCTCGTACCCCATGTTCGAAGATACCGGATAATGCGCTGCGCCTATGAGTATCTATACGCCGTACACAATCGGTTTTGGCACAAGACATGCTGTGCGAGGTTCGTGTGCTCCTATACGTGCTTGTCAACCAAGATTGACCAGGCTCATACCTTTTCAGGCATATTTGACACGCCGAATGTTGCTGTGATCACGACTGCCAGGGGGGTGACCGTCTTGACTCTTTAGTCTTACCCAGGTGGCCAACACTGTCCAGCTACTTGCTACATAACACCCTCTGTGGAGTACAAGCGATGCCGCGCGTGGACCGCCGACCTTGGGATCTCTACGTAAATAAACCTATCATGTCAGTAGACGTCTCCTGGGCGCCAGGTCTCATGATAACCATCATTTATTGCAATCACGATCTAGGCTCGCGACCACCTCGGTCCACAGCACGTGCTTCGCTTTACATACTGTGAACCGGCTGGAAACAAATGAGCCGGATTTGGCGGATGCCGCCAAATCATCCTGGGCCAGACTCCTTCCCATTCGCTATAACACCTAGCAAAGTCATCTTTAATCCTGTAGCGAAATACACAGTTCGAAATGATATCTACCAATAAGATTGATATACTTACTAACACTGACATGATTCGAACTCTCGCATGATCAATTGATGGCATTATATAATCGAAACCTTAATGACTTTGCTAAGGTGTTATAGCGACTGGCATAGGTTCGGTCCAAGCCCCTTCACGCTCTGATTGGCTGCTCGTGTTTGCTCGAATTTATTTGGTGTTATTGAGCGATCAGCCTGATCGTGAAGGGGCTTGCTGCAAGATGTTCTGATTGATAGGGCATCTAATCCTCGTCTACCGTTTTCTTGAACCCGCTTACCCCGACCGACCCAGTGAGAAAAACATTCTTTCGATGTCGACTGACGACCTTCCGAACTCACTTAACACCCAGCACTCTTTATCATCTATATAATCCTCTTCCAAGTTCGGCCAAATTCAGCCAAGGCTTGCAATACCTCGTTTGAATCAACCAGAACTCCGGGAAGCTTGGCACGCGATCCTGGCCCTCTTTACTATGTAAAGACTCACAGTGCAGAAGATCTAACGATTCTAAATTGATTTGAGGCCATGGCATCGCGTCGAACGACCGGCTCGGGGTCAACGCGCCCGATCACGCCCACTCCCTCCTCAGCTCGCGCTCCTCAGACCCCAAGGAAGCGCAAGACACCCAAAACCCGTGAACCTAATCCACCAAAGAAGGCTCCAAGCATCCTCGACTCCCCAGACAGCATTGCAGCAGCGCTGGTGGCCAAGCTGAAGCTGTCCTTCAAACCCGATGCCTGGCAGCCCTACATTCTCCACAAGCTCTTTCAGCGCAACGACTGTGTCATCTCTGCAGGTACTGGCTATGGAAAGAGTCTCGTCTTCGAAGGTCTGGCCGTCCTCGGAGGTCCTGGAAAGGTTGTCGTTGTGATATGTCCATTGAAGGCCCTTGAGAACGACCAGGTGAGTTCTCCGTCAGTCTTTAATATATTCATACTAATTCACCTCACAGGTCAAGTCTGCGAAGGCCAAAGGCATCAACGCTGTTACCATTAACGAGGACACGCCTGACGACGAGCGAGCAAAGATGTGGACGAAGATTCGTTCAAACGCTCAAATCGTCTACATTTCGCCCAAGATGGCGCTTTCCGAGGGCTTTCAGTCTCTCTGGGCAGACGGAAAGTTTCGCAAGCGTCTCACCGCCCTGGTTATTGATGAGGCCCACTGTATCTACGAATGGGGCACTCAGAAGTTCCGTCCCGAGTACGGTCTTCTCAATCGACTTCGTGCCTACACCGGTCAGGACGTACCCTTTCTGGCATGCACTGCGACGTGCTCCACTCCCATCTTCGATAAATTGTGGAGCTCTCTTGGGTTTGGATGTCGTCCATTCTGGGGTCTCGATGTTGGCTGCAACCGGCCGAATCTATTCTACCACACTCGCATCTTCGAGCACCCATCTAACCCAATACTCGATCTACTCCCTCTCCTTCCCACTGTCATCAATAACGACACAAAGCTGGAGGATCTCAAGAAGATGCTCATCTACATTGACTCCGAGGCCGAATGTCGTCGCATTCGTGACGACATCCGTCGCCTGCTCCCCGCCCACCTCCGTTCATGTGTTCGCGCCTTCTCCTCGGATCTCTCGGATAGGGCGAAGCAAGAATGCTGGGATGGTCTCACTTCAGGACAGATCCGCATTGTCATCGCTACTGATGCTGCAGGAATGGGATGTAACGTCGATGATATCGATGTCACCGTGATATTGGGGTGCCCAAAATCGTTGGCCGTTGTCTCTCAACGTTGGGGTCGAGCTGGTCGGGCGCGTGGGTCAACAGGGACATGTCTTCTCCTGGTACCCAAGTGGACTTTCCGCCCCAAGGTGCCTTTGGAGGTGCCGGCTGTGGCGGCTGCCCGAGGCAAGAAGCAGGAGGAGTCAAAGACGGACCAGAAGAAGCGAGAGAATTTGGCTCCCTCCCTGGAAAAGTTTGCCAACGTCCCAGACAAAGGTGTGTAGTTTCTTCGAATGAGTTTATGATACTAACATGTTGACAGACTGTCTCCACAAGTTCATGCGAGCTGAGTTCAAGCCCGAAACTCATCTTTCCATTTGGAAAGGCTTGCACGCCACTGCCCCGAGTTCTGTTGGGCATCGCGCTCGTAACTCGCCATATGAGCTAATTTGGACAGACGCAAATTTACTCCGCCTCCCACCTCGACATCGCTGCTGTGGCCATTGCAATTCCAATTGTACCCAGCAGTGGGCTGCTTCAGATGAACACGATCCTCGGCTATATACCTATGCCGCAGATTTTCTTTTACCTTCTGTTCCGCCTCCACCACGACCGTCCTCCTCTGCATCTACAGCATCCATCTCAAGCATCATCAGACCAGTCAACTCTCGATTTATCGTGTCAGCTGAAGCCCAGGAACGCCTTCGCACGGCGCTGGAAGCTTGGCGGGAAACACGCCATCATTCACGCGGTCCCGGTGTTATGTTTTCCTCGCAGATTGTGTTCCCTCCGCGACTGGTCAAATCTCTCATTGACAACTGTCGACGTTTCCTCCAATTTCCGACGCTTTCTCACGACAACATCCTCAGTGTCGTTCGCTGGGATTCAGCCACATCACTTGACCTTGATGAGGTTGTTCAAATTATTGACAAGTGGCGAGAGTCCGTAGTCGCTGTCCAGCGCACTCCTACCTCACAGCGGCGTGCCTCCAAGCGCCCGAAGACTGCAGCCGCGATACAGACACTCCCACCGCTGGCACAGCCCAATTTCGGCCTGTCTCCCACTCGCCCTTCAACGATGGACGGTCGTGATGTCTTTGGCAGTCCCATTCCTGTCATAGCATCTCAGACTTCTCCACGGCATTCAAATTCTTCACAGGCTTCTCGGCGGCACCTGTCATCATCATTCCAGTTGTCTCCGAGGCGCTTACCTTCAGCTCCTCAAACTCTATTCCCGTCTCAAAACACTCCTCCCTCTACATCAGCTTTAGGTCCAAGACCTCAGCCCGTTCGTCCTACCTCACATTATCAAGCATCGTCCCTTGTAGCTCCATTAACAACAGTACAACAATGGGCTGCACAGCAGCAAGCCCGACATACCATTTCGGAAGTGGGGTCCAGCCGGCAGCAGGCTCATTCTCGTGTTCCGTTGACGGCTCATCACCAAAGCCGCATACCCACTTATTCGGGTGCTGCCTCAAGAACACCGCGGTTGCATCCTATGGCTACACCGTCGCGTCCCTCATTACCGTTGTCTTTGTTGAGAAACGAGTATACAACACCCGGACCATCTGCTACTAATCCTACGCCGGCATCACATTATCGATCACATACTTATAATATTTACAGTCCTGGCATGAACACGAGTACTCCCAGTAGCAGTAGTAGTAGTAATTCTCGATACTACCGCCAGCGAAAATAATAAGATACGTACAAGTGCTAGAGCGTGGGAACGCAATGCATCTTAATCTGTAACCTCGTCCAAGTTACCTGTCCAGAACTCGCCGCCACCACCAAGAGCTCCGTCGCTACTTCCATCTCCATGCATATCCCCCCTGGACTCGGTGTTCAGTGGATTGTCAACATTGTCAAAGACTGTATCAGTCTCGGGCAACTCTGTGGGAGCGTCGGCGGGGGTGTCAGACGTGTCTGTCCGCACATAGCTCTTCAACGCGGGATCCCAGGCAGTCGTTTGGATAAACTCTCTGAATTTCCCTCCCAGCCACACCTCCGCTCCAAGGACTTGAACATCTGCAATGGCTGATTTGGGAATATAACGAGCTTTCTTTTGGTGTGCAGAAGTCTCGTTACTGGATTCCTTGGGTTTTGGCGGTGGTGCATAGATAATTCGTTGGCCCGTGGCAGGTTGATGCACCTTTTTGTTGACCATCTCATCCACCAACGCCTCAAGGTCTTTCTGAAATTTCACTTCCTTCGAGCGACGCGATCGATCTGCATCCCCGAAAAAGTTCGCGACAAGATGGGTTACGTCGCGGAAAGCCTCGATACAGGCAGATCCTTTCTTCATGATGTACTCGATAGTGACACCATTCCCATGTGCGATGAGAACACGCTGGACAAGTAGGTGAGCCGATGACTAGCAACCAGACTTGACTAACCTTGATCCAGAAATTTAGCTGCTCTACATATAGATCTGATGCAATCCACCGGCCAGCAAGTCCCCACCGGTTATAGAACCAGGTTCTCTCAAGGTATTTCCGCAACTCCGGCGTCGTCTCATACTTCCACTGCAAGAGGACCTCGGCACACTCACGCGCATAGTTGTGCTGCCCGGCACCTCGAAATGCAAAACACCAGTATGTCTGTACTCGGACAACACGACCAGCATCTGCGAACCGCACGCCGTCTTCAAATTTGATGAAGAGCAGTGCATCACGGATGAAGTAGATGCTATGCGCGAGCCAGTCATCATCTCGAGATTTGGCTTGCTCTGCTGCTTCCGTAGTCGCATACTCGGAGCATATCTTCTTGGCAAGTTTGTTGACTTCCTCCAAAGTCGGACGCCACTGACTGAGGCCTTTCCAGGTTCTGTGCTTGCGTTGGACCCTAGTATACAAGGTAAGCTAAGTTTCAGCCCATTGAAAGAAGCTTACATGACTATATTGAGTAGCCGTGCAATCAACGAGTGTCGAATGAGCGCCTTAGCCGCCGCATAGTTTGGCTTCCCGGCGTCCCATGTCCGATGCAGGAGGTCTTTGTGTGCTCGAAGACATGTCGGATCTTCAACGACACTGTGTCCATAATGGGTTCGCATAATCATGTGCGTAGCCTGCAGAGCGTAATGCCACAATGTGCTGAGCGGAAATGCGTATTCCAGTCGCTCAAATGTGTCGACATCATCGCTTCGATCCCGACGGGCACCACGAAAGTTCGCCGAGGTAAGCCAATCTCCGCACACACCGATGACTTTGAGAACCCACTCCGAAACAGATACCTTTGCTCGCTCTCTGATCCTGGTAAGAACCTGAACAATTCCCTTCTTTGAGCCTTCATTGACATTGAAGACGCCGAATGGGAAGGCTAGCGTCTTTTTAGGCTTCAAAGGTCGATCCTGCGGCATGTTGCTCTCGATTTCGTTCAACATCTCCTTGCGCTTCTCCCATTGGTCACTTCCTGGACAATAACGCACGATAAACCAAGCGATGTGACACTCGAATGCTCTCATCATGTGTTGACCATCCTCCGCAGTTGGCATGATGTCTTCGAACCTCGCCTTTGCTCGACCTCCACGCAGTGCTAGAAAAGCTTCCATATCCGTTGCTTTAGCCGGATCGATATCTTCCTCGTCAACCGCTATGATGGCCGCATTGGTTGCATGAATCATCGAGTTAAGGTTGGTCATTCGCTGCTGAAATTTGCGAAGATAGATATTGATGTTGTCAAATATGATGTAGAAAAGATGTCCGCTCTTGATATAGTCGACGGCGAGACCAATGGCATCGTTGGAAATGCGCTCCTTGAGTCGTTCGATGGTGGATTCAGATACCGACAGGCCAATATTGCTCAACATCTGGATGACACGAGTACTGGTGCCATTGATTTTGAAGAAGAGGCCAAGGAGCAGTGGCATGATATTGGTGGCACGGTTTCGGACGAAAGTAAGCATGGCAATTGTAGCAATGACCGCCTAATCTTGATTAGCTTGAAGAAAACCCAAATGGCAGAGACATACCAAGACAGGATTTCGGGTGAAACCTGCTGGCTTTGGCGGCACGTCCGGATCTTTCTCTTCATCCGACACTGGATGGTCACCATCCTCGCTATCCGTGTTGTCCATCTCGGCATCCGAGTCCTCCTTGGTCACATTGTTACGTCGATAGCGGTTTGGCGAGGACGTAAAGACAACCAGTAATTTCCAGACGAAGGGAGCATGCTCCTGATACTTCTTCATGATGACCGATGGACGTAGCAGGTCACGCATGCCCTGAATAGTGAGTGTCGACATTTGAACTTGTAAAGACTTGTCCTGAATGATGTTATCACTCTCTTGTAGCACCCGATCCGCGGCACAGTTGGATATCATATCCTGAAGGTGTGTCCCGGCGGAGGGAAAGTTTGTGTACCAGAGAGCAAAGATTCGGGCAGGAGAGAATCTCCTGGCTTCGTCATTGGTTGGACGGAATGCCATAAACGTCGTGGCACGCTGGCGGACCTCGGTGATGGTAGATGAGAAGTAGAACTCGAGGAAGGAGACAAGGGTGACGGAGAGAAAGACCATGAGTGAGTAGACCAGGTGAATCTTTTGTTTTGGGGACATTCCCTTGACGTCCTGACCGATTTTTTGCTGCCAAAAGCCGTTTCCGTAGAGAACAACGTCCTCGCCTTCTTCGACGGCCATGGTAGAGGATGTAGGAGGAGAGAACAGACGATTCCTGATTGTCTCAGTTGGCAGTGATGATGTCACGATGTGTCACAATCCAGCTTCTATGTCTCGGATACAGAATGGCATCCCATGTCTTCCTCAGTCGATCCCGAGCTGTACAATGCTACTTCTTGATGAGTAGATACCCTCATAGTGTATTCCGCATGAAATGCGCTGCGATTGAGACTTACTATTTTTTGTGAACGTCCTTTCCAAATTCAAGCTAAGCTCGCAGGTGACAGGACTTCGTGCTGATATGACTTGGGGTCCGCTTACAATTATATTTTTTTATTGCTACTATATCATTCATTGACATCGAAGCTGCACATTTCATGTGTTACATAGGTAGCTACAATGTGAGTTGCAGTCGGAATCGGCGTCAAAAGATGCCCTATGATCGGAGTGATCTTGAAGCAAGCCCCTCTGCGAGGTGCCCCGGCACGCGGGCCCGAAGCAAGGGCTTGCTCCGAACCTACGACTGGCATAACTTGTCGGACCTGTTGTGCCGTGTTTGCTCACCTTGCGCATTCCTCAGTGCTGCATCACTTGCTGTATTACCCGCTGCAGCATTCATCTGCCCTCTATCCGTGCATTCACTGACTTGTACAGATGCCTCATATCATACTTAGACTTATGTTCAATTTTCTTCGGCTCCGTGTGAATGAATAAAGTAAACCGTCGCGACCGCCTCGCAAATGCACCAAGTTCCAAATCGGGTCCCGAGTCCCGACTTTTGTGTCGGTAACTCCCAACATTCTACTCAACACGATAATTACACGGCCTAACTAGTCAATATGCAGACACAGGGGATAATTTCATGTTACAATGTCATTGCTGTAGCTTTGAGATACAAAAGTGGCAAGAAACAGGGAGTGCAGGTGGGCGGGGGCCAGAGGGCCAGCCGCGACGATGCCAAACAAGCCAAGCGGAAGGGGACAAGTTATGCCAGTCGCTATAACACCTTAGCAAAGTCATTAAGGTTTCGATTATATAATGCCATCAATTGATCGAGCGAGGGTTCAAATCATGTCAGTGTCAGTATAAAATCTCATCTAGTGAATATTATTTAGGACTGAGTATTTTGCTACAGGATTTAGGATGACTTTGCTAGGTGTTATAGCGAATGGGAAGGAGTCTGATCCTGGGCACTTTCGCTCGTAGCGTCTTTACCTCGTAGAAAAAGTCAAAAAGTTCAGTCAACAAAAGTTGCTTATTTTCGAAATCTAAGCAACTTTTGTTAAGTGAAAAAAAAAGTTTTTTTTGGAGGTACATCACTTCATCTCTGAAGCTTCCGGCAGTGTGTCTTCGCCAACTCGAGGTCAGACATGCATCTCAGAAAAGGTTGTTTTTTGCCCATAATAAAAGTTGCTCAAAATCAAAAGATAAGCAACTTTCGTTTAGTGAACTTTTTAACTTTTTTTACAACCTACAGTCGAAGGCGAATGAAAGTGCTGAGGATGAATTGGGTGCATCAGCCAAATCCGGCTTGAGTGCGACCAGCCGCTTCGCCAGAGTGAAAAGCGCAGCCACGTGGTGGAGCGGATGGTCACGAGCCTAGTCACGATCGGGAAATCACTGCATCGATGGATCGACCTTATTCTAGACCTCGGGTCGAACATGGGCACAAGTACGAGCTGTCCAAATGCATTGACGCTATTATCGAGGATCAAGCACCGGTGCTTCATCGACACCGCAATGTACGTACGGCGTCACGTCCTTGCAAGTTGCAAGAATCCATGTTTGACCAGTCTCAGGGCAGTGAAGGGCAAGATCGAATTCGAATGGCCTTTGTTTGGACGGTATGAAGGGTATAGATGTCGAGGACGATATCGGCATTCAAAGTGAGAGCGTTCTTGACCCCGTATTCACTAGCACTCCCCATAACTCTTCTGATAGATCGAATTGGCCCCCGGTCGGTTTTACAGCCGAAGAAGAAACCAGTCTGTCGTTTATGGTGTGAAATTTGATACTATTCTTTTGGCGCGTAGCTCCAACCACGCACACCCTAGTTTTCAATATATACGCCCTTCGTTGATATCGCTGCATGGACCCATCAACTGCTCCGGCCAACGATCAACAGCAAGCGCTAGAGACCTGACATATACTCTCCTTCGAATCATTGTTCCATTGTTCCCTCGACAGAGCTCGGCGTTGTGCACTCCCGGGTGATGTTGGCCTATCACGCGTCCGTTGGAGATGCCAAACACCCTCTTGGCGGCGGAAGGCGGAGTCGGTCATCCAAATAAGGTCACCGCCCGCCTAGCTCAATCGGATAGAGCGTCAGACTCTTACGGCGGGATGTCATCTGAAGGCTGCGAGTTCGACCCTCGCGGTGGGCTAATGGTTTTGTGCCGTTGAAGCTGTGAGCTTTTTGTTCGCGAAAGTGCTTTGGCGGGGGGAGGCGGGGTCGGTCGGCCCAATGCGGACATCGCCCGCCTAGCTCAATCGGATAGAGCGTCAGACTCTTATGACATTGGCACAGTGCGATCTGAAGGCTGCGAGTTCGACCCTCGCGGTGGGCTACTAGTTTTGTTTGAATGACTGGGAGCTCATTTTGTAAATTGTGGTCCCAGGTCGCTGTCGAGGGAATCATCCGACTCGGATCTACCTTCCTCCTACGCATTATCAACATTCCAATGTAAATGACCATGCTTCTATGGCTTTGCACCGGCGAACCTTCGTAAGGTGATCTCTCCTCTCGAATTCTCTTCCATCTTCTCCACGTGCTTAATTTGGTCTATTCAAAGACCTTACGAGAATCCCAGTAGTGGTCGTTGGAACAGCTCTTGACCTCCCTCCCGGTCCGTTCACAGCGCAAGTCGTGAGCATGACCAGAGGGTGCGCAACATGATGAATGGACGCGCAAAGTGGGTGGTAAGCGCTTGTCGTCACCTTGCCTATCAGTATAAAAGCAAGCCACTTACTCTCCCAATTACCAGCAAAACACCAAGTAGCTCTGCTCCACAACACCGAGGCAATCATGTTCAACATCAAACTCATCCCCTTCGTTGCTCTGGCTTTCGCTAGCGCTAATGCCGCGGTCGTCGAGCGCTCCGCTCAGACCATCCCCGTCCTCACAACCTGTACGGACACGTCCTTGACCGGCAGCTGTGTCACCTGGCAGGCGTCGAATCTCCCTACCGCCTGCAGGACCCTCACCAACCAGATTGACACCGTCAGCAGCGCCCAGACTGCTGCCGGTCTCAAATGCACCCTTTGGAC
This sequence comes from Strobilurus orientalis, assembly GCA_019915145.1. NCBI lineage: Eukaryota > Fungi > Basidiomycota > Agaricomycetes > Agaricales > Physalacriaceae > Strobilurus > Strobilurus orientalis. The sequence continues at coordinate 3,645,729 of JAHLML010000004.1, forward strand.
GTATGTGTTTCCCTTCCCGTCTTCATCGCTGCCATGGAACTAATCCAATTACGAAGTGGCGCTTCGTGCAATGGACGCTCTCAGATCATTGAGGGAACAGTTGCCGATTTTACCCCGCTTTTGTTCAACGATGTTGCCCAGACGTGGATGTGCTCCTCGGCTTAGCGCTTCAAAAATTGTATAATGGTAAGCACATATCGGCTTACGAGAAAAGGACCCAAGCTGACTCTCCACTAGTCCCAGCGGAAGATCCATTGTATATGTATGTATGTGTCCCCATTCGTGCTCGAGGACGTAGAACGACAAAAGTACATCATATACATATATACGTGCTCTATTTGACAATCATACACTAAAGTTTGCTTCTCGCTTTCAACAGCTCTGACTCCGAGGTAACAGTATCTGTGGTGTACTTTGAATCGACATACTCGTCGATGCTTTCAATGAGCTTCTTCGCGCCGTCATTCGAGAAGCGAATGATCATAATGTATTCATTCCTGTACGGATTGCCACTCGCAGTGCGTCCATTGGTGGCGACCTACATACAGAATTAGTCGATACAAATAAAATAGAGCTGACGTATGCGCTGACATGAACCACGGCGGTATCTCTCCCTGACGCATCAACGCCATTGACGAAGCTCATCGGAGGCAAGAACTAGCAATCGAATTATCAACACTGCCAGTCGTTCGATTGAGCAGCAAGTCTCACCCCAAAATCAGTGAGCCATACTTCAGTTCCCTTCAAAAAGTCGATGACCTGCTCCCTGCTTCTGACCGTTGCTCCCAGCCCATGCAGAGATGCAGGTAGAAATCTATGATTGAACGTGGTCGACAGAATCTCCGTGAGTGTAGTGTAAGACCTCTCATTCAGCGCCTTGAGAAATGTCTCGACGAGTGAGAAGGCTTCAGACATAGCGGGCGGTTATGGAAATGGATGTGATGGTAGACAAGGAAGAACACTGGAGGTGTACGGCGTCTTCCACGGTCCATTATGATCCTGAGTCCTGACGTGATCCCCACTTCGCACGAGCCAGATATACCCCATCAGAAATGTGACCGCCTGCCATAAGGTAAAGACGCCTACCCAGATGTATGTGAGTCTTATTGCTGATGTGACTTTCGGGATACGCACGTAGCCTTCCAGAGTTCACAGACCTTTGGTCCTATTATCAGCCAAATAGTAAGGCTCACGGATAGCATAAGTACATATTGCATGACATAGAGCGAGTCCGTGGAGCTTAGAGCACTAGTGGACACTGCTCTTGTTGATGGCAAGAAGATGCAGTACGCAGGCCTGCGCCACGCCGGAAGCATTCGGAATCGCCGGCCCGGCATCAGCGATCATCAATCACGTTTTGTTCTCTCCTCATCAGTTCCTGATCCTTGCTCAACGATATTAGTAGGTACGCAGTGTCCATTTTCTGCGTTTATCCGTGCACTTCAACTTGGCTTAGTACGATGGAAGGACGACTTGATTCCGCTGCGCAGCCTTCCCCGCCAATCTCGGCCCTTCCAACCGAGATACTCCAACTCATACTGTCGCTTGACCCGGACGCTCGCCCTTATACACTACGCCCAAAATCCTCATACCCCCAGCTTCGTCTAGTGCATGTCTGTAGTACGTGGCGCTTTGCAGCTCTCACGACACCGGCCCTTTGGTCAAGGATAAAGGTCGATTTTGGCGATGTGGTGAAGTCCGGTGTAGGGCACTTATGGAGCTGGCGCGAGGCTCTGGACATGTTCCTTTATTTTGCGGGCCAGAGTCATCTCCGAGTCTGGGTCGAGATGTGGTCGTCACTGGACGTGTCCAATGAAGAAGTGAAAGCAATCGTTACCACCTTCTTCCAAACCTCCCCGCGATGGAAATCTGCTTCCATCCTCTGCCGATCCACTCCCTCTGCATGGTCGCTTTTTGATCAGATTCGAGGAAATATGGATTCATTGGAGCAGCTCACTATACACACTGGTCGGGCCATTCCTACAGACGTCACTATTCCCGCAACTTTCGGCGACACTCCGAGTCTCAAAAGTCTGAGTCTTTCGCTGAGAAATGTCATTCCTCTGGACATTCCATGGCCTCAGCTGACCAGGTTCTCGGTCAGCTTCAGTCCGGACCAGTGCCTTGAACGCTGGACAAGCAGTGTCCGACTTGGCATTACACAGGCTCATAGTCTCGAGTACCTGTCCATTTTTAATTCCGCTGAAATGGCGACCCCCTCCCCTTCCACTCTCCCGGAGACCGTCAACTCGACGGTCAAATTTCTCGAACTTTCAACCTGCCATATCAGCGAACGACTTGTTCTACCGGCACTCACGCGTCTCCGGATTCGTCCCGAGCAAGCTCGCTCGTATGTTTCTGTGATGAGAACGGCCGGGGATATCATCCAGAGGTCGGGATGCCATATATCGACTTTGGATATTCGAGCGTTCTATTCCCACAGCATACTGGACTTCAAAAACCTTCTCTCACATCTCAATGCGCTCAAAACTCTCCAACTTCGAATGGACGGCCCACCTGATACGGCTATATGTGCGGTCTGCGCCCTCTTCACACCGACTGAATCACTACCCGCCATTCTCCCAAGGCTGGAATATCTGATCATGTTAGCTGAAACAGAGCCTGAGATCTCAGCTGAAGAAGTTGTCGCCGGAGGCTCTCGAATCGGCGATGTGACTCTAAACTCGCTGACGGACATGCTCTGTGCAAGAACGATGCCAGAAGTACGCCCCGTCGCTTACTTTACGCGAGTGCGCATGCGCGCATCTCTCGGCTTCGGAAACATGCGTGATGTTGATGGGGGCGGCTATGACATTAGTGAAGGCTGGAATGTCCTTCAGCACTCATATAAAGGACAGCTGGAGGTATACATCCGGAAAACAGGTCGGTGTTCCCCAGTTTGTCTGTCGAGTCGGCTTTTACTGAGACTTCGTGACTGTCAGACTATATCGCTGTAGCTGGTGACTCAGACGAAGAACAGATGATGATGTATGAAGGAGAGATCTGGCTCGGACGCACGAGAGAGCCACGTCCTTTGGAGTTAAGTATCAGACCTTATGATTGACGGAGTCGTCATTTTAGTGTCGTGATCGAGTCCTTCCCAGAATGCGGAAATGTCTTCGATCGCTCCCATTCCACAACCTTAAATATCTAGATGACTCTTCCTGACATTATCCAAATGTCGAACTACCGTGACACGTTAGGATTACGCGCGATTAATTCCTCGTCGAGAAACTACTGCTCCCTCCGAGTCCGGCGTGCATGCGGCTGCTCCTCCACGAATATGAATGTACGCTCTTGAATTGGCGGCGGCGACGGCGACGGCGGAGGTGCGGGTGCTGTGCGTGGCGTGGGCTTCCATTCGGATTGGGGAATGGCCCTCCGAGCAGTGACCTCAAGGCTGTGTGCGTTGGAGACATGCCGTATGAGAACAGCGAGGTGTGCATAGTCTCTAAGACAATCGGGGCACTTCCACGGCCGAGTGTGGTCTGTGGTGGGGATGCTAGAAAGAGTTGAGTTAGCCTCAAAAAAAAAATCTGGATGTGAGACATGCGTACAGCCGTTGAACGCGCTCGATGTATTCGCCTTCGGCTCTTGTAAGAGCGATGATTTCTTTGGCCTTACGAGAAGTGGATGGCGTGCTGTTTTTGCGGGGTGTCTGATTCATTGTGGTCTGCAGGACGATGACATTTGGAGAGAAACATCTATACTCTGCACGAGAAGGTCTTTGCCCACACGAAACAAAGGGAGACTGACAATAGGCCACTGATGACAGCCACAAAGACCACTGCCAAAGAAAGACCTGAAATCAGGGCTGCCATAAAATACGAATCATCTTGCGACCAGCTGCAATGGTCCCAGCGCAGAACGACCGTGGCAAGCTTGAAACCACGACCAATCAAGAGACCAGACTTCATCGGCGCGAGAGCACACACCTTACTGAAGGTTGTCTTGTGACAAGAGCACGGATAAAACCTGCACGTTGTATGTTTCCAGCCTCTTTCTCTAATGGTCCCAGAGTGGAGTGCATCCAAAAAATGGTGAGCTGAAGAGAGGTCAATTGTTCGCGATGCAACTTTGCAAGCTTGAAAAGCGGCAAGAGCGGAGACGTGGGAATTCATCACCTTTCTGGATTTTCGGCCGTTCGGCGAATCGCCTCTTGCTCCCGAACGACGACACCAGGGCACTTGCGCATGCTCATCTTGCCCGCTGCGCCGGCGGCGGCGCTCAGTGAATCCCGTGGACAACAATACGACATCATACTTCCTGGCCTGGAATCCTGACGACGGCGTGCTGTTGCGGACACCGGAGGCTGCATCTCAACGACGGGGCTGACCAAAAATGGCCGTGAATGGATGACAGGTGCGTTCACCGATTGCTGTTATTGTTTTTCCAGCCTCTAACATCAAGACCCGCTAACAGCTCACGGTCAGAACAGAACGTGCCGGGCAAAGCTCGACGACGCAGTGAATTGAGGCTTCAGTCACCCCTTGCCATGGCTACGCTTTTCCGGAGGCTCAGTGGCTGCTAGTTTGGGCTCCCTAATTCCCCTGTCGACCGTCGAACCAGACGTAGAAGTCCTCCGTTCTGACTAGCAGACGTCGTCATCAACGAAGAACGATCTCGGCACTCGCGCGTTACTCTCTCGTACTCGTAAGCTACTCCTACCCCGCTTGCTGCATAATTTTGCACACCCACCTGTATCTGGAAGGATGACCAACGCCAGTGCGGACGAACCGCCCTAGCTTTTGCCACTGCATTCTGTCAGAGTGTTCTCCTCGATGATTGTGGCCCCATTTGCTCTGGACTTTCGCGCTCCCATCCTGATCCGGTCACCCCTGGACCGCCACAAACTGATCCACGCTTGTCCTTGGCTGCCTTTCTCATCTCTCACCGTCTCATCAACCGACCAACCATGAATCCGAAGACCAACGGTAATAACGGATAATCAGTCACGTACAATGGCAATGGTTGATTTCTTACCACTAACGTTGATTTCTACTCCAGATAGACGGCCTCCCTTCGAGTTGGACTTGACAACAACGACGTGCGTCCACTCATCTTATGTCGACATAACAGCCATCGGACAGGTCGATGTAACAATCATGGCGAAAGAAATGTTACACCTCTGACGATCTGGGACTCTTTGGATCGACCGATAACAGAGAGTAAAACCTAGACAGAAGACGTGCATTCCAAGAACCGTAATGACTGGATTTCAACTACGCATACTAGAAATACACTTCTTCAGACTGACTCCAACCTTTGACCGAGTGGCAGCTCGAAGCTTCGATGCTATGCAGGCTCGGCGCAAGCGGAGCCATCTTGTTTTCGTTGTCCTTCGGTCTGCTCTTGAACCGCTCGCTCACAGTCGTTAGAGAATAAGTAGCTCATCGAAGTGGCGTCGAGTGGAAATGAGGTTGACAGTGGTCCCCACCAGGTCCCCACGTAGAAGGTTGATCCAGGACTGCACTTTCGGCGGCGAAGTCGTTTGAGATCCGGATCCAGTCTTACTTCTTTGATCATGATGTTGGCCAACTGTATTACGGCTCGTGGGAGGCTATCCTTCCTGCTCTGCTACACTCACTCTTTGAACTGCAGTTTTGCTTGTCCACTGCTATGCACGTTCATCTGCTCCCGAAGCTAACAGGTCGGCCTTTGTCTGAGGTCAATTTCGGTTTTCTGACTCCCAAATAGACGCGCAGGTCGATGAAATCGTCGCAGTCATTGGACGGGCCTACACGAACGCCGAGGGTGGTACGTTCCAGCTCTTGAACCTGTCCGAACGTCCGGGGTCATGATTGTGTCCACAGATATCGCTGATGTTGTCATGCGCTGCCACACCGGTAACAGCGTGGATCTGATGCATGCCTATCTTCGCGCTATGGTAAAGGCGACTCAACTCGAGGGCATAGTGTTCGTAGCCACTGCCACAAAGACGTTCCCTACGCCGATCTGTTCCGTGGCACTGTGCTTTGCGCCGGGAAAGGGCCTCTGGACGACGTACGTGAGATATGTACCCTCTCGATGGCTGCTTCTCATGAGTTGAACGTAGGGAGAAGCAAAAAGCTCTTGGCTACAACGATTTCGTGGCGAGAATCAACTCTGAAGCAAAGCAATGGCTGGAAATGGTCGACTTTTGTGTGTGTCACTGAGATCTTTGCTCATATTGAACCTGCAGCTGGAGAAATCCATCCAAGATTTCTTGACTGACTTGAAGTTGACCCCGGTAACTTGAAGTGCCTTATATCAACACCGTATATCTCTTCTAAAACTTCCCTATCAAGGTGTTCATGGACTCGATGTGGGTTAGTATGATGGCGACAGATCGCGATCTTCAGAAGCATGGATTTGGGACTGCTGTAATCAAGAGGTTGAAGTCTCATGTAAGTCGTATCAACAATCGCCCGGTCATTTTCTTGATACTTACTGGTTTCAGGCTGCCGAGAATGGGTGGGAGGTCGGACTGATGACTCATAAAACAGACAACGTATGGCATCGCTCGCTCAATCAATTTACCTTCACGCTGACTTTCTTGGCCGCAGCGTGACTGGTACGTTAGCTTGGGTTTCGAAGAAGCAGGTTGTAGGAAGATGTCCGCCTTACCGTATGCCGACTCTTTCCCTTGCTACGCGTTCAAACCGTACATGCCGTAGAGTTGTTTGTTCAACGTTCTAGACCAAAGTAATTCATTGAGGCGAAAAGAGGGAAGCGCTCTATGTATCCGTCGTAGCCATAGGCCGGTCTACTGATAGACTGGGCTGTGTTGCCCGTCTTCTGTGGTTTCAGGTTGAGTGTATGTATAACTAGAAGCAATCTAAGTACTTAGCGCCGTAATTCGCACACCCAGTGTGCTGTGAGCTCACGGTACTGCACGGTAAAGTGTCAACTTGAGAAGTCACGAAGGGAAGGCGTCGGAGAGACTCAATCACCTGTAGCGTAGGTCATTGATCGATTACATCAACCTACAGGGGCTGGCATCGGCGCGCATGTGAACGAAAGCACACAGCACTGAGCAGATGCTCGTATGTGGGATCGAAAAGTGCTCGTGGGCGATGGTCGATGTACTCGCTCTCAGACACAGTGCGGGACTGACAACTGACAGTAGATCTTGAAATGCGAGAAGCGATACGAGCCTCGGACAGCGCCGCTTAGTTCAAGATATTTTGAGTACAGAAAATCCAGAGCTTGTCTTTCAACTCACATAGTTATGCAGAGGATGAGCGAACGCGACTCGATGGTGGAAGTTGCAAAGGTAAGTTGTGGCGAGCCGCGACTTCAAATCAAATTTAATCAACTACAACCTAGACATTTCTTCCTGCTTACGATTGAATGTTCTTTGAAGGAGAGCACACATATGAGTGCTTCTCTTTTTGTTGAGAGGTTTGAGACTGGTACGCAGCCAAATCCGTTGTGTCTTAGACGGACTTTCAACTCCCTCAGCTAACTTAGTCGATAGTGACTCAAAGCAGCTGGGGAAGCTTCATTCGCCGTTCACTGCCCTGATTGCAGGCCACGATTGTAGAAGAATCTCTCTCTCACGATCAAGATAACTATTGCGGAAATGTACAGTACAGCGATGAACTCGGTTTACGAATGTACCCAACTCATCACAAGTAAGGCCTCACGAGATCTCAGAGCCTGTTCGTTTTGTATCAGTACGCAGCACATCGAACCCATGAATAATTACTCACGATCAGAAGAAACCACGGGTGCGGCGGCTGACCCAGCGACCGGATGGAGAGCGGCGGGATGATTGCTTGTCTTTCTTTGAAGTCTTATCCGACTTTTTACTACCAGAGTCTTTACCACCTTTTGAAGTAGCGTCACTATCTCCGGTGGTGTCGTCTCCGGTAGTGTCATCCCCCGTGGTGTCATCACCAGTGGTATCGTCTCCTGTAGTGTCGTCTCCTGTATCATCTCCCGTGGTGTCATCGCCAGTCGTATCATCTCCCGTAGTGTCGTCTCCCGTATCATCTCCCGTGGTGTCATCTCCAGTGGTATCGTCTCCCGTAGTGTCGTCTCCCGTGTCATCTCCCGTGGTGTCATCGCCAGTGGTGTCGTCTCCCGTATCATCGCCAGTTGTGTCGTCTCCTGTGGTGTCGTCGCCACCTTCAGTAGTGCTGTTACTAGCGCCTAGCAAGGCTGTTGATCAAACTGGGCTAGCTCACGGAAGGAAATGATTACCCTTATAGTTGGCAGAGCCATGGTCTTGACAGCAACAGCAACATCCATGATGATGACCATGAGAGCCTTCCATGGTGGTCCCAATGTGAGTATGAGGCGGTCCGGGTGTGTCTGCCGTGCTACCCCTACCCTTCGTGTCCGAATCGTCAGTCGTGTCGTCTGACGTATCACCGGCTTCTGTACTATTGCCACTCGATTGAAGGACGCGACGAAGGTGCTCCACGCCACTAGCGCCAATTGTGCGGAGCGCCTTGGAAAGGTCCGTGTCACGCTTGGCTTGAGCGCGCTTTTGCGGGGGCGTCAGATTGTGAGAGGAGCGCGCCACGTTCTGGCCCGTGCTACGACGACCGAGGGCACCACCGGATGGGCTAGAGTCAATCTGGTCAGTGAACGTTCTCGTAAGGAGACATGGTGACATACCCTGCTGCACCAGCCATAGCAGAGGCGGCGCTGAGGGCCATCGTGACGAAAACCAACAAGGAAGATTTCGTGAACATCATGAGGACAAAGGGGAGGATAAGAAGACGAAGGGAAGACGACTCGGCGAGCGAATCGAGCTGGTGAGCGAGGGGAGAGAAAATTAGACGACCGGCGTCTAATAGAGTGGATGAGCGCTGCTGAGGATTCCTGGTGGTTCATGGCAGGGTTTTATAGTACTTAGTAGCGGCCCATGTCGGATATGACGACTATGGTAGACTCTTGCAGCGCCATACGGGTTGTGGGGCAACGAGCATATCTGTGCCATCACGATGGCACGGCACTGCCTTGAATATCTATAGCATTGGCGCATATCAATGCTCCAACTTGTTGCCCGTTGTGCACCTACGGCGAAAGGGGCAGAGAGAGGCAAGCCTGGGCGGTGATGGTTGCAAAGAGAGATGTTGTGCGAGTCTCCAGCGGTAATTGTGCATCTTCAGAACATTACAGATCTATTTCAAGTGTTGTAAGTATCAAAACAGTTGACTTATAGAGAACTCAGGTCGTCGCATCTATTTCTAGTGACAAGAACACGAACAAGACCTGCGTTTTACTTATGACTAACTTTCGGTAGGTAAGATGCAGTCCTCAGTCCTACACACATGAGGACGAGGTAAAACACGTATACACCAAACCCGCCCGCGATGTTCTTCTGCAACGTAAGCGAAAAGAGGGACGAGGCAATCGACGGCGCGAGACCCCTTGTACCCGAGTTCGCGAACTGCACAAACCCGTTCGTCGACGCCAATGTCTCGCGACTCGTCGCCGAGCGCAAAACCAGCACATGCACCGCTGCATACGCAGTGTAGGTCATGAAATTGAACGAAGAGGCGACGAGAATGAGGGTGACGGCACGCCAATCGATGTAGCCCGCCTTCCTGGCAAAATAACTCTCAAACGAGAAAGCGAGGAAGGACAGGGTGAGACATAGGCAGGAGCACATGAAGGCGCGGCGGGGTCCGAGACGTCGCATAAGGGTGCTGGTGATGAAGATCTGTAGGATGGCGTTGACTGTGCCCCAAGCAAACATGATCCAGCCGATTTGGAAAGGATTGAGACCAAGCCCGCCGATGGGAATGGACGTGGAAAACATTAAGGGCATGAGGACTTCGTAAGAGGTTGAGTTGAAGGATAGGAGGCAGTAGGTGGTGGCGATACGGAGGACGTTATTGTTGACGACTTCGCCGAATGAAGGCGTACGGATAGCCGGGGGGCGAGCCGAAGCCTCCTCAGTTGTCCCTGTAGCGCCGTAGTCGGTTTCCGGAGTGTTATTGAGCAGCGGTGTGCTTGCAGCCTCTTTCTTGGATTGTCCCAAAGTAGGGTGGGTCTGAAGAATCGTGAGCTCTGGAGAAAGTCACTTCGTGCCCGATTCGGGGTACGCACCTCCTTCAAACTGACGAGCGTCAAGACGTAAATGAAGAAAGCAAACAACGCAGCAACTGCGCATGGAAGCAAGTACGGATGATCTTTGAAGAGCGGCAGTTGCTTGAAGACAGGCCATCGTTCCTCGGGGTCGGCCAACAGTCCGCCGATAATCGGTCTATGAACGATGGGATCAGAAGGCGGTGCATCCAGAGACGGGATACGCACCCCGTCGTCGACCCCAGAGCCCATACGAATGGCATGAGGGCGAATACGTCTCCAATGTTTGCGTAGTCAGACAACAGCTACCATAGGCGATGAGTGCAACCGTTGCGCAATGCCACCAGGATGCTACATACCTCGCCCATAACGGTCTTTGATACACCTATAAACGGTTTCAATCAGATTTGCGATCTCCTTCCCCGCCAAATGCCAATCAGAGACATACCGATGTTCCCGTTGAACATTCCTTGCAAGCACCTGAAAAGTACCAAAAACCAGAAGTTTTTGGACAGGCCAAAGGCAAGTGTGGACATGGCCAGTCCCAGTGGACCCAGAAGCAGGACAGGTTTCCGTCCAAATCTATCAGCAGCACGACCCCATTGGTATACGCTCAGGCACTCGGCAATGAAGAAGGCGGATTCCTGTCACGGTAAAGAGAAAAGATGATTGTGGTGCAGCGGCCTGTGAGAGAGCGAACGCACGATGAGTCCAGCGTAGTACCCCGTCTTCGTCTCATCCCCTCCCGTTATCCCAGTCCGTCGAACAAACTCTGGCGCGAAAGGATAGATCACCGTCGCTGTGATGGGCTCTGCCAGCTGGACCAAGAAGACGATTAACAGCTGGAACTTTGGCAGTGGCGCCTGGGCTACTGCTGGTGCATCCGCGGCGGTCATGGCAGAAAGAGACGTCCGCGAGCAGAAAATGCTTGACTCATTTTCGTAATTGAATGAAGGAAAGGGGGAAATATTACTAAGTCACTGCCAGGGTCGCCATTTGGACGCGTGCAAAGCTTTCGCCGAGGCAACGCCGAGGCGTCGGCCCCGCCGTCGGGTATACCCATTTCAGGCCGTTGCTCGCCAGTTTCCTTTGCACGCCCTGATGCAAAATCAGATTGGCCATGAGAATCTCTCAATGACTGTGGAAGAATTAGAGCTATCTAACTTACCCTCTCAGGAAAATTTGAGCCGAATTGAGGCGATTATGAGGCGGACTCTTGGCGACTGAGAGCAAGAGGCTCCGGGAGTGTCGAACCTCGATTTGGATTACCGATATGCGTCGCGTATTCTTGACTTTTGTCCTTTTATCACGGACTCTAGTCGCAGGCTTCGATGACTTGGTCTCACTCTGAGCGCCGCTACTAAGCCGACATGAACCAAGATTGTATTTTGATTCACTGCTTGGCTTTTGGTAAGCTAAACGAGACTTTCACCCCAACAATCATGAGAACCAATAAAACAAGATACACTCCAAACCCACCCGCCACATTCTTCTGCAACGTTACCGCAAATAACGACGTTGCGCTCGAGGGAGCAAACCCCTTTAGTCCCGAGTTCGCAAACTGCACCAGGCCATTCGTCGAGCCCAGCGTCTCGCGACTAGTCGCGGACTGTATCACTAGCACAGCAATCGCTGCATAAGCAGTGTAAATCACCAAGTTGAGGGACATATGCACGCCCAGGAGCGTGATGACGCGCCAGTCAATGTACCCTGCTTGCCGAGCAAAGTACGCCTCGAATGAGAACGCGAAAAAGCTGGCCGTGAGGCATCCGAAGGAGAGAATGAACGCGCGACGGGGACCGAAACGACGGAGCAAGTAAGTTGTGATGGCAATCTGTAGGACAGCGTTTGTAGTTCCCCATGCGAACATGATCCAACCGATGTGGTAGGGGCTGAGACCGAGGCCGCCCACAGGAATTGGGGTAGAAAACATCAGTGGCATGAGGACTTCGTAAGACGTGGATGTGAAGGTGAAGAAGCAGTAGGCGAGAATAATGCGCAAGATTTTCCTGTTTGCCACCTCGAGAAGTGAGGGTATCCTGGGGGATGAAGTCGGACCCGAAGCTTCTTCTGTTGTTCGAGTTGCACCATAATCAGTGTTTGCTGTCTTTTGGAGAAGTCGTGCATTTGCTATCTCTTTCTTCGACTTTCCTATGGTTGGATGCGTCTAGAAGGTTGTGAGATATGGCATAGATAAAGGGAAGTCTTAGTATGTACCTCCTTTAACGAAATCAGACACACAAGAAAGATGAGAAACGCGAACAAGCCAGATATTCCGCATGGTAGCAAATATGGATGCTCATTGAACGGCGGTAGTCTTTCGAATACAGGCCATCGCTCCTTCGGATTCGCCAATAGGCCGCCGATGATAGGTCTACAGTGAATCATGAGATCGAGAGGGAAGTCCGTTCGGAGGGCGCATGACATACCCTGTCGTTGACCCCAGACCCCATATGAATGGCATGACGGCAAAAACATCACCAATGTTCGTCGAGTCGGTCAGCTGTGGAGCACGTATTGAGATGAGGGTAGCTATATTTGAGAGGAGTGACACACTTCGCCTACGACCGTCTTTGATACGCCTGGACGCAACCGTAATCAACTTGAATTTCAGAGCGCCTAGATATGGTCGGCGCTTACCTATGTTCCCGTTGAAGACACCTTGGAGACATCGAAACAAGACCAATGACCAGAAGTTACTCGACAGCCCAAACCCAATCATGGACAGTGCGAGTCCCAGTGGTCCCAGAAGAAGTACAGGTCTTCGCCCAAATCTATCGGCGGCGTAGCCCCAGTGGTAGACGCTGAGGCATTCAGCGATAAAGAATGCGGATTCCTGCAATCACGGTCAGGTCTCGTAAACATTCAATGCCTCGCGACGAAATTCACAATGAGCCCAGCGTAGTAGCCCGTCTTAGTCTCATCGCCCCCCGTTATCCCAGTCCGTCGCACGAACTCGGGTGCGAATGGGTAGATGACTGTGGACGTGATAGGCTCTGCCAACTGGATGAGGAAGATGAGCAGTATCTGGAACTTGGGTAGCGGTGAACGAGTCGCTGTTGCTGCTGTCATCGTCGGTGAGGTGAGGTGACGGTCTTCTTTGAAGGAGCAAGGGCAGAGGAGGCTCCATATTATGTGAAGGTCGAGTGTCTTGATCCTCTATCACGCGGCATCCCTGCTGCATTCGCACACTATCTGTAATCAATCAGCTCAAGTCTTCAGTTTTATAGCATGCGTCATGATCTATGAACTTCGTCTTGATGGAGTTCGGAGGGCCGGCAGAACATGAGGTAAGTTATCGGTACCGGAAGGTGTAAAGTTCAATGCGCATGAATCCTAAATGAACAACAAAGACAACGAGGGGACATGACGCGGCGACGCTAGATAGTTTAGTTTCGAGACTCGTGTTATCCATACCTTTGAGTCTTCGAATCGCGTCTAACACGCTGCTAAGCAGAGCAAAACAATCAGGTTTACATGAGGAGAACAATTTTCAATGTGGTGGGAAAGACGTCGGTACTTATTCTTCAATTACATATTTACTTCCGCCGCGGGCTTCCCCAGATCACTGTGAATGAGTGTTGATGAGCGACGACAGATAATTTGGGGAGAAGTAGGCTAACCTTCAAACTGCCTATTCGTCACTGACAGCGCCTGGCTGTCCGGGGCTACCAGCCGCCTTCCAAGCAGCTAATACCAGCTCAACGACATCGTCGACGCCTTTTCCCTCTTTGACACTGGTGAAGACCGTCGGACCGTCGCCTCGCATCTGCTTGGAGTCGCGTTCCATGACCTCGAGAGAAGCACCCACGTATGGCGCAAGGTCGGTCTGGACATGCATGAGAAACTGATTGAGAAGTAGAGCGCGTTCACCGGACCTTGTTTATGACCAAGAGGTCGGACTGCGAGATGCCAGGTCCGCCCTTGCGGGGGATTTTATCTCCACCCTACATACATGTTCCATCAGCGAGGACCGTGAGATAGAGGCAATCGCAGGGCCTACAGAGACGTCGATGACATAGATGATATAGTCCGCGAGCTCTCGGGAATAGTTTGCTGCAAGATTATCGCCACCACTCTCCACCAGCAGTATTTGGCAGCCGAACTTGGCTTGCAATGTCTCGAGCGCCCCCATGTTGGCGCTGATATCTTCACGGATAGCCGCATGAGGGCATCCACCAGTTTCGATTGCGAGGATGCGCGAAGCGGGGAGGGCTTTGTTCTTGATCAGGAACTCTTGGTCTTCCCTGGTGAAAATGTCGTTCGTCACAGTGCCTATTTTCACATGTCAGCTGAGCGAGGCGGAGACGGAGACGAAGACCGTCAAGTACCCAAGTTGTAAACTTTCCGCAGTTTCTGGCATAATGCCAGCGTGAGCGCCGTCTTGCCAGAGCCTACAGGACTGGATCCGACGCGTCAGGAAGTGACGTCTGAATAGACATTGGAGATCCTTACCCTCCGATACCGATGGTGAAGCCGCGTTCTTCAAAGTTTCTCCCAGAGTAGTCAGGGAGATCGCGATCGGAGTACTTGCCTGACAAACTGAGACGGGATTAACTTTCCATGCGATGTGTGGCGTACCAGCGTTGTTATAGTGCTCATGGGTGTGTCCGTGCTCCCCTCCATGGTCGTGCGAGTGGGAAGCATCTTCGTGTGAGTGCGCATGGGCAGGAGCGGCAGCAGCAGGCGTCAAATTGTTGATAAACGGTACGTTCATGATGGGCGTTGATTAGAACTTTCGTTATCTTATCTAATAGTAACTCGAACAGGTCGAGAGTCGAGGCCTCCACGTGGTTGTAATGGCTCCGCGATCACACAGTGCACTTCAGTTCTTTCGCCCTTTCACGACGGCATTCTGCCTGTCTTCCTGGTGTCTTCCGTTGACTGATACTTGCTTGACAACGCCTACTGGACCGCAATAAGGACCCGAATTGCCCCGACCCATTATATGATGAAGCTCTATGTAAAATACGAAGCAGGTTTTTCAGGGCGTCTTGTACAAAACGGTCAAGACACGGTCATAGCTAGGTCGTAGGCACCATATCTGACCTAGCCCGGGCCTAGCCTGAATCTTTGCTTACGGCCTCGCCTGCTTCACATGGCCCTCGACTCCTTGCCCTCGCCGTCCGACTCTGCAGAACTGTTTGGGAGCTCGAAGACGAGGAAGCGCCCCACTCTACATTACGGGACCGCACATTTACATGTGGCACTCGTCCGAAGTGGACAGCCTCAGCTTAATGAACGTTCATCGTAATCCCAGCCTCCCCACATGGTATCCTCGCAGCTAAACTGGTAGGCTATAGTCCTCTGTGGCAATTCACGTTGGACAGAGTCGCATCGAAATGACTCTTCTCCGTACTCGACGCGGGTCTTCGGTCATCGTCCTCACTACCTGCGCACTACAGAGAAGGTTTACGTACCGTATTGCTGGCGACATCTAGCTCTACCAGTCAGCTTCACTGTATCTTCCAGCTCCAATCAAGGCCGGCTTCAACGTAGCATCCGAGGTTGGATAACCAAATTAGAAATTTGGAGTTACTCTCCCACCGAAGCGCAATACGCCACTGTTCTTCGAGATGAACAGATACGATAACGAAGGACTACTCGCTGTCTCCATGCTACCTCAAGCTCTGAAGCTACATACACAGGCTTTTGGCACTGCAAGAATAGAAACGTTATCACCCCCGAGGCCACTAGTGACGCGAGCGCCCTCTGCATGTGTAGTCAACGTTCAACCCTTGTCTGTAATTGCCATTCATTTGTACATCCTTTCATGGCAACGCTATGTCCGAGCCCCATAGAATAGCGTGTCGTGAGCCCGTGCACACAACGTTTTGTGCCGTTGTGTTCGGAATCTCGCGGACCATGCCTTGCAGATGCCACACTGTGGCGGTGATGGCGCAGATATCGATGTAAATTTTTGACGGACAATATAAACGAAGGTGAAATGAGAAGAAGACAAGTTGACGACGAGGTAGGGCAACGTTTTAGGGTTGGGAAATCCGACGGAAATCGACTTGTAAGAGGGCCAGGCACAACAGAGCCTACTAAATGGGGTTCCAGGGCGACTATGAAATCACGAAGAATGCCCGATTGGGCATCCATCTTCTCTTCCTCCTACCTCCACTTGCTTCACTTCTCATAAAAGCACGCCTCTGCTTCAACGAGTGCATCCCATTCCCTTTCCCCACGCTCACTTCCCCTCTCCTTTTCCGCAATGAAGTCGGCTCTCTTCCTGGCGGCGCTCTCAGCGTCCACTGCGAATGCGTACTGGCTGATGGGTGTCGGTGCGTGAAATCCACAGTAAATACTGATGTTTTCCTTACATTCCCTATAGGCACGCTTTTTGAAACTCCCCAGCGTCTCGACCCCATCGTCTCGCCTGGTGGTATTTCTGGCCACACCCACAAGAGTATGTTTGAAGTGCGCCGTTTGACCGGGAGCAAATAATTAACTGTCTACCAGTCCTCGGTGGTAGCAACTTTGGTCCGTCGGTCAACACCGCTCAGTTGCGCGAAAGCAAGTGCACCACCACTCCCATCAAGGAAGACAAATCGTCATATTGGGTTCCTGTTCGTAGTTCACCGGTTCCGTATCCCCATTGAACTAATCTTGTCCTATTCGTAGAACTTTTACTTCCAGTGCGTGTAGGCCATCTTTTCCCATTCATTTCTCATTGCGCTGCAGATGGGCCAATGGATCTTTCACTGACGTGGGCGGTGGTGCTGTGATGTAAGCCCGTGATATTAGACCCCACGTTCATCAGCTCACAAAAATACCAGCTGTATGTTGATTTGATGGGTGAATTTCGATACTTACTTTCTAACTCCGCTGACAGACTACTTGTTCAACGATACTGCTGGCGCGACGACACCATTCCCTGACGACGTTAGTGATATCGTTTCTGCCAGTATATCGCTTCATTGACGCTATTATTCATAGCTCCGCATGATTTCTGGTATAAATGCCTATTTTCGGCGAGGTTATCGAATTTCTGACTGAACTCAATTCAGGAAACCCGAACTTGCGATCTTATAATGCGTCGTCTTACGCTCAACAAGCTGTTACCTATCTGTGCCTTAACTACAGCCCGGGAAGCAGCACGAGTCGCCACAATGAGATTCCGAGCATCAGCTGCCCGGACGGAATCCGTGCTCAGCTCGTACGTGATACGATGTGTTGGAATGGTCAAGCTCATAAGTTTTTTTATCCAAGAACTTCCCCAGCTGTTGGGATGGTGTCAACACCGACTCGCCTAACCATCAATCTCACGTCGCTTTCCGCTCTACTGGCCCCGACTCGGGTGACTGCCTCGATCCCAAGTTCCCCAAGTCCATCCCACGCATTTTCATTGAGGTATTTCGCGTGTGATCCTTTGATGGGAATCTAGTATTCAGTCGTGTCTCTCTGTAGATCTACTGGGGTACTCAGGATTTCCTGCCATACTACAGCCAGGCCAAGAACACCACACAGCCATTCGTGTACGTCCGATTGACTTTTGAGCGATTGTTTTCTCATCTTCCTCCAGCTTGTCCAACGGTGACGGCACTGGATATGGGCACCACGGAGGTAATGCGGACCACATCTCGAATCTTGACACTTAGAATTGAATCCTCGCAGATTTCATTAACGGCTGGGACACCGCTACGCTCAAGAAAGCCGTTGATGGTTGCAACTGTAGTATGTACCTGTCTGACCAAACGAGTGAACATCCTCTGATATAAGGACAGACATCTACGGTGACCCGACATGCTGCGCCAATGCTGGAATCTTCACTTACGACACGACATCGACCTGCCAGAAGACGAGCATGGTCGACGAGAAGAGTACAGTGCTCTCTTCTCTATGGAAGTATTTGTACTGATCATTCTTGACAGCCACTGGCATGCTCAGCAAGCTCCCTGGCAACAATGCCGTCTCGGGCTTCGGTCCCAACGCTGTCCCCATCGCCGCTTTGAACCAGCCAGACTTCTTGTCGCCGGTCTACGTATACACTGACGGCGTCTACCCTACTGCCGGTTACACTGGTGTTTCTGGTGCCGCCACCCCTACCGCCACCTCTTCGGCTGCGGAAGAGCCCTCTTCTTCTGCTGAAGCCGATGTCACCAGCGCCGCGGTTTCCAGCGGCGGTGTCCTCGTTGTGCAGACTAGCAGCGGCACTGCCGTAACCACTTCTGCTGCTGCCACCGTCACATCCAAGGGCCACGCCACTACACCCACTGCTGTCGCCGAGACCACTTCATCCAAGGCCCACGCCACTACGTCCACTGCTGTCGCCGAGACCACTTCAACCAAGGCCCACGCCACTACGTCCACCGCTGTCGCAGAGACCACTTCATCTTCCGATGCCGCTCCTTCTTCGGATGAAGGCGAGCCCGCATCCTCCACTGCCGAGTCTGATCCCGAGGAGACTGGCGAGTGCGGGGGCAACGATACTGGCCACGGCTGGCATGGCCACCGACCCCACCACAGCGATCACCATGGCGCTCATCATGGCCGCCGTGAAAGTGAACGTGCCCGCCGTACCCACCGGCGCCACTTGGATTACACCATGAACACATTTTAGGTGTACATTCATCCACTTGCACTCCGAATCTTGATACTTTGGTATGATGTATATTGTTATTTCTGTTACTTACGTCTCTCTTGGCTCTCATCTCTCTCCTCGACTATGCTTAGAGAGCATACTTAACCGCCTCCCCTCCTTACGTAGAACGTGAATGTGGCGAAGGGAAATGTGCGGTGCTGGTCTATACTTGCCGATTTACATACATGACTTTTTGTTGGGGTTTAGAATTCAGTAGATCTGATAACTATGAATGTGCAATCATTTCATTACGAGGGATCCCACTGCTGTGATGCCGAAAACTCCGAGTGAATACTAGGTAGTTTGGTGAGAGTTTGACGCGCTCACTAGCGTTACGGCTACTTTAGCTCACAATGGTTATAGGCCCAATGAAACCTGTCTTTCCCAAGGCACCGTACGTCGTACTTCATTTGACGTCCGAGTATCGTGTCCATCTTAAATGTGACTTGATAAATACATAGGCGAACAGTGCTCAATCACCTTTCCCCGTCCCCACCGATGTTCGCCAGATCCTCAGAGCCCCTGCCCCCGCTCTTGCTTGAGGTTACCGCCAACCCATCCGCCGTCGAAACGCGCTTTCCTCCGTGGCCTGTTCGTCCAGAGACATGGCGCATATCACATGTCAACCCCCCAGCTCGGCGGTTTTCATGGATGCTCTCGTGTATGAGCGCGCCCCAGGACCAACGCCGACCAGAGCGCGACACGCCACTCGCGGCGTTCTTCCGCATATACCAATTCCTCATTGCCGATTCCAAGTTCTCCGTCCGTCTGAGGGACGAGCTGGAGTATTTCTGCAGGGGGCACCCCGAGTGGGCTGTGTGCGATATTCCTGATCCGAGGAGGGGCGGCGATGTGGATGAACCAACGTACGCGGCGATGGCGGGGCTGACGCGCTTGATGTGTGCGTGGTTCAATCGGAGGATAGTCCCCAGGACAGTCACGGTTATCGTGGATTTGGAGCAGTCCAAGTTTCTTCAAGGGAAGAGCACGGGGGAGAAAAAGAGCGTTACGTGGGAGACGGAGCCGTCTTGGGTGGGGAAGGTGAAGCCGCTGAGGGAAATTGTGTACGTACCGGATGCCGAAGGGAATTTTGTGGCTGATAGAGATAAGGATGAGAAGGTCCGAGGCCCGGGGGTGTGTAGAATTATGAGGGAGATGGGGATTGTGATGCGAGAACCGCATATTTATTTCATATGATATCGTGGACTATCTACATCTGTGGCGTAGAGCCAAGAGGGACCGGTTGACCGGGCCGGTGCGATGTATCTTTCCCTTTGACCATCATCTTCTTTGTTCTGTGACGATTGAGACTAGCTTATACCTCTGAAAGGCGAAATGGCTCATCTGTTCGTTCAAGTTGGCGCTCACAGTCAGTTCATCGACCAGGCTGGCACAAAATTGGCTGAATTCTTCACTGTCCGAACCATCTCAAGAACAATCTCAATGGCTGAATTCTGCTTGCAAACTTGACTCCCGTGCTTTACCCACTCAGAACTACTAGGGCTGTCATTGCGACAACGATCCATGTTATCACTTTGTCCAACGTGTTGCCCAATGAAACTGTCAACTGTGCTCGGCGTCTACTACCAAATGGCTTCAATCAATCAAGCTGTGTCTGGCTTATGGGAATACAAGCGCATCATTCTCCGCGGTATCTAGCCCACGCAGAGTTTCATGATGCGTAGGGCGCCTGGGCAGTGGGAATCATATCTTGTAAAGTGGACTTCCGGTTGTCGCACAAACACGACGCGTTACGTTGGGGATTACTGGGCTCCATGACTCCATGAGAAACACGAAGCAGAGCTGCGATGTTTCGTCGCAGTTTGAGGGATATGAATTGCGTTTTCTGATTTATTATAAAGATCATGATGTTGATTCGTCTTGCTAAGCTTGTTCGCATGTTACATTGTAGACTTCCCTGGACTCGGATTCCATACATCTCAGCCATCCTTCATGATTTGCGCTCTGAAAAAGATTTGCGCTCTGAAAAAGATTTGAAGGCGAGTGGACGCGTGTGGAACGCCCCAAAGCATGCATCAATGTGTGAAGAAGTCGTGTCATTTTGTCAAGAGCGAACGAATGAATAAAATAGCACGTAAATCGAAGACTACAGTACTCAAAGTAAATATCTGTAGTAAACAAAAGACCCAAAAGACCGCAGTTTGAGCCAAGTCAAAGCTGGGCCACCCGATCACGTAATCGGCGCTTTCTTTCTTTCCCTTTGACGACGACGACGACAGCGGCGGGATCCACGCATTGCCCGCCATGGAGGCTATTCGATACGCCGTCGAGCACGTCTTTATGCCGCCCAAGCTGCCGCAGAGGGCGGGCGACCCGACGCAGGACATGGCGATGGAAAACGCGCTCGCCAGACATGTGCACGAATGCGCAGAGGAATACATGAACATGATGGGGGAATCATACGAGAACTGGAAGGTCGTTGTCGACTGCTTAGACGCGATGAGCAGGGTGCACACCGACGCGCCGTACACCGCCGACAAGTTGGAGCAGCGGTTAGAGGATATGCTGCCAGGAGGTGCGTCTCAAAAAAACCATTTTGCGCTCTTTTTGACGCGATTTCTAGATGTAATCGCGCTGCTCGTGCGCAAACAGAACGCTGGGCTCATCATCCGCCGCCATGAGGACGATACTGTCGTCTTTGAGGTCTTCGAAGTGACCGCGCCGGCGCCGAGGGTGGTGCAGAGTGTGGGCAAGCTGCGCTGGACGTTCCCTGGCACGGCGGTCGCGATATCCAAGGACGAATTCATCCATCCCAACTTTCGCGCACAGCTGGCCTCATTTATCGCTCACATGAACCGCGACGAACTCGACCTCGCCGCTAGGGAGACCAACGACGTCGCTGTCCACCCTAAATTCATCACCAATCTCCTCATGACCATCCTCGCTGCCGTCGGTGGCGGAAACAACGCGATAATTGCGCCCAACCGACGAGTCACAAAGCGCATTACCGACGACGCCCTCTGCGAGACGAGTAAGGCGCCACCATGGAGACGATCTCCGCTTTGGCTAGTAATACGCGTCGTGATGCAGACCACGCTTACCGACCCCGCCGAGTACAAGTCCTTCATGATCTACTTTATGGCCAGTCTGACCAAGAAAGCCATCGACTTTGAGTCGGCTACCTTGGCTCATATGAAGAGGAAGATAGGGCATCGTGCCCATAAGCTTGGTGAGGCTTTGCAGCAGGAGGCCATAGAGGGGGCCACGAGTGCTTGTGAATTGGCACAGGAGGTGATTCAAGGGCGCTGGGAGAAGATCCAAGAGGCAGAGTCTCAACCCATCCCGAACTGGGAACCGTACAATCTCGACGTCGACGGCGACACCCACCTACAGCTTAACCACTCGACGCCCTACATCACCAATGCCCTCTACCATCACTCCTCCCTTGTCCTCACATCCTCCTACACTCCCACACACGCTCGCCGATTACGAGACTACCCCTTCCACGACATACTACGTCAAGATCTCCTTTCGTTTAGAGAGGATAAGGATTCATCTCTCGCGCTTGGCGACTTTGAGGCCGCCGTACGCTCCGACCTCAGTGGCTGGGTCGAGATGTCCCTCACCGACTCGACGGCGCCGACCCACCTGTTCAGCAAACTTAAACAATACGCTGATTTGGCATCCGTTCAATACAGGGAGAACGCCGAGCAGCAGTCCCTGATGGTGTTGGTCCTTCTCGAGCTTTGGGTAGCGCTGGATCGGATCGTCGTGGACAAGTGTCCTTTGCTCGCGTCTTACTCTCCCGAAATCCCCATCTCCCTCCTAGAGCCCCTTCTCTTCCGCAGTGCTGGTGAGCTGGCGCGTGTCAGGGACGTTGCTATCTACGTCCAGCGCAGGACATCCGAGGCGAAGACTGCAAGTCGACCATCGATATTTGGGAAGCTATCGCCTTGGTCGTTCTCCGCCCAATACTACGCGACGTCACAATCGATGAGGGCCGCGAAAGACCTCATCGAGAAGAAGGCGAACAAGCGCAAGAAGGAGAAGACTGCTGAGCTGAAGGAGAAGAATGATGAGCAGGCTGCTTGGTCGCGGAAGTGTAACAGGACGGAACACTCTGAGGAATGTGGTACTGTGGGCTATTCGCGGAAGCGCAAGTACAGGAATTGTCCTCGATGCTTGCTTGAGGTACGCCGCATTTGTTTTTCGTCTTGATACCATGAAGCATTGATTCATTTCACCAATAGGGCGAAAGACCCACTATCACCAGATACGAATGGCCGCTACCGGACTCTGAACTTCAACTTCAAAACTTCATCTTCGAGTTGTATTGTCCGTCCTATATCGCGATCTGGCGAGAAGCCACATACATGCTTCTGTACGACCGCTTCACACCCTCCGACCTCAAGCCCCGTGGGATGGGGTCGGCCACCGGAATCCAGTCCTACATGTCCGTGACCCAGGGCATGACTTTGTCGGGCACAAGCAGCAGCAGGATCACCCTTGCCGCTATCAAATCGACCGGCGGGATGGGCGTTATCCAGCTTCCTGCCTCATCCTTCGAGGTCTGTGTCAAGCACCAGAAGGAGTGGCACATCTACGACTCCAACTCTCGAAACTTCATTACTTGCGACCTCGACGAGAAGGAGACGACTTTCCATGTAGCGGGAACGCGTCAGTTCGGGACGCTGGTCCTTCCGCCATCCAAGGTCTACCAGGGGCTGCAGTACACTGTTAGTGGGACGTACCATACGGAGAACCAGGTCCAGGCGAAGCAGGCGGAATGTCCGTATGACCTCAGTTTGCATGAGTATCTGGCATTTGGGACTCTGCGCTCGGGAAGTGTTCTCCAGTGGATGAATATCGCGAAGGCGTTCGCGACGCGGTCGTTGACGTTCAACTCGCAGTGCGTGCACGTCCTCATCTCGCAGGCGGTTCAGCAGCTGGGGAGGCTGAGCACAGCGTCTGGGACACCAGTGTGGCATGTCGAATTGCGATCGCCGTCGTTCTGCGAGAGTTTGTTGGGGGTGATGAAGAGGGTTCTGGATGACTCGGTGGATAATTGGAGGGAGGTGGCGACGGTTAAGACCATCATCCTGGTGGCGGTTAGACTTTTGAGCGGGGTGAACGAGGAGGGGACGCCGGTTATGTTGGCGGCGCAGGAGCAGTTGGCTACGGCGAGGGATACGACGTATAGATGGCTCAAGTCCATCATTGGCCAGTTGGAGACGACACCCCAGAACGAGGTCGACGCTATGAAGGCCCGGATATGCGAGATCGCAGGGACGTGTTGTTTGACATTCGACTACGACAACCGTGTCCTTTCCTCTTCTGACGTCGCCATCTTCATCCATGCGAGCATTGCAATCAACTCCAACTCGCCGTCCAAGCGCGATACATCATCCGCTCCGGCACGACTGCTTTTGGATCGTGTACAGAGGTTGTTGCATTCGTTGGAGAATGAGCTGTGGGAGCACATCTCGGTGGACCCACAGGGCTTGGACAACGCGGTGCGGGCCGTGTGGAGCTCGTATTTGCCTGGGACTCCCTGGCAGCGTATGCCGTCCCCGGACGATCGGTGGTTGTTCTGCAAGACGCAGTCGTCGAATCAGAATGTTCAGATCAACCTGCTGAGTGGCGAATTGTTCATCGATGGGAAGCCGATAGGAAATCTTCCGAAAAGGATCACGGAGGATCCTATATATACTCGGTTGTTTGGGAAGGTGAGTTCGATTTGGGGGCTCAAGCGCGATCTGGAACTGATGTGTTACTAGGCGGTCTTGAGGGTTGTTCCGGCTGGGATTGCTGAGATGGACTATAAGTCGGTGCTGGATATCTCGGGTTACGAGGTTCGTATCCATTTTGTTTCTTGCGATGAGACGTGAACTCATTGAGGTGTCAGGTGTTCTTTGCGGTCAAGGAAGATGGCCCCGTCATCATTCGGGCAAGGCCCATGAATGACAAGTTTGACGCGTTCCAAGAGTACATCCCCTTCACGTACTTCAGTGGTGACCTCCCTGTACCGTTCGTCGAGGACTATGTTCATTGGTTGAATATGGACACGGCTGTGATCGAATTCCGTCCGCTGAAGACGCTCTGGACGCCATCATCTCTGAACTGGACACTCGACTTCCATGCCAAATTGATGAAGGACCACCGGGACCACCGCCTAGTCGACTCGAATAGCGCGACTTTCCGGATGGTCCATAGTCGCTTGAAGGCGTTCGAGGACTCTTCATTTGTCGTCATGACCAAGGACGGTATGGATTTGCTTGAGATCAACCTACCTCGATTCCAACTGGACTTTACCCTCGACACGATGGATGGAGAGCTCGAGTCGAAGACTTACCCATTGAGCGTCGTCGACTCCGATCAATCTCCCCAGACTCTCTATGGTTTGAAGAGCAAGCTAACGCTACGCCAACGCCGCGCTCGTGATCTCGATCCCGAACTCCCCGTCCTTCGTCATGTTCTCATACCCCGCGGCGTAGTCAAGTTCACCCCCGATGAAGATGGGAATCATGTGCAGGTTGAGGTGGATACGGACGTCGCAAAGAAGCGGAGTGTGCCCTATCTCGTGTACACCGTCAACACGAAGCTTGGGTCGCTTGCTACGAATGGGAGCTTGGAGGCAAAGCTCTACAAGATCTATCTCCATGCTCTCACCAGCCATTGCGCCCCAGACCCTCTCCTTGGCCGTACCGGAGTAGAAGAAGCCCTCAACGAGCTGGCATCCGAGACTTGCATGTCCTTCTCGAGTTTGGACCTCCCCAAAGTCGAGCTCCTCACCCTCATTCGCGGTCTCACTCCACGACGAGAATATCACCCACCACGGAAGCAGGAAACCCAGTCCATCCGCTGGCTAGACATTCCGGCTACATCACAAGTCACGGCCTTTGAACGGCTTGTCGCGCGGATTCTTGACTGGAACGAGAAGCTCTCTGTATACTCCGAGACGTCGCCTACCAAGAAGGAGCTCAAAGAGAAGGAGCAGCTTAAGCAGCATTCGCCTCTTCCTCTGCTTCGACGGGCTGCTGTCAGGGAGTATGCCTTCGCTGATGTATTGACGATGCCGAAACTCGAAGCGGTCACCGACGACGCTTATCTCTCTCGTGATGGCATGGAGGAATCCTCTGATTGGGCATTGGCTGCAGCGACCATGGTGTTGAAGAAGGATCCTCGAAAGTTCCCTGTTGCTGAGGCGCCGAAACTTTACGAGATGTTCAAAGATAGTTGGAACCCCATGTCGCGTTATGACCTCGATGACGTGTCCCCGCTCTCCTACAACCGCAGATGGCTCAATCGAGGCGACTTTGGGCGCAGCTTCCTCCCTCTGTACGAGCTCTGCATAGCGGACACTCTCACCCACGATGAAAAGCTATACTCCCTTCTCTTCAGTCTTCCCGCCCTTGCCTTTGGTGGCAGTCTCGAAGCACGCATTATTCCGTATCTTGGGGCGTTCGCGTTGCTTTCGCACAAGTTCCTCCATGTCGCGCAGCTCCGCAGCAAATCGTTCGAGCTCAAATACGGCACCTACCCACGGAACGAAGACATCAATCCCATCGTTCGTCGATACATACGCCCTTTAGAGGAGACCCCATCGAATGACTTGATGCAACTTGGAGATGAGGAGGTGCAGCAGTATAGTGAGAGAAGACGGAAGCATTACAACGAGCGTGTAGCGCTTGGCACGGCGCGTCTTGTGAAGCAGGTTTTGGAACTCTACCCGGCTTATCATCATCCGACCATGCCTGCTCTTCCCAACGAAGCTCAGCACGACTCCTATCATCGAGCCGCGAATGTCATGGACGAGGCTCATTTCATCTTCAAGCACTGCCATCACAATGGGAAGCTGAAAGCTTTCGCTACCCAGATCCACGACGTGTTGACCCCACTTCAAATTCCTACTCGTGGCGACAGTTTCCCAACCTTGATCTCTGCTGTCGACGATGGCGGTCAGGTCCCCCAACCCACTCCTGCCTTTGAAATTGTCAACCTTCAACGTCTCATGCGTGCTCGAGACGCGCCATCGCTTGACGATCATGTTCTCACCAACCTATCCACACCCGAGAACCGTGCGCCTGCCAATCTGAAGGTCGACGCCCCCAGCATCGTGGCTCTGAAGCGGACTCTTGATGAATTCTCAGAGACGACGATTCCGCTGCAGAGTCAGTACGGCAAGGACATGCAGACCAGTCTGAATCGGCTCAAGTCCAGCCTCCAAGCGAACGTTGGTGTTGAACCTCCCCAAGGAATCGATGTTGGACTTCATCTACACAACTGTCGAGTGCAGTTCACTGCTATGCTCGAGGCCCTACAGTTCTCTTTCTCGCATCTTACAGAGCTAGAGCGATTGTTGGGTGCCGGTGGGATGTGGCCGTTCATCACCATCCGCACTGTTCTCTTCCAGTTGACGAGACCGATTTGGATCGACTTGAGCCCCGAATGGCAGGCGTTTCTGGCCACCTTCGCCATCGCTCTTATCCGCCTTCAGCAGGCCGAACGTATGTCCGCCCTCGTCAGTGCAAACAAGAGGGAGGAGCTAGAGCGGGAGATCGGAAATATGCGTCTATTGGACGTTGACTTGTTCACCAAGCATCCCGATTGGCTCTTGATTATGGTGAGCCTATCGTCTAGCCCCCTTGTTCCGTATATCTTACAGCTCTTCCATTTCAGATCGAGCACAACTTCTTCGCACGGGCAATCCAAGTACAAGTTGCCCTCGAGATGTTTACTCCGTCATCCGGTAGCAACACTGCCCTGCAGCTCAATATGGGCGAAGGGAAATCTTCTGTCATCGCACCTATGGTCGCTGCATCTCTCGCCGATGGGCAGAAGTTTGTACGGATCGTCGTCTTAAAGCCCCTCGCCCCGCAGATGCTCCAACTGTTTATCGACCGGCTCTCATCCCTCCCAAATCGTCGCATCTGCTACTTTCCATTCACTCGACAAATGAAATGTGGACCAGGCGGTATGACTCGCATCCACAACTTAAACATGCAATGCATGTTGGATGGCGCAGTCGTCATCGAACAACCAGAACATATCCTTTCGGCCAAACTTTTGACCATCGACAAGATGCTCATGATGAGGGAGGATAACAGCGACGAAGTTCGACAAGAAGCGACTGAAGCTCTGATCGCGCAGCATTGGTTGGAGGACCGGGCACGGGATATCCTTGATGAAAGCGACGAGGTGCTCCACGTCCGCTATCAGCTCATATACACCAAGGGAACTCAGTGTCCCATGGAAGGACATCCGGACCGGTGGACTGTGATCCAGGACGTTCTTCGTCTGGCTGCTAGAGTGGTCGATGAACTGGCGGAAACGGAGGATACCATTGAGGTCCGACGGTCAGAGCCATGGGCGTTCCCGCATGTCAAGATACCACAGCAGGATGGAGAGGGCATCGTTGAAGAGTTGCTGTCGAGGATGGTGGAGGCGGTTATGGACGAGGAACTACGATCTATTCCCACCAAACGTTTCACTCCTGCAGCCCAAAAGTCACTCCGCAAATACCTCACTCGCAAAGACGCAAACAACGATGGTCTCATTTTGAGACGCGCCCTCTCCCCGCCCGCCTTCAATGCCGTCTTGATCGTCCGTGGTATTTTGGCGTATGGTCTTCTGATCTACGCTCTTCAGGACCGACGTTGGCGAGTTGATTATGGCCTGGACCTGTCGCGCCTAATGCTCGCTGTTCCTTATCGGGCGAAGGACCTTCCCTCACTGCGGTCTGAATTTGGCCATCCCGACATTGCTATCCTCCTTACCTGTCTGGCCTATTACTACCACGGCCTCAACGAGGACCAGATGGATGCGACCATCAAACATCTACTTATTCTGAGCAATCCCATGGATCATTACGCGCAGTGGGTTAGAGATATACCCCAAGATCTTCTACCACTTGGCCTTCGAGACCTCAATGGCATGAATATCGACGACGGGCAGCAGCGTGTCGTGGTCTTCGAGCTATTCCGTTACAACCGCGTCGTCATCGATTTCTACCTGGCGAACATTGTCTTCCCGAAAGCAGCTAAAGAGTTTCCTCACAAGCTGCCCACGAATGGATGGGATCTCTCGGAGAAGAAGGCGAACGTCACAACTGGCTTCAGCGGAACAAACGACAACAGATATCTTCTTCCTACCTCCATTCGCCAGGAAGATCCTGTTGATCAGGGTGGTACCAACGCGTTGGTCTTGACGTACCTCCTTCGACCTGAAAACGCGTCTTACAAATGTACGCGGAACGCCAATGGCAAAACCTGCTCGGGCTTCGACATCATCAAGCTCCTCGCGGAAAAACCTGCTATCCGTGTTCTACTCGACGTTGGAGCCCAAATGCTAGACATGAGCAATCAAGCACTCGTCGATGCATGGCTCGCGTTAATGCCACCGGAAGTTGAGGCCGCCATCTTCTTTGACTCTGACGACGAAATGATGACCATCACACGTTCTGGAATCGTCGGCCCGCTCATTTCCTCGCCCTACAAGCAGCAGACCGACAAATGTATCGTCTACCTCGACGATGCCCACACGCGTGGTACGGACCTGAAGCTGCCGATCCATTGGCAGGCTGCTGTGACGCTTGGGAAGAAGGTTACCAAAGATCGCTTGGTTCAAGGTACGATTTCTTTCCATTGTTTTCATCCCGATTTGGGTTGATTATCTTCTTCAGGATGTATGCGGATGAGACAGCTCGGTCGGGGCCAATCGTTGGCCTTCTTCGCGCCACCGGAAGTCGATGCTGCTATTCGACGTAATACTCCGCGACTGGCTCAGTCTCCGCGCGCCAAAGTACAGATTTCGGACATCATCAAATGGTGCATGTTGGAGACATGTGCAGACATCGAACATCATTTCCCGCAGTGGGTCCAGCAGGGTGTCGACTACGATGTGCGGAGCAAAGCGCTTCGGCCATTACGCGGTCTGGATGTACTCACAGAGGACCATGTCAAGCTTGTCGAAAATGTTTGGCTGCAGAAGGAGGCGCGCAAACTAGCGGAGATGTATGAAGGCGGCCCCTCAGATTCTTTGGGTCGATATATCCGACGATACCCTCTCCTCCAAGAAAGGCTCAAGTCGATGGGGCTCGAGGCGATGGCGCACGACAACATGGACGAGGAGCAAGAGCGAGAAGTTATTCACGAAATGGAGGTCGAGCGCCATCCCGAGCGGCCTCCCCCAGTCGATTTCGCGAAACATATCCTCGATATCGATGTCAAGCGGTTTGTGGAGACCGGCAAGCTCGATATCTCCTCTGCAGGTTTCACGCCAATACCCTCTCTTCTGGAGCACGTCCCATACTGGCACGACCACTCTCACAATACACCCTTCGACCAACATCTCCTTTCCACGACCGACTTCGTTCTTACAATAAAGGGCGACAGGCGAACTCGCGTCGAGGTACAGTTCTGGAAACAGGCACATTGGCTGTTGTCTACGAATATCGCCAATGCAGAGCAGGTCCTCGTTCTCATCAGTCAATGGGAGGCGCAGAACGTCTTGCATCTCATCCGTAACAAGGGTGCAAGGTCGCCTGTCCGATTACATCTCTACTCCCCACGCGTCACACGGAACGCGCAGACCTTCGACGATCTATCGTTCTACTCCATCCCGCCCCTCGAGCCAAGCTCCCCGCGGCCTTCCTCGCGTCTCATGATGCAGCTCAACATCTTGGCAGGACAACTGTACCCATCGTCGTTCGAGGAATACAAATCTCTCTGCCAGTTCTTGGGCGTCGTCAGCACAGAGACGTTAGTCTCCCAGGCAGATGGATTTGTTGTGCCCACAAACCGAAAGGAGCACATGCAGGACTGTCCGTTCACTACGAGTCCAGTTGGGTTCCTGAAGGAGCTGATGGCGGTGCGGAGGAAGGGGCACGACTTTGCATTGACCCCGATGGGCAAGATTTTGAATGGCTATAGACTGACGGAGGAGGACTTTGTTTGATGTATGTGGTTATGTTATCGTGGGGTGGCGCACAACTGATGTTTTCTGCTTTAGGCTCCTCACACAGAATCCGGATTTGCTAATCCTGTATATCTAGACCTACTCACTATCCACTCTACTAATGTAAACATATCCTATGCACATTGTAGATACCTCCGTAACTGTAGATTATATCTTTGCAACTGTTTATAAATATTCCGTACTTACTTGTATTATACAATGCTCTATTTTGCTACACTATTGGATCAGACTTACTACACAATTATCACTTTTTTTCTGCGGTTGGTGCGTGATTGTTCCACCGGAGGCGAGGGCTTACAACGGTGGCACGACCGAACTGGGTGCAATGTATTGCAATCCTCGGTCGGCCTCAATCGAACCTGGACGAATCCGACTCCGAAAGTTTGTGTGAAAAATGCTCGTAACCGATCGACTTTCTCGTAGCATTCGCGTAACTCGTACAAAACCCTGCTACTACATGAGTACTACCGGTAGTGAGCTCTATTTCTTGAAAGCGTAAAGGAACCCATCGTAGCTTTTCTCTCCAACGGTGGAAATCACGGTTGCGTCCACTTCATCGTCGTCCTTGACAGCCTCCATGAGGCGTCGGACACCCAACGTTTTGGCGTCTTGGAATGATGGATCAGCTACTCTCCCGTGACGAACAACATTGTCGACACTCTGCCCGTAGCATAAATTATGAACAATTGTATGATGATGGAAGTAAAGGCATTGGCTTACGATGACACCACCAGATCTGACAACCCGCTTTGCCTGGCAGAAAGTAGTCCAGGTTCGACTGCTTGTCAGCATCGATGAAGACAAGGTCGAACTTGTCCTCAGATGGGAGCTGCTTCATCAATTCATGTGCGCTTCCGAGGACGACCTTGACCTTGGAGCTGAGTCTGGCATGGGCAAGGTTCTCTTCCGCTATCTGACAGAAATCGAGCTCGTTCTATCAAGCGGTCTCTGAATTGAGTTCATACAGTACCTTTGCATTGACTTCATTGATTTCTAGCCCCACGACTTCGCCATCATCTGGGAGCGCCCATGCCATCCAGGTGGCTGAATACCTGGGAGTGGTGGCGCATGAGTGGCAGGTACTATATAGCGCTGTCAGACGGAAGCTTACCCGCCCAGCGTGCCCACCTCGAGGACCCGCTTTGCGCCAATGGATTTGAGAAGCAGGTTGAGGAACTTTCCTTGAGCGACGGGGACGGCAATGTCCGCCAGGCCGTGCTTCGTCGAGTTGGCGACGTTTGCCTCGAGAGCGGTATTGGTTGGAATGAGGCGTGAGTTGAAGTAAGTAGCGGACTGCACCCAATCAGTATAAGTGACAAGGGGGAGAGCGGAGTATGGAATGTCTGCTGGGGCGTCCATGGTGCTTGTGAGTATACATAGACGAGGGCCATCTAGTGTCTCTTATACTTCGGGTGTGCTTACCTAGATTACTGGATTGTATCGTAGACGGCGTGATTAGGGAACAGCTCACATGCATCTCTTAGAGTGGGGTATCGCTCTTGTAACGCGGTAGATTGCTTCATCAAGACAGTTGGAGATATGCTCTGAGCGTGATGCATTCGGTCTCTGAGCTAGACTGTTCCAAGGTGCCCGAAGGGTGTCTTGGCTCCTGCGGTATGTATACCTTGTATCGGAACTGTTAGAACTTCGCCATTCAAGTTGATCACTTGCACATGCTTCGCTTTCTCCGTCAAGTTGCTGGTCCAGGAATAACTAGGTTTATTGATTTCATCGCGATAAAGTTAGAAGAGGAGGACTCAGCCACTGAGAGTGACTTTCCGTGCGCCGCCGTCGGATAACTTTTTGACTGGACATTGGACAGCATTGGACGGTTGGACCCGCTGGAAAGAGAGAGATGCCGATCGGCACATATGTTTGATCGAAAGGAATCGATCGGTGCCTGAACACTGCTCTTGTTTTCCTCCCACAATCATGGCGATTATACTTGACTTGCCACTCGAACTGCTCGACATCATCTTCACAGACATGATTGATGACAACAACGCCACGCTCAA
This sequence comes from Strobilurus orientalis, assembly GCA_019915145.1. Classification (NCBI taxonomy): domain Eukaryota; kingdom Fungi; phylum Basidiomycota; class Agaricomycetes; order Agaricales; family Physalacriaceae; genus Strobilurus; species Strobilurus orientalis. Next base: position 3,678,294 of record JAHLML010000004.1, read on the forward strand.
AAGCGTCTGTCTTGCCGGGAATCGCCGGCTTACCCAGATGGCGCGTCGCCTGACATTTCGCGAGCTCTGCATTTCCCTACAATTCCCACTCGACGACTCCCACATTTTCTACAAAACCTTCAAGGCAATCACTGCGGACCCTTCCCTCCGTGACTCCGTACGCGCTATCACTATGGCGTCTCGCGGTCAGACGGACTCTCTGAAGTTCATTCAGCTCATGACGAAACAGCTACCGAAACTCCGTGGTGTCAAGCAGGCGTATCTCAAATGCCACACACGTGAGATTTGCGCGCTATCATGTACCACCTCAGTCGCCCTATACCCTCTACTGTCTATGCCATCCGTTCGCAACATCTACATCAACGGATGCAACGACTTGTCCACCGCGTATTTCCCCGTTGGTGCCCGTGATCTCCATTTGCGAGAGCTGGTGCTGGAAGGTGTCGTGTTTGGAAGAGGGCTCGAACCGGCGACGGAGCGAATTACAGGCTTAGAGAGGCTGACCCTTAACAACATTGCGCGAGAAGTGGAACTGGACGCCCAAACGTCCGCAATGTTGTGTTCGGTTTTTGGATCTACCCTGGCACTGGAGTGGTGTGGGAAGATTTCAAGTCTACATCTCGCCTCGGCGTGTACGCCTGAGTGCTGGTTGGCAACCATCGAGGATCTGTGTGTAAGGAACGTTTCGCAAAAGATCACCATACATATGAACTGACCGCGTCATCTTAGAAATGCGAATCTCCAAATACGCAGGAAGTCGCTCTGAGAGACCTGAGCAAGCTTACGGACTCCTTCGGTACCTTAGCGAGGAAGTTCATCATGCTGCTGTCCGAACATTTCGGACGTTCTCTTCGTCGCCTCTCTATAACCTCTCCGGACAATGACATCTTCCTACTTGTCGTCGACGAGGACCATCTCGCAGACAACTACCAGGCAATGTTCACCGAGCTCACCGACCTTGCCATTCAAATAGACGTGATCTACGTGCGTCGTTCTCTGCCCCGACCTCTTCACTTCTGATTCTTCATCATAGGACGAACTTAGAGAGTATCTCGGCAACTTTCCTGTCTTGAAACGTCTCTACATTTCGGACACAAGTGATCTTGCCTACGAAACAGAAAATGCTGAGGAAGTCCGCAAACTCGCGATGAAGATACCTAACCTTGTATCTGTGATGTGGATACACAGTCAGATAATATTCTCTGTCGAGCGCGATGATAGTGGGGACGTCACGACTGTTATGCATGGACCGGTGGAATTACCGGCTTGGTTGGCGGTGGATGAAGACTTGGGGCCGTTCCTACCGTCTGAGGCAGTATAATACAAATACAATATATCTTTGTTGTTCAATCCGGTGAGATATTCGGCGCTTGTTGCGTCTGTTGCGTGTATCTCTTATACGCTGTCGAAGCGGACGTTCAACCGCAGGTCGACGACGTTGTTTGCGAGGGAGGTCGGATGCACGGAGGCAAGAGTGAAGCGCGATGTCGAGTGTCTGATGGGAAGGAAGCCGGGTACGCGTGAACGGGAACGGTCGTCGTAAGCTCTCTTGCTGTAGCTGTAGCTCTGAATCGAAATGGATGTGTGTAAAATCAAGAATTTGGTTCTGGGATAGTGGGGGTAAGAATACAAGAAAGTAAGTATGTAGCTGTATATGTGAGGAACTAGCTAGATAAGTAAGCATACTGATAAGAGCGGATACCTAAGTCATATGCAGCTGTGAACAGAAGTCATGGGGTCATGGAGCGAGAGATACATGATACAAGTACATTGAATGTCAAACGGGAAGTGGAGCCGTGAGGCGACGCGCGATGTCACGGAATGGGTGCGGAACAGTGCAAGCTCCGAGGCTTGTCAAAAGACAGAGGCAACGAGCGGGCGGGCGCGCACTACCACAGTGGGGTCAACATAATAGACGTCGCCCTCGATGTCTCACCTAGGCAACACGGCGGGCGCGGTAGCCTCTGACGTGACGATCCATCTCTTCCTCCCAGATGCTCTCAGCGCGCAGAAGTCCGTTGATGTGCCAGGCATTGGTCTCTTCTTGCACACGCCGGTGTAGACCATTGACGCCCAGCTTGAGAACGATATACGGGTCCCATTCCTTGTCCTTCAAGTCGAGGACGGTATACTCGAAGAGTGTGTAGTTCAAGCACACCTTTAGACCGGTAGTGCGCTCGACAAGTGGGAAGTAGTGGTGATCTTTGTTGTAGACATCACCATAATCCGGTGTGCGGACATATCCGTCGTCGAAGTCGCCGATATCACAGAAGTTGGAAATGAAGCTGTCCCAGTAAGACGCATCGAACGGCCAGACACGTCGACCATTCTTGTAACGCTGTGGAGTGAAGTTATATCGCCGCGCCGCCTGAACTTCATCGATAGTGATATTGGGGTCAGTCACGTAGCGGACATCGTCGGGATCCTCAAACTTGAGCCGACGCGAGCCGAGAGCACCATCATGGTTGAGAACACTGGGAAGATAGCTCCACAATGTCTGGAGATGAGGCATGAAGGCGTTTGGCTTGCGAACTGGAGGAAGACGATAGCTCGGAAAAGTGATGTCGCATCCAACGGTCATTTGCTGGTACCCGTCTCGCGTCAGCTCATTGGCAAAGACATGGTTGTAGACTTTGAGAGCCTGGGGACATTTGTCGACAACACCTCTACCAACGCAGCAGAAGTGGTCGAGAGCACGTCGAAGATGCTGGGTGGCCTGATAAGAGCGATTTCCGATGGGAAAACCTGGTAGAGGGATGCCAAAATTCGAAGGTACGTCAATAGGTTGAGGTGGGTAGAGGCCATACGCAGCTTGGCCAGAGAGAATCTCGTCATCATCATCTTCCATCTCATCATTGAGTTCCTCGTCATCTTCTTCCTTCACTTTCAACTCATCCTCACCATCCATTAGCTCCTGCACTTCACTGAGAATGCGCTCAACGTGTTCCGCATTGGCATCTGATGAGTACCGCGGATCGTTGATGTCCGAGTTCCCGGGTTCCGCGTTCCGCGGGCCCGGGTAGCGATTGCCGGCAGGATCCGTGGAAGGTGATCGCAAGACCGCGGGGACGCCCAGATTGATTGTTTGCGGCAATTCGGGTGCCGACGAGAGAATGGGCAAGCGACGGATGTTGGAGAGGGACATGGTGATGTGCGGGACAGGATCGATGTACTGAGAAATAACGAGTGGTGGGGATGTAGGCTGTGTGATGATGGTTTGAAGTGGGTGCATGGTCCTCGGAGACGATGAAGGACTCAAATAAATAACTCGCTGTTTGAATTGAGTGGAGAGGGTGCATAGAGGTGGAGATGTGGCTGAGTTGTGGCTGAGAGCTTATCAGCGCTCTGAATTATGGGATGTAGGGTGTCCTGAGCGTGTAACCGTGACCGTGATCTTAAAATAGACCGAATGGAGATCCGTGATTGGCTTTAACTGAGCCCATAGCGCGCTCGATAGGCATACACCTCGCGCAGTGTAGAAGCGGGATTGGTGCGCATAACATCGTGCACTGCTGGGATCCTGAGTGCTGTGCGCAGTGTCTGGTTGTCAGGCCTATAGTAGAAGAGCCGAAGGCGCCGAATGTTAACGTGTCCTTTGAGAATTGCACCGGAGAGCTCGCGGAGAACAAAGCTATCGTGATCGCGCTTTTGGTGGATGATGTACGGTCCTGCATATGTCCATTCGCCCTTTCCGCCTTTGATCTCGTCGAGCTTTGACTCTCGTAGCCAAACATACATCCCTTCCTCGTAGTCAGAAAAATCAAAGTGGAAGTGTGCGCGCTTAGCTAGGTCCTCTATAGCTTGCCGTCTTGAGCGTCTCAAATTCTCATTTGCTTCTGCAAGCTTCTCGTCGCGCCGTACAATCTGCCGTGCTCAAATAACAATGAGATCCTCGTGCGAACGCACTGTATGCCAGTCGAGTGTTTGCCATGTAACCTCCTCTGCATCAAAAGAGAAGACAGGATGCTGTCCATATAGCAGATACATCGGTGAGAACCCGGTTGCGCGTGAGACTGTAACGCGTAGTGCAAAAAGTACTGCAACAAGGAATTTCGGCCATGATCCTTTTGCATCGCCAGTCAACTTGAAGATTGGTCCAACTATCATCTGGTGATGACGCTCGACGGGCGCATTGCCCTCAGGATGATATGCTGTTGACATGATGACAGTACACCGATACAATGAGCTGAGCAGGAACTGCACCTCGGCCATGAACTCTGAGCCTTGATCTGTTGTAATCACCGGTACACAGCTATAGCGGCAGACAATCTCCTCATAGATGAACTTTGCGACTGTGCGTGCATTTGACTTCTTGATTGCACGTGCCTCAGGCCATAGAATGGTTCGCTCGATTCCCTGGATCACGTATTCAAATCCGCCAAGTCCAGTAGGCATATGGATAGTGTCGAGATCCCAATGTCTGAGGAGCAGGGCTAGCCACGATTCGTTATAAGGATGAACTGGCTTAGCTTGAATTGATTTCTGACACTCTATGCACGAACGAACGAAATATGACATGTCATCATACATGTTCGGCCAGTAGAAGCGATCAGCAAGTATCTTGTATGTGGCGTCGCGTCCTCGATGTCCGGTGGTGATGTGTGCATCCGAAATCAGCGTTCGGCGTCTCAGAAGGTCCTCAATGACAAGTCGGGGCATCCGACTATCAGTACGCTTCGATACGAGCCATAGTTTGTCGTCCTTCAGTATAAAACGGCGGGATCTCTTCAGATATGCAAGCTTGGCTTTATCTGTGGAGCACGTGACTGGGTAAACTCCGTCGCGTAGAAAATGGCGTAGCTCATGCCAGAATGTTCCGTCATCCCGATCCCGCGTTCCGTGTTTGTGCCCAGCAAGAGATACGAGCTCGCGCGGCTCCAGTGGTGTTATGTCCGTTAAGTCCGTTGTTGAATTGACAAACGTCGCGTGAACGTGTTCGTCACCAAATAGTACCGTGTCTGTGAATTCCGAGTAGGTTTTGCGATGGTAGAGCTCTGGTAGCAGTCTGGTGGAGGCAGGATGTGTGTTGGCAAGAGCAGTAACATGAAATAGTGAATAGGCATCCTGTTGATAAAATGAGTCGGCGTGCTCGCCGAATCGGTCGCGGTAATCAATCTGTAGGGCTGTGCTGGTTCGGAAAATGGGTGGATCATCCGTGTATTGAAGTCGGGAGGCAAACGGGTTAGACGCCCGCACTGCCAGCACTGCCAACGTGAACCGAACGATGCGCGTCATACCGGCGCCGGACGGGCACGTGATCTCGGTGATTTCCGTGATCTCTTGTCCGCGTTCGCGCCGCTGCTTGCTCGCGTTCATCCTCTGCTTTGTCGATTGCTCTGGACCTCCGCGGACTCCGTAGGCCATGTCATACGCGTCCAGGAACGCATCGACATCGTCGGCAGGGTTTTGATGCCCGGTCTCGATCTCTGGAGCTCTAGAGAGCGCGTCTTCCATCTTGAAGGCTGTAGCAGGTACGTGCTTAGTTTCAAAGTCAAATAACTGAATCCAGGTAATCCATCGCAACATCGGTGCATTCGGAACGTCGTCCGGACGCTTCAACATCGACGCCAGCGACACTGCGTCGTGCTCAAGGCAGAAATGGATACCCCAGACACGGTGACGCAGAGCTTTGAGTGACATGAACACTCCGAAAACTTCCGTCTTTGGTTGGCCGTAGTTCTGCTGCGCCTTTGTGAAGGTGCACGATCCGAACAGAGTGGGGTGTTTTTCGGCATTCTGAATCTGATACAGAACCCACCCGGCGCCCATCCAAGATGAATCAACACCGAGCACTACAAGACCATCATCCGAGGTTCGTGGCGGAAGTGCAACAGACTTAGCTAAGTCATAATCCAAGCGTGCCAGCACCGGGGCTGATGTGATCCGTTTCTTTAGCTCTTCTACCGCATCCTCTGCTTGTCCCGTCATCTGGAAGTCGTCGTCGGTTTTGATGAGCAATACTGTAAGTGGTTTCGTGATCAATGCGTAGTTTCGAATCCAACGTCTTGCTCCTCCAGCGAGTCCAAGAAACATCCGCACTTCGGGAACGCTAATGGGAATTGGCCATCGCAGTACTTTCTGGACAAGGTCAGGACCTATAATCCATCCTTCGTGGGCAACGAGCGATCCAACAATGGTCACGACCAATGTAGCAAGCGTGGTTTTGTAGCCCGAGATTGTGATACTGGCGGCTTCAAGTGCGGCAAGGAATGCATCCAGACGGTGAAGATACTCCCATTGGTACCGTGGAATCTCGCCGTCCTCGTCAACTGTCTTGCCGTCCGTCGTACCAAGAGAGTGGACCACGTATACCACAGTCATCAATGAAGTTGTCCACCCATCCTTTTGCTTTGAGCCTTTTGAGTGCGTGATCTGTTCGACGGGTAAACTCTTGAATGGAATTTGTGTAACCTTGCACCAGAGTGCAAGATTGGATGGGATGATCAATAGCATGGCATGTTGTGAGCGGTCTGGAGGCTTTTGCAAGCCAGCACGCATCAAAGCCGGAAAACATGTCACCGATGCCGTAGATCGAGTATCCTACGAATGACTCTGCAAACTTGTTGATGTTCGGAGGTACTGATGAATCTCGCACCGTAACAGCATTGAGCTCTTCAACGCTGAGGACAAGTCGGACTGGAGGTTTTGAGCCTGGTTTCTTGGCAACGGGGAACATTGCAGATCTGTAGCTGGCCACAGATGGTTCAAATTTGCCTTCTTCCTCGAGGCGTCGCACTTCTTCTCTAACCATCTGTCGGATAGCAATGGGGATTGGAATTGGGGGTCTCTGCCAAGGTGTGTGTTCAATAACGGGAATCTCGTAGTCGGGATAGTACTTCCGGCTGAATTCTCCCTTCTCGCTGTATTCAAACGCAAAGGCCTTGGCTCTGTGGGTCACCACATATGCTAACGCACATGTAGCTTTGGGGGATAGTGTACCCTCTGGCACCTTAGACAGTAGTACGTCGAGACGCTCTGGGGTGATGCGATCGGAAAAAGGAAGTTCGTGTATCGGTGGTGGATTGAGTGGAATAGATAGAGGAGGGAGTTCAGGAATCTCGTGAAACACCTGCGCTGCCGGATCTGGCATGTAGGATGGAACTGGTCTGTATTGGCGGTGCTCTGGCTTCCACTTGCGTCCAGTCTTCTTTGGTCTCTCTGTACTCTCCAGCTTGGTAGCATAGGCAGAGAAAGAGCATAGCGCGCGGTCTGTCCAGGGAGTAGATGGAATCGTGTTTGGGTCTGTGCCAGTCGAGATAATATAGTCGTGAAGGAGAGAATCATAGGTATCAGGCGGATGAGTGTTCATGAGGAAATCGTGATCAGAAAATGCAGTATTGCCCATAAGGCATTCGAAGGATTGTCCAAGTGTTGCTGCTCTGGAGTGGAAGACCTTCTCTTCACACTCCTCATTCAAAAACCCGAGCTCTCGTCATCCGAGACCTCCTCGATACGAGTGGTAGGATGAGCATGAGAGGTCTTAATCTCTGTCTGATTGCGAGGATCATCGGGGGCTGCAATGATGATGGAAATAGTAGGCGCATAGTGCTGGTCTTTGTCGCCACGCTTCCAGAGTATGAGCTGAACTTCTCCCGAACGAGCGTAGTCAATCTGTGCAGTATACCAGTGAAGGAAGGGCTGACCAAGTATGATATCGCAGTTTGAACCAATAGACTCCATCTTGGAAACAAAGATATGATGAGGGAACTCGTGTGATCCAATCATCATTGGCGCATCCAAGCAGCATCCAAGTAGCCGTTCAGGGTTACCGTGAATACCCTTGAGCTGCCAGTTCGCTCCAGCAAAGTCGAGTGCAAGGCCACATCGTCCAGCAACCTTGCTTCCGGTAATGTTCAGCTCCGAGCCTGTATCAATCATAGCACGGAAAGATGTTCCACTGATCTTCAGTGTAACAATACCAGTGACCATTGCAAAGAGTGGCTTCTCGATGACCTGAATTGCGTTGGTATGGTAATGGAGAAACTCTGTGGCTTCTTCAATGCGGTCCGCATCAAACTCCAGTTGAGCTCCTGCGTAACGTGATCCTTCACCGATGTGATAGCCATGAACAATCTCAACTGCATCTGAGTAATTGGAGAACTCAGCTGGTTTGGCAGAGGAGTAGTACTCTCGTCGCGACTTTGTTGCATCACTGACAGTCTGACGCAAAGCGGGACTCATTCCAATGAGCTCCTTGACTGAAACAGTGATTGCGCCGTCCATCATCTTCTCATAGACCCTCTTGACGTCAACTCCAGTCTGCACATCGGAAGTATAATGCCAGGTTCGAGGTTCAGTTGACTTATCTTTGGCTGGTTTGGTCCCATCCTTCATCTCTGTGTCCTTGTCCCTTGACGGCTGTGAAGCCTTCTATCCGTCTTCACGATTGATGGGGTTGGTAGGCGGCTGAACATAGATAGGCTTTCCAGGCGGCTTTGTTGGAGTAGGCTGAGTCGCAGGCTGCTCTGGCTTTGGCTCGTTAGGACCAGGACGGATGACTCTTGGCTGAGGAATGGTATCTCCACGCTTTGTAGGATTGAAGCGGTTATCGTCCTTCTGAGAGCGTGTAGCAGGATCAGATTTGAAAGGAGCCAAGGTTGAAACGGCAAAGATGCCACGGCCAAGCCCAACCAAGTCACCACCTTGGTTCAGAAAAGCTCCTACAGGGCTTGCTGAGGCTGTAGTAGTACGTGTGGTAGGCGGTGGAGCAGATTGTGAGCAAAGATAGTCTGCAAGACCACCGTCACCAATCTGGAATGTCTTTGGAACATATGGGAGATCCGATCTGTCAGGTAGTGAGTACTTGTTGCCATTCAGCTTGATACGGCCTTCTGCAATCAGCTCAGGCGTAGCTGGGCAACGATGCGGGCTCGCAGGATGTGTGTTTTGGTACTTGCCACATACCCAGCAGCGAACATAAGGCAAGGCACCTTGTCCACCCGCAGGTGGTGTGTAACGTGTATTGCTCTGACGACTGCTTTGCATTTCAGCAAGGCTAATCTTCATCTGGCGAAGCTGTTCCGTAAGCTCATCAATCTGATTGCTCTGTTTTGACTTAGCTGAAGAGCCCGGTATGGGCGGCTGTGAAACTCTTGCCTCCAGCTTGTCTATGCGGCTGCCCTTGTCGTCAAAATGGACCTTTCGCTCTGAGGTAGAGCTACTCTGCTTCCAGGGCTCATAGAGAATGCTGTCCTTGTCGTAGCGTGACTCGAGTAGGGTAAGCGATGCAAGGATAGTTGGTGGATTTGCCTTCTTCCTATTAGTCTCAGGAAGTAGACCAAAGAACCAGTCCTTCATAGATGTGGGCAACCCTTCAATGAAGTAGTTGTAGTAGCGGTTGTCACCAATGGTAGCTGATTTCCGTAGCGGAGCGGCGTTCTTCATGAAGCTGCTGTAATATTCGAGCACCTCTTCTCGGGATGTAAAGGTGGACTTAGCTGCACTGGAATGGATGAATGACTGGAACTCTTCCAGTGTATACTCCTTTGGCTCATCACGAGACGCATATAGCTTCTTCAACACCGCTGAGGCTTGAGCCCAAGTACGACCAGGCTGATCGCGATCAAACTCGGGAAGATAGCAAATGTACTCTTTGACCTCATCGGAGGAGTAGCGCACAATGTAGTCGACTAGATCGTCCTTGTCGGTGATGCCAGCATTGACTCCGTGGCCCTCAATGGCATCAAGGAAGTCGTTCGTGAAGTATCCGTTGTAGTACGGGCATCCCACAGCACCAGCAATGGGCATAGGAACGAGCAGACGGGAGAACACCTGGCTGGGAAAAACAATCTGTGGCATCTGTGTCTGTGGCTGTGATGTCGGCGGCTGTGGATTCTGTGTCGGGTTTGTCTGTGGCGGATTTGGGTTCTGACTCTGTGTCTGCGGCTGACTCTGAGGCGTTCCGCTGGATCCGCCTCCTTGGGATGTAGGCATTATGCTCTTTTGCTCTCTGTGTATCGGTGGGCTTTGGCTCTCGGGATGATAGGATGCACTTCCTTAGACGATACACTCAACTATGTGGCTTCTGGATCGACTCTATACCCTCGCGGTGGGCTCCACTGTCGAAGCGGACGTTCAACCGCAGGTCGACGACGTTGTTTGCGAGGGAGGTCGGATGCACGGAGGCAAGAGTGAAGCGCGATGTCGAGTGTCTGATGGGAAGGAAGCCGGGTACGCGTGAACGGGAACGGTCGTCGTAAGCTCTCTTGCTGTAGCTGTAGCTCTGAATCGAAATGGATGTGTGTAAAATCAAGAATTTGGTTCTGGGATAGTGGGGGTAAGAATACAAGAAAGTAAGTATGTAGCTGTATATGTGAGGAACTAGCTAGATAAGTAAGCATACTGATAAGAGCGGATACCTAAGTCATATGCAGCTGTGAACAGAAGTCATGGGGTCATGGAGCGAGAGATACATGATACAAGTACATTGAATGTCAAACGGGAAGTGGAGCCGTGAGGCGACGCGCGATGTCACGGAATGGGTGCGGAACAGTGCAAGCTCCGAGGCTTGTCAAAAGACAGAGGCAACGAGCGGGCGGGCGCGCACTACCACAACGCACGAGGTCTAGGTGAAACACAGAGAGCTTTTGTCAACGTGAACTGGCAAAAGGTTTCTATCGCCCCTCTTCGCTTATATTACAAAAGAACATCGCGGGCGGCTTTGAGGTACATATATGTCTTCTACGTTGTCCTTTCTTGTCACTAGAAGTCACAAGTGCCATGAGCTCTCAGTAAGTCGACCCACAGCACTCGGAATAGAGCTGCCATGTTCCGACAACAGCCACCGGAAACTCGCGCAACATCTCTCTTTACGACCATCACCCTTCATCCCCGTTGAGGCCGTCTCGCCTGCTCCCTTCACCGTAGGTGCAACAACTGGCAACAAATTGGAGCATTCGTACGCAACAATGCCAAAGACAATCAAGGCAGTGACGTGCCAGTGTCACCGTGATGCCAGTAAGTCAGACATGCTCGTGGCCGCAAAACCCGGCGTATGGCGCTGCAACAGTCTACCACTATCCGAGTCCAACATAAACCGCTACATTATAAAACCCTCTCGTGAATACCAGAAATCTTCAGCAGCGCTCATTCCCACTAGTAGACGCCGGTCGTCATATTCTCTCTCACTCGCTCGCCGAGCCGTCTTCCTCTCTTTCGCCCAGTCCTTGTCATCCCTATTGTCTCCATGATGCTCATGAAATCTTCCTTGTTGATTTTTGTCGCGATGGCTCTCAGTGCCACCTCTGCTATGGCTGGTGTAGTGGGGTATGTCACCTTGTTCTCTTACGATAATGTTCACTAATTGCAGGAACTCTAGCCCACAGAACGGTGCGCTCGGTCGTCGTGACATGGGCCACAATGTAGCGCGGTCAGCCCCCAACATAACACCCCCACAAAAGCCGCGCAAGCCAAGCGTGAGGCGGAGCTTGTCCGCACGATCGGCACTCGTCGCGTGAGGAAGATCCATCGCGTCTTTCAATCAGGTGGCAATTGTACAACCCCTTCTGTTAGCTCGCCCAATTTGACTCACAGCCTTATTAGTCGGCGACGTCGACACCACAACTAACAAGAGAGATGATCCGGAGGAGAACCCAGCTTATCGTGATGAGAATCACGGTTATACTCAAATTGACCATCACCCTCCAGCTGACTCTGACTCTAAAGACCGCACCGATGATGGCCAACGCCGCGCTCCGTACGGTCGTCGTGCTAGCGACGACAGAACTAACAAGGAAGCAACGACAACATCACGGGCGAAGACACAACTAGAGTAGCGATGATACGATAAACAAGAAAGATGATTATACGGAACCTGACCCATCTCAGAGTGATGGCATTGACCATAATAGTCCGCCCGACCATAACGATCAAAACCCTGGAGACACTGGTAGTAGCAAAAGCCGACACACTGCATGAAACATAGCATATTTACGCCGAAAATATGCTAAAAAAATGTAAAATTTTTTCATCATTTTTTAATCTCAAAAATGATGAAAAAATGATAAATATTGGTGAAAAAATGATAAATAAATGCTATATTTACATATTTTCACTGTATTTATATCTTTTTTGAAGTGAAAAAATGATGTAAAATTTTTACATTTTTTTAGCATTTTTCCGGCGTAAATATGCTATGTTTCATGCAGTGACACACTAGCGATTTGTCCTGATGGTGGGCGCATTTACAATGGGGTTGAAGTGCGGACTGATTACAAACGTCCAGGCTCTCGTGAGGCCTTATAAGTACATTCGTAAATATAGTTCATTGCTGGATTGTACATTTCCAAAATTATTCTGATCGTGAGATTGAAGAGCATTCTCCAATAAAGCATCGACCTATTTGATAGCAATTCTGTCGACCCACAAGGTAAGTATATGCGCGTCATTGCTGTCAAGTAGGACTGCTTGGCGAGGGTGGACAAATACCTGGACCAGAAAATCATTGTTAATATTGAAATTGCCATTGAAAGTGACTGACCATCGGTCTTCGGAACCATGGTCGGTCGGTTTGTGAAACGACGAGAAAGGCTGCACAGGGGCGAGCATGAAACGGTTCGCGGCGGCGCTGAGGTGGCCGGATGAGGTAGAGAGCGCAAAAGTCGAGAGCAAGAGGAGCGACAATGATGAAAGAGACCACTCTGTAGGATTGTAGAAGCAAGGTCTGTTCGTCCGTACTGGCGTTGGTCATCCTTCCAGATATAGATGGGCGTGTAAGAATACGCAGCAGGCGGGGTAGGAGTACGAGCGCGAGAGAGTAATTTGGTGGTGCGGGGATCATCCGTTGGTGGATGGGGAAGTCTGCTAGTCGAGACAAGGAACGTCAACGAAATCGTAGTGGACGCCCGTGAGTGCCATCAGGGATAAACCGCGGCGGTCACACTTGCTTGAAGTGGCTGCATTGACTGATTCTTGCGGTCGAGAGATCGGTATGGGAGATTTGAGGCATATATCGACAGAGGAGTGCTGCGTTTGTTCGATGGGTGACACGGGACGGGAGAAGCCCAGACCAGCGGCAATTGAGCCTCCGAGATAGTATAGCCGTGGGAGAGGCTGACTGAGGCTGCATGACAGCGCTGTCGCGCTTTGCCCGGCGCGTTCTGGTCTGACTATGAGCTCTGAGTAGGTCTTGATAGTCAGAGACTCGAGAAAAACGACAGCATCCAATATACGCACCAGTCATCCACTCACGGGCTCTCATAAATGACAGCGATAGTGACAGCAGTGCAGCTGGCCAGCCCCGTCTGAGCCCCGTCGCTGCGAGATGCAGCCTCCGCTGTCCGCAAGTGCGCGCCATCGTCATGATTCCAGGCCGAGGCTTAAAGTGTCGCATTGCTGTCCACGGGATTCATTGAGCGCCACCGTCGGCGTAGCGGGCAAGATGAGCATGCGCAATTGCACCGTTGTCGTCGTTCGGGAGCAAGAGGCGATTCGCCGAACGGCCGAAATTCCAGAAAGGTGATATTTTCCCACGCGCTCTTCGCCTCTCTTCGAACTGGAGTTTCTTTCTTCATTTACACCGGATTTACACCTTGACGGTTTTCAGCTTGAAAAACCTGTGGCAGTAACAGTTGACTTCCTCTGGAGCTCACAATTTTTTAGACGCACCCCATTCTGGAACAAAACCAAAGAAAGAGGCTGAACACACACACCGCTGAGTCCGGCATGTACAGGGCTCTTCTCCGTAATCTTACAGACTTTGAGCTCGTCTATGTTACTGTCCTTGGCAAACCCTCGGCCACACCACCCTTGAACATAACCCACAAGCTTGGTAATCGGAATGTACGAACTCATTCAATGCATCAGCAAATTTACACGAGCTTGGCCGAGCACTTGTGGTACTTGCGCAAGTCTCGCAAGTGCGAAAAGCTTGCAAGCTCGCTAGCTTGTGAAAGCTAGGTCTATTTACTTGACAAGCTGTCCCAAACTTGAACAAGTGTGCATGGGCTTGTGCAAGTTTAACCAAGCACACGACCAAGCCTGATTCAAGCATCTTCCAAGCACCTTAGAACGCTCATATCCAGCAGTAGTAGCGACCGAAATTAATGTATTGTCAATATCAATAATCTACACTACTCTATGCAGTCTCAGGTCCCGCTGCTACAGGGTCTGGAGCGTCCATCTCCGCCACAATAGCACCAGTACTAAATGGTGTAGTAGTGGTAGGAGTGATTGCTAGTGGGGCCGCCGCTGTCGCCGATGGCACTGGAGTCCGAGGCTGTAACGCGGGATCCATCAACTCATCGAGCATTGCCTTCTTGCGCGCTTCCGCCGCTGTACTGGAAGATGTTCCCGAGTCGTCTCCAGGATCCGCGCGTCGAGGGCGTGCAACTGCTTTCTTCTTCTTCTTCTGGAAGTCGGCCGCCCTGGTGATGATCTTGTCCCAGACAGACTTGTCGAAGCCCCGAATCATGTCCAGGAACAGCGTTGCACGCTGCTCCACCACCTGCTCTCCAGATCCGGTGATGTACGTGCAATTGCCGTAGTGCTCCTTGGAGAATCCGTTCTCGCGACCCGTTGGCTTGACGAACTCGCCCGTATCGATGTAACAGAGCAAAGCCCGCTGGACCTGAGAAACATGATCAGTGTGCTTCGTGGACTCAGCTCATGACACATACAGCTTGAATGCTCAGGACAAGAGCGCCGATAGGGAAGTTCTCGCCATCTAGCTTGTCTGTTGGGCGGAGTGTGGCGATCATGCTGAGATGTTCCGCAAGCGGTTGGGCCACGAGACGATGAAGAAAGATTCCCTGTGATGTTGAGATGTAACAGAGAAAATGCAATGACGAACAAAGGCGTACCTGACGGTTCTCGCGAGCATAGCCGACCTCAAAGCCTAACTCCTCGACAGATTGCCACAGAAACGGGAGTTTGAAGTTATCGAGACGGTCGGATTTGCCAAGGAGCCCCCATGCCCACGCCTTGATATTGGATGCATTGGTCAATCCGGAGAGCGCTAGTTCAGCTTGTACTGCAGCTATACCGGCCTGAGCAATAGTATTCGACCACGTCGACCGGTTCTCTCGCAGCTGTGACATCAAGGTTAGAAGAGGAAATGTAAGAGTAGATGTGAACCCACACAATAGCGCACAACCAAGAAGAGATGGTAGGCTTCGATGTTGCTTTCCTCACGAACATCTGAGGTAGGATGGCGGGCCTTGTTGACGACGTTCCAGGCTTCACTGTAGACTGTGTCCGGAAGGTCGTCCCAGGCCTCTATACAGCCCAGAATCTCGCGAAACATCACAACGACACGAGTCGTGTATTCCTTGCGCGCAGCCTGAGGCAGATCGTTGGTTGAATATTTTGAGGCAGCGCGCTTGGCCTTGGTAGCGATAAGGGAGACTTGCAGGTCCTCGGTCTTGACAATCGTCTGTTTTCAACAGTCAGAGACGATAACTGATAGCCAACTGTTACGCACCTTCAATACAGCACCGGGCTTTGACTTCGAAGCCTTTTCCTTCTCGTCATCGTTCTCTGAATCAAGACCTCCCGCAACAAATCCGGGACCTTTGGATGTGTCTGCATCGGTAGTGCCAGCTTGTGAAGAGGGTTGACGACGAGCGTGTTTGACAGTTTTGACCTTGGGCGGCTTCAAGATCTTCTCGTATCCATCGACTAATCCTGGATCAGATGGGCGGGACTTTTTGGCTTGATGCTGCGATGGTCTGAGGACAATATCAGACAGTATCGCATGGTAGAAGAACAAACAAGAGATCTAATGGACTTACCGCGGCTCATCATCGCTGATGGATTTACGTTTACCTCCCTGCTCGGTCTCGGGCTGCTTGAGCCTGGCAATCACTTCTCGCTCTGTCACTCCTCGCTTCTCCTTCTTCGCTTTACCCTGCGACTTGCTGGCGACCTGCTGGACAGGTTTCTTGGTGCTCTTCTTCCTGGGCGCTACAACCTCCTCATCCGAGCTGGCATTGTCATCAGAACCTTCCGCGCTCTCTTCATTGCTCGTACTATTGCCGTTGGGCTCGTAGTTCTCGTCCTCGCCAGAATCTTCCTCTTCCAACACAGCGGGGGGATGGACTGTCGGTTCTGAGTCTGAGGTGATATCCATGGATATATCTGAGAGGTATTTAACCATGACACACTGGACTATGCAACACACTAACCTTGAGCAGGATCGTCTGCATCATTTTGGTGAATACGCCGGGCTGCAGGTGTGTTCCTCTTCTCCGAAGATTCTATATTGACATTAATATATGGTCCAAGAAGAGAGGAACACTCACTGGAAGTTGGCTCAACATTGCGGACGGGACGCTGGTGGCGCGCCACAGTAACAGTGTTTGGAGGATGGTTGGCTACGAGGTCGGTCTCACGCAGCTGTTTAGCAATATTCACCTCCAAGTCTGCGACCTCTTGCCGCCCTCGCTCCTTTTTACGCTCCTTTTCGTCTTTCTTGTCCCGTTTGGCCTTCTTTTCCTCGGTCTTCTGTGCTGACTTTGCCTTGTCAGCTGCAATTTCCGCCGGTGTACGTCCAGTGGCGGTACTGTAAACCGCTACTGCCCCGGGGTGAGGGTTGTTTGTGCGACGGAAGTTGTACTTGCCGTCCATTTGGAAGGGGTTGGGGTGAGGGAGCAGGAGTGACGGAATAGCGAGATGGGAAGGATCGGGGAGAAAAATTCGTCAAGGTAAGAACACGTGTTGCATCCCCAACCCACCAATACGGCCTTGACGATTTTTCATTCTTACAGCCATGCCACCGGTCAATGCACGACAACGCGCCACCCATTCCTGTCCATTCACGCCATGCAAGCGTATTTGCTCCTCTCCTGGAGGTCTCACTCAGCACAAGGCAACATGCAAATTCAATCCCGCCAATCAAATGTCCTTCGATGCGGTCTCTGACACGCCTTTGGACGATTTTATCTTCGACTCGCCTCCACGAACTCCCAGCCCGCCCCCCGCCTTCCCTCCAGGCAATAGTGATCATACTGCTACCCCACCGCCATCGCCTCAGCGTGTCAAATGGTACCGTGAGGTACGCACAGGACAATTCATCAAGAGACATCCTTTTCTTGACGGTCAGTGCTCTTGTATATACTATCTAATTTCTCCACATCTCATGCCTCTGTCAGGTCGTCCGTGTGACGAGACAGGACAGTATGATCTTCCTCCTGGCATTTCTCCGCCGCCCATTGTCGTCCCAGACCCCGATGATCCCAGCCGCTTCGCTCCTTTCGAGAGTGTAGACGACTTCAAGCTTGCCGACTTCCTCTTTCGATGCAATCAGATGTCGCAGGCTGGTATTGATGAGCTGATGGCAATATGGGCTCAACGAGAGGGCGAATCACCTTTCCACGACGCCGCTGATCTAAATGCGACCATCGACGCGATTGCACATGGCGACATTCCGTGGCAGGGCTTCGCTGTCACATACGATGGGGTGCTTCCCGAGAATCCACCTGCATGGATGACAGCGTCGTACGACGTCTGGTATCGAGATCCCTTGGCTCTTCTCGAGGCGCAGCTGGGGAACGAGGACTTTGCTGGCGAGATGGACTACTCTCCCAAGCAGATACTCAACAAGGACCGCCACCGTCAATTCAGTGATCTCATGTCTGGTAATTGGGCCTGGCGTGAAGCAGTATGTTGTCTTTTATTCCGTCTTTAGCATACTAATGATGATGTAGGACAAGATCGCCGAGGATCCTACCACACATGGATCCATGCTTGTTCCGGCCATTGTTGGCAGTGACAAGACGACTGTGTCTGTTGCAACTGGCCAGAACGAATACTATCCTTTCTACGCCGGCATCGGGAACGTACACAATAACGTGCGGAAAGGACATTGAAACGCCATGGGAATATGTGCTTTCTTCTCAATTCCCAAGAGTGAGCACCCCTTAACTCTGTTCTTTCGTGTTTCTGATTGAAATCTGTGTAGCGGACAAGCAGCATGAAGACTCGGTTGAATTCCGCACTTTCCGTCGACAACTCTTTCATTCATCCTTGACACGGATTCTGCTTCCTCTCAAACCATGGATGACGACTCCTCGAGTCACAAAATGCGCCGATGGTCACTTTCGCCGCGCTATCTACTCTCTAGGTCCTTACATTGCCGATTATCCCGAGCAGGCACTACTCGCATGCACTGTGAATGGCTGGTGCCCCAAGTATGTATCTAGTCTTGATTCTTCGGCTGCACGCTGATACTGAGTAGGTGCACCGCTCCGGCTAGTAATCTAGACAGACAAAGTCCCGATGACATTCCTCGCTCTCACATTCATACGGACAAGCTCGTGGATGTATTCTCCGGTGATCTCAAGATTTTATGGGAAGGATACGGCATTATTGCTGATGTTGTGGTAAGCAATCGACTGGCAACTAGCAATGTACGATGTTAACACACTCTCAGCCTTTCACACGAAATTTTCCGCGCGCCGACATACACGAGACGCTGACACCGGACCTCTTGCATCAAATCATCAAGGGTACTTTCAAGGACCATCTCGTCGACTGGGTTACGGCGTATATCAAGGACAACAACACTGCCGAGGATGCCAAAGCCATACTGGCAGATATCGACCGACGGTTTGTGATGTCTCGCTTCACCTCTCACAATACTAAGTCATCATTAGAATTGCCGCGGTTCCTTCATTTCCTGGACTACGGCAATTTTCCGAAGGTCGAGGATTCAAGCAATGGACTGGTGCCGACTCGAAGGCTCTGATGAAGGTATAGCTGTCTCGCTATCACACTGATATAAATCATTCTCTAACGGTACTCACGGTACTTAGGTGTATCTTCCAGCCATTGTGGGGCATGTTCCGCCACAGATGGTTCGTGCTGTGCGCGCATTTCTAGATTTCTGCTACCTTGTACACCGTGACACTATCGACGAGGCTACTTTGGACAAGATTGACAGTGCTGTTGCCATCTTCCACCGCGAGCGACAAATTTTCATCGAGGCTGGTGTACGGGACAACTTCAACCTTCCTCGGCAACACGCCCTTCTTCATTACCGGCGCCTCATTCAGGATTTTGGTGTTCCAAACGGCGTCTGCTCCTCCATCACTGAAAACAAGCACATTCACGCTGTCAAGCGTCCCTACCGCCGATCCAATCGCAACAAACCTCTCGGTCAGATGTTACTTACCAACCAACGTCTGGACAAGCTTGCTGCCGCTCGAGTATATTTCGGGACACGCGACATGCTCGACCCAGCCGTACCTGGTAATATACCTCCCATTCCACCGCCACCACTTCCGATCCCAGCGTCCAATTCTTCTGTACGTACCAATCAAGATGGTCTCCCGATAACGGATGAAGACAATGCAGTCAACGATGCACAAGCCGCCGACGGCATACCTGCTATGGGTGATGTTAGACTGGCTATAACAGCGGGTACGTTTGTTCATTCATTGTTCTAATAAGAGACTAATAATTTCTGTAGCGCGTGGATATCCCAAGCACGTTGAGGGCTTAGGATACTTCATCGACCAGCCACAGCTCTCGGAATATATAAGACGATTCTTATATGATCAATTCTTCCCCGATGCGGATGAAGGTGGTATGGACGTTCCTCTCAATGCGTGCCCCCTTCTATCCCACCATCAATCCGTCAAGGTCTTTCATTCTGCGGCTGCTATCTATCATGCACCAAGCGATCTCAGTGGGCTTGGCGGCATGCATCGCGAGATCATTTGTTCTACTCCCTCGTGGCATGGTGGTCCTGCACGTCGGGACTGTGTCTTCATCTCGAAGAGTGAGGACGAGGGTTTTGAGGGCCTACATGCGGCGCGTGTTCGCTTGTTCTTTTCCTTTAAACGGAACGGGACGCTCTATCCCTGCGCTTTGGTCGATTGGTATGTGCCGGACAATGATGTGGAGAACCCGTGTCCACAGACGGGAATGTGGACTGTCAAACGCGATGAAGACAACCATGGAAAGCAGGTAACTTCAGTCGTTCATGTTGATACTATACTTCGTGGTGCGCATCTCATTGGTGTTTATGCTGGTACCTGGATTCCGAAAGAGCTACGCTATCATCATACTCTAGACTTATTTAAACGTTTCCACATTAACAAGTACGCCGACCATCATGCTAACGAAATAGCCTTTTAATTTAATGTTGCTCTGACTCATTCGATCATGATCGAAGATCTCCGTCTCTGTTTTATACCACGACCATCTCTGCACTGATGTCGCACACTTGGAGGCTACATCCTGATGGAATCAAGCTGACGGACAGCGGGCCTGTGAGCGTAACTCTTGGGAAGATTGGGAACCTGCAGCGAAATGTTGTCTATGTATGTCCTCGGCGAGATTCTGCTTTGCTTGTTCTCATATATCACAGCAACTCCTTCTTGTCGTTCCCGGGGATGTGGAAAGGACACCTGTTCTTCACCTTGCAAGTGACTTTGAGATCCCTGCTGGTGATGCAGCAGCGGCCTTCATTGAGCCAAGTCTCGGGTTGAGCAGCGACTCGGACGACGGCAAAAATCACAGCCATGCGGCTTATTCCCGTGAAGCAACGCCACAGTTAGTGCCACAGGAGGAGACGCACACTGAGTCCTACGATTCCCAGGAGGTGGTCTGGCTGGATGATCTGGTACTCAGTGCATCGGTGATAGATGATAATACCGGTGTGTCGTCCATCATTGCCAATGCTTAGCCAGTACTGACTTCAACACAGCCTCAGGCTCAGCATTGCCTGAGCGGCCACCCAGACAAAAGCAGCCAGCATCACCACACGGCAGCATCGCTGCATCCTCTGAGACTGAGGTAGATTCCGAAGGAGAGCTAGCTTGGGAAGAAACCGTTCGGGAATTGCGGCGCAATTACCGGCTCATGTCCCCGATCCATAGGACCTCATACGCAACCCGGTTTCCGCAAGGCTTTTTTGATGGTGCCGAGACGTCGGATACGGAGAACTAATGGGAGTGACACTGACTGACATTGAATAAGTGTACTACTACACTATTACTACTACCCTACCGACTTCTGTGAATTCAAGAACGACATTGTTGTGATAAGAAAGCCCTGAGCTGTCGGTATATCACTCAACCATATCATATCTACCACACAAAAACAAAAAAACATCGATCCTTGACCTGCAAGCTTCCCAAGTACGAGCAAGTACGCACAAGTGGCCGCATGGACTTTGACAAGTGACAAGTGACTTGTCAAGTGATCGCGATCTCACAAGAACAGAAGGTCATGCGATCGACCAAGCTCAACTTCCAAAAGCTCGCAAGCACAAGTTCAAGTCCAGCACAAGGCCAAGCTCACAAGTACAAGACGATGCTAAATTGCTGATGTGGCAGCTGCCAAGTTTGCAGCAACAGTTCGGGTAGAAGTAACATAGTATCAGCTCTTCGCCTGAATTCCAAATATCTGATGCAGCAGTCGCCGCTATTGTCGGATGATATTTGGGCTCGTCGAGACCACAAATCAACATGAAGATACATTGCTATATCAGTATGGGAGAGGGGATGACAACAAGCCGATGTCGAAGGTAAAAACGGACGTGGGCTGGGTAAGTAACGGTTTCAAAACTCCCTCCGAGTCTACTTCGCAGCCCCCTGTGACTCGTTCGTTACTCGACGCGTGAAAGTCTAAAGAACATCGAGCAATCAAGCGCAAAACAAAACCATTAGCCCACCGCGAGGGTCGAACTCGCAGCCTTCAGATGACATCCCGCCGTAAGAGTCTGACGCTCTATCCGATTGAGCTAGGCGGGCGGTGACCCTACTGAGGTAACCGACTCTGCCTCCCGCCGGTGCATCGCCAATGAACATAATCGTTCGGGAGTCCACCACGCCGAAGGACGAACGTTGTCGATAGAAGACTTGAGGTAGAGTATACGGCAGTGCTTGCTGTCGATCGTACGCCGAAGCTGGATGGGAGAACAGTTTGAGGCGACAGTGACGAGCAGGAGGTCCATGCGATATCAACGACAGCGTATACATCAGAAGCTAGGGCGTACCTGGTCAGAGTTATGTTGGGGAAGAACAGCACGAATCTCACACCATCATCGACAGGCTGGTTTCTCCCTCGGCGGTCAAATTGACCGGGGGACAGTTCGATATATGATCCATCCATCAGAGAAATTGTGGGAGTAAATTCGTGTCGACAAGAAAGCTCCTTCTTGAGAGGTTTGACTGCCAATATCGCCCTCGACATCTATACCCGTATCATCATCCAAGCAGAGGCATCTTGATTTCGATCTCGCGCTGTGCTACTCTGGAAGACTGGTCAGACAAGGATTCTTCGACAAGAAGAGAAGGGTGTGACACCGTACATACATTGCGGTGTCGATGAAGTACTGGCGCATTGATCCTCAATAACAGCGCCAAGGCATTTTGACAACTCGTACTTGTGCCCAGGCTCGACCCAAAGCCATCCAAAGAGGCAGTGCCGCCTATACTGATCCAATGATTGCAATTGTGACAGTTGACAAGGCTGGCGATCAAGGTATGTGCCTACCGACACGGTGGGCGGTGTCGGTGTAGACATGTCGATCGTAGGCCAGTGCGGCAGTCGGTGCGATATTGCGTGTACTCCATAGTGGTGCTGAGATCAGGGGCGTGCCGTGTGTGTATAGTTGGCCACAGCGACAGGAAGAACGGTCGTCTCTCCAGCAGTGGCAGTCACGGACGACATTGGCGTGTCAAGTAGGCCTAAAAAGCTACGAGCCTGGTCAACACAGTCAACACGCATGGAGTGTAGGAGCACAAACCTCGCACAGCGTGCCTTGAGTCAAAACCAATTGTGTGCGGCATGTGGATAGCCATAGCCGGAGCGCATTATTCCCTGCCGGTGACTCGACCATGGCGTACGAGCAACGGATTATCGGCAGCAAGCCTTTGAAGGCGGCAAGTATCAAAGTCTCTCGCGGGAGCTGCACACCAATAGTCAGTCACGTCCTCGACAGGTATTGGAACGGAACTCACCACCAGAACTCAGGGAACAAAGATATAGAGCTCTTGCCAGGGCATTGTAACGGCCATGTAATCGGGGGCAATGAGAAGCTGCAATTGAACGCGTGTGGACGTTGCCAAGCCGCAGAGTGGACCACCGGGACGTTCGAGCTAGTCGACCCAAGCGAAGAGGACAAGGTCAGTCGCTGCTTGACATGGGACTGCCCTTGGTGAAACAAGACCAACTCCTGGACGGCCAGTGGGTCGAACATCGAGTGGGAGGTTGGATGTAACGGCTACAGCTATAGCGGTCCGATGGGGGGAATCACGGTCGATGTTGATGCGGGGCTATGATATGTGGTTGAGGCAAAGGACGATGAGAACAGCCAAGACACGTACGACCTCAGTGTATCCCATAAATTGTTCATCTCGCAGTGAGCACGACGGCTATTGGCAATGGAGATCTTGGAATTGCCTGAGGCCAGTATAGTCGCGATACCCGGCGCGGCTCATGGGCGGCCCATTGCGATAGACGCGTTTCCACGTTTGCTTGCCACTATTGCCATCGACGAAGGCGGATTCCATGCGGGCGGGCGACCAATTCCGGACGTAACGTTGTTAGCGGTCGTGGTGGAACGGAGGAAAGGAGCGTTGCACGGTTAGGGTTAGGGGCAGCATCCCTTGACCAACAACCAGCTATAGCTACTGTTACTGTGCATCTGATATTTTGCTCTCTGCTGGTCCGCTCAGTCTCCGCAGTAGCTTTCTAGTGGTCGTTGCGTTTCTCACACAACATCAAAATCTCGTACTGCCAATCCCGCCGATCTCGTTACTGAAAAGAGAAATTTCCCGCCGCCCGACGTCTAAACTTTCCCGCTCGTTCTCTGCCCTTGTGCTGGCATCATACATCGAACCTTCAACTACACCGTGCAACGCATAAAAGACTCTCCGAGAACTCTCTACTCAGGACGAAGCGATCCTTTGGGGCCACAAACTGATACCCAGCTCTTCCGCAATCAGAACTGCAGCTTTCTCTCCAATCGTCACGGCTGTGCTGCAAGTATTGGCGCCCACGTTTGTGGAGCAAATGGATATCTTTCGGGCCATTAGATGTATTTGAGAGGCTGAAATGAAGGCGCGTACATCTGCTACTTTCAAGTTCTTCACACCGTACACATTGAGGCGGGAATCGACGACTGTAGAGGTTACCAGAGACGTGCTTGGAAAGAAAGAAACGCCTACTGACCACCGCCTTCCTCGCGTGGCTTCATCGAACATGTACCGAGCTAAAGGGCGTCAAGGATCTGTTAGAGGAACTGGTTCTCCACACCGAGTGCCAGGTACTTTGGACTGGTGCAATCCTAGGTCATCAACTCGGATTATCATATATCTTGCGTACATACTTACCGGACAACTTGTGGAACTCTTCGATTGCTTTGTTGTCCTCAGCAGAGTATTGAATGGTGGGTGCGTCAAAAGCAGGCTCCAGCCGTGTCTTAGGTCCATGAACGATATGGGCCGCCGCTTCGCGCGGCAGAATCCGGGGCACGTTTGGATAACATTGCACCAGACTGCCACCAGTGGTTGCGCTATTGAGGCGAGTGACCGCACCGCAGCTGGAAAGCTCAACAATGAGCTGGAAGCGGATTTCGGCACACCATTGTTGATACGGAGTGCGCCGCACATCATCGTCAATACGGAGTGTGTCAATGTTGTAGGATAATACGGAGGAAGACAACAAGTGGTGCAACTCGCAAACTCAAATCGTGGCCATCCCTGTCGTCCGCCTTCCTTCTACGGAGGCCTCTCCGTTGAAGTCCGTTGATTGTTGAAGCTGCGATGCAACATGCTTGATGCATGAATAGATACAGGCGGATAGCTCAGTCATGCGCCTGTTTGAAGAATGCAAACAGTGGCATGCAGCAGACAAAGGGCGTGGTGGTGGTGGTGGTGTGTTGAGATGAATATCGGTAGTCGGCGGCGTCGGGATGGTGGCAGCAACGTGGTTCAGGACCGGGGTGTGCCTGTATGATGGGGGATTTTCGGATAAACCCGACTATAACACAACCAGGTCACTCACGTGCCCCGGAACTGCGCTGCGGCCCCGACTCCCGTGACCGTGGTAAAAATCCATGCTCAGGCTGTGCATTAGAGCGTATTTGCAGCCGCCTAAATCGTGACATGTAACAGCGAGACGCTTCGGAGACGCATCTCGTGATCCGAGACAGCGTCAGCAAGATGTCATCCCTCGATCCCGCCTCGCCCGCCTCGCTTTCACACATCGAGCTCCCCACTGCAACCTCTTGACATCCTGCCAATACCCGCCCCTCCCCTATCCATCGCCCTTGACGAAATCCCGCTCTTGTCCCGCTCCCGATCTCATTGTCAGTGATGGTTCCCGCCGCCCGCCCTATGTCATTGACATTGACAGAACTGGGCCTATGTCGTCAACATTAGCAGGATGCGGGCGGCGAGCGGCGGGATGTGCGCGACAAAGCAGGACGCGGAATGAAAGCGGGGAGGGCGGGGACGTAGCAGTAGGATGGGCGGGATGATGGACTTATTGAGGTCGGCGGCGGATCGGAGGGCCGGGAGAAATCGGACCGTGTGACAGCAGCACGTGCTGTCGCGCATGATTCTTGAGACAGTTTCGAGACGAAACCCGCTGCAAATACGCTCTATTGACGCCACCCTTTTCCTTCACACCACCATGTCCTATCCGTGAGGCCCGATTACATCGTGCATTTGGTTCTCTAACATCTCATAGGTTTGTTATGTCTCAAAAGTCAATCTCGGAACAGCGCAATATGTTTCTTTTCGACTTGGTGCAGTACCCAATGGCCATTATGACCGGAGGTACGACACACTCTTTGTGCATTTTGCTGCCTCCTGACACGACTTTAAGGCTGGAACCTTGATCATCACCGCATGACAATACAAACATTCTATCGCTGGCTTGATATTGTTACCGATCACGAGCACAAGCGTGATATGAGCTTCCAGCTGCAGAAAATCAATTTGAAGAGATTTGATGTCTTTCGTTACCACGTCGATTCCACCGAGGGACCTTTGCTTCCGCGTGACTCTGTCGAACTATTGGAGCCAGCGATGTACGGTGCATTTCTTGAAAGTGTGTGCTACGCCTGTCAAAGCCATCCGGATACACTGACTCTGGTTCCAGATGGCCAGCCGTATCGCTATCTGGTCGGCGGTCGTTTCTTTCTGCACTCAATTCAGGTATCCGAAAAGGAGACTGGGTGGGCCGGGGAGGTGGATAGAGGAGAAGA
Source organism: Strobilurus orientalis (assembly GCA_019915145.1). Lineage (NCBI taxonomy): Eukaryota > Fungi > Basidiomycota > Agaricomycetes > Agaricales > Physalacriaceae > Strobilurus > Strobilurus orientalis. The sequence continues at coordinate 3,704,455 of JAHLML010000004.1, forward strand.
CCGGAACCGACACGTGAGGTTTCGTCTGGGCGCTGAATATAGCTATTGATTCAAAGTGCGCAGAACGAAATGCCCGAGGCCATCACCAACGCCGTTACCCAGCGCGACCGTGGGGTGTGCTGTGTCACCGGCCGTGCAGATCTTCCAACTGCTATAATTTGGGCTTTTCCTCCCTCTTTGGCCTACGAGGTATGTGGCGTGTTTCCAGCCACACCGTAACCCATGTTCTCTCGTCAGTCAGACTACAGCAAGGACTTCAACAAACCGGGCCTGCACGACGCTTACAGAAGTGTAGAGAATGCAATCACCCTCTGTAACACACTAGTTGAGCCCTACATGGAGAATATGTTCAGCATTGACATAGAGGTACTGTTGCCCTCTGCTACATGTACCGATGCTAACTTAAAGGCGGGACGTTGTAGGACGCTGGGCGCATCATCACCTTTGTGGACCTCCTCATCAAATTCCCAAGTGCACCATCACTCCCGTCCAATATTCCGCGCCATTCGGCGGCACACATGTTCTGGCATCTACATCTCAGATGGACTCTTAGGGTTCACCTCATTGGCGGCGATATAAACTATGAGAAACAGCCTAAGGGCACTGGTCCCGATGAATTAATGGACGAACTTGTGGATGATTGTGCTGATCTTCAAAATCCCAGGTGGCATTCGGGCGTAGGTGCGGAGGTCCTGGCGGAATTTATTAGGCAGAAGATGTGTTTGAAGCGGACGGGCTCCGATGACGGCTGAAACGGCGCGGACAACGGCGACGGCGACGATCAGAGGCTGTGAGCCATGAGTCCCTTTCCCTGCGACCATAATTCAAGCCACTCTAGAAACAGTGAGACAATGAAGACACGTCTTTGGCGCATATGCCATACTCGCGACTCCCTCTGGCTCGCCTCGCAACAGCGCATCGAGAGTTTCTGCATCGTCCTATGCCTGATACGGAATGATACAGGCATTGTGATCTTCCCACAACTTGAGTGCGAAGAACGAGGAGAGAATCAGTAGGACCATACCCTGATAGTTTTCGCCTACGCCGGGAAGATCGACTTTGGCTTCAACTCCGAGGCTCTTGAGGAGATCGGTACGACCGATACCGGATCTATGTCAGAAAGACGTGAGAGAGGGAAGAATACAAACTGTAAGTGTCACCTCTCGAGGATCGTCGGAGAGCCAAATGCACCTGCACTGACTACCACCAGCTGTGAAGCGTAGACGGTCTCGACGGTCTGGTCGGCATCAGGTCTCAAAACAGTATCATTGACGAATTCGACACCGTTTGCCTTGTCTCCGCTTGAGAAGGATCGCGATGATCATGAGCTTGAGTAATTTTAAGAGAATGGACAGCCACTGACTCGAAAATGACGCGTTTGACGCGCTTGCCGGTCATCACAACGAGGTTCTTGTTATGCTCCTGGTTGTAGATGTAATGATACGGGACATCAGAGCGACGCCCAGCCTCTGCATCAATCCACCTGGGAGTCACATCAATATGGACGCACAATGCTTCTTCTACCAGCAGCCAAAATGGACTCTCACTTCTGCCAGACCTGAGACGTGTCAGCTGGAAGAGTCACGCATGTATGCGTGTTCAAAGAACGAGTGCTTACACCATATCCATCACACTCATACAGTTTGTTATGGTCGTCGATGGATCCTCTATCCTTGCCATCGAACTTAGAAGCAACATCAAGGAATTGTTTCCCGACGTTCGTGATCGTTCCGCCCAAGGACACCTTCAGAGGCCCGGAGTATCCGTGGGTGGGCTGATCGGGTGCGACTTGGTATGTCTCTGCCTGGTTCCGAGTCGGCGTCGCCGTTAGCAATGTGATGCAATCACCCTCATCGGTACACGAACTTTCTTAAGCAGGGGCAGTAGATCACCCGATCCCCATCCATCGTTTCTGAACTTTGTCTGCCAGTCATCGTAGTCCGATGCAGCGGCGCGAGTATACATGGCGACTGATCGATCGGTCAACTCTATTGGAAGCACGGAAAGAAATGCGCCGACATACAGTTGACAGACGAGCCTCCGCCCAAGCATCTCCCAAAGGGTGTTACGAGAGGGCAGCCATTCAGCTTCTGAGAGGGCTTCCCGACGTTGAAGGTAACCGTCTTGCTCGTCGGAGCGAGATGACCGAAGAAGCGCGCGGGTTGGATGTGTGCTGGGAGGTCCCTGGTGTGTTCTCCCGCTTCAAGGATCTGGTGAAAGTCAGAGGTAATCAGAAAGGGGTTTTCCAAAGTAGATACCAGAATCTTGAGCTTAGGATCGGCGGCAGCGAGTCGCCCAGCGATCACGCAGGCGGCTGCGCCACCTAATAATCGAAACGTTTATCAGAGTGATCACTGATGAAATGCAGACGTACCTCCAGCAAGGATTATGTCGTATTTTGACATGTGAAAGTCAGTCAAATCGAGTCAAATTGGATGTTCGACGTTTTGGCGAGGTAAAGTAACTGTGGGTGAGTGCTTGGTGATTCTTATGGGGTTCATATAATGCAGTAGCAGGACATACGGAAAGGAATGCGTCGGCACATGTCAGATGAGCGCAGCTATCAGAGAAGATCTATAGAGCGCTCACTTCGGTCGCTTCGGAGCTCCAGTGGCGCACTGATGAACCCAGCCAAAGGAGTGCTTCACTGATCATACACCGCGGGCAGAGCACCGCCCGATCTTATTCTATTGATTCTCGGCCTGTGCCACACATACTGTGATGTCCTGGGCTCGTGAATCTGAGTAAAGGGATTACAGCTCTTACGATGATTACTGTGAGCATTTCGTATGCTCCTTGTGCTGCTGCATCGGATTCTCCGACGAATTGAGACTGTCATCCTGACTATTACTACTATATGATCACTTCCTGGCCAAAGCAGCCTCTTTCATCCGATTAACCGTCGCGAAGTCGCCGTAGATCTCATATTTCGTCGCCCGCTCATCCTATCATTCAATCAGCGTCTCCGAGTCCACTTGGGCTACACTGCGCACTTACCTCCAAACCCTTGAGCAGGATGACAACAGCCCTCAACGTAGTATTGTCCCCGCTCGAGAATTCGTATAAGACCGTCGAGGATGCTATGATGCGATCCGGGAGAATTTGGACTTGGATTGGAGGTGATCTAAATTGTGTCTGGAGTCCACGCGCAGCTTACCATCTGTCAACCTTCGCATGTATCGTCAGCTTCGGAAGGTTCACTCACACCGCAACTCACTCGTGCTGCATCTTGGTAACGACGCTCCCAATCCCCAGTTCGCCGAACGCCGAGAAAATGCCTTCATGCCCCTTCACCCCCGTCAGGTTATTGAAGCCGAACTCCACATCCGCGGTGAGGAACGTCGATGTGAACTTGGCCAGGTCGAATGAGTCCATGACGTGGTAGAACTGCGCTAATAAGAGACGAGCGAGGCTCAAAGCCGGAGGAACGTACATCGGCAACCCACTTCTCTCCTGCCTCGCGTTGGGTTTGAGAGACGAACATGATTGTTGCACACGACCTCTGAGCATGGGGCCCTGCTTTTTATACGGATTTGCTTTGCTGCGTGGGAGACACGCCTGCCTTCTTTCCTCAGGTGGCCTCATCTTCCCACTATGAGATGCTGCTTCTCTTCCTTGAGAATTAGACATGGGCATTGCGCTCTGGATCGTAATCACAGGTGAGGCTTGTGCGGCGCGTCGTAGCAGCACGTTCATCGTAACAATGGGCGCCAACGCTATAAGTTTTCCCTGAGAGACACAACGCATAATAGGCGCGGTTGTAACCGTCGAAGATAACGGGGGCCAAAAATTCGCATGGGTGTGGAGATCATTCTGTCGCATTGCAATCATACAAATTTAATTCGATCTTCTCCATGTTACCACTTCTCATGCGCCGGCCTCACTGAAAATAACCGTCAGTCCCCACCCACCCAGGCAACAACGAAACACTCACAGTCCAACTCCCAGGTCCACGCAGACCGCTTCTGGTCAATCAGATGCAGATACGCCTGCAAGCCCAAGATCATCAGAACCATCCTGCTCAAGCAAGCATATCACGCCACACACCTCAGCGATATCATCCGGATTCAACCTCACATCCTCATTCTTCTCCCACTCCGGGTCGTTCCTCATCGCCTTCACCGCATCCGTCAAGATCCCCCCATCAATGACCGCATGCGCCACATGCACGTTCTCCTTCCCAAACTCCTTCGCCAGACTCTGGCTGAGCGCCCTCAACGCGAACTTGCCTGCGCTAAACGCGCTGGTCAGGACGTTCCCCCGGAGACTCGACGTCGCGCCGGTGAATATGAGCGTCCCGCGGCTGCCCTTGTCGTCTATATCGTTAGCCTTGAACCGCGTGATGACGTGGTGCGCAAACGCAAACGCGCCCTCCATACTGGTATGCGCGATCTTCCGCACGTCCTCGGCCGTCACCTGGAGAAAGGGCTTCCACACGCCGTCGGCCGCGTTGTAGATGGCGACGCGCAGGGGGCCGGCCGGCAGGGACTCGAACGCCTTGGCGACGTGCTCGTATTCGTACGACGCCACGGGGAGGGAGACGGCTTTCGCTCCGTCCGACTCGAGCTCTGACGCGAATTTAGCGAGGTTGTTGGGGTTGCGCCCGATGAGGGCGATGAGGAAGCCGCGTTTGGCGAGGCGACGCGCCATGGATGCGCCTGTGCCGGTTCCGGTGCCTACGCCTGCGATGATGGCGATGGGGGTGCTCATGGTGGTGTGGTGTGGTGGTGGTGGTGGTGATGGTGGGTGGGAGTCTGCAAATGTTTCATTATATATACAGTAGAGGTGGGGAGTAGTCAGCGAATGACAAAACCCCGTTACCTGACCGAAACCGTTCAATAGTGCGATTCGGGCGTAGATCGTGTTGAGATCGTCGGGAATGTAAGTCGTATCGGTCAGCAGAGGGGTTGCGCCATGCTGGATGACAAGGCATCGTTATCCATTTGACGAGAAATTTGAATGGGAATGGATGATGTTGTTCAGTGTTGTTCCAGGCAGTTATCAGCCCCAAGCTGTGACTGGAATGCGGAAAAGTATAATTCGCGTCTTGCACTGAGACGCTAAACCGGACGTGGTATGGGGATAATCTCGTAGCTTTCTAGATACAGTCAGGATGATATCGCAATAAGGCCGTCCTAGACGTACAGACGTAAGACGGCGGAGTACAGAAAACGCCTCCAATGTGAACAGGAATGAGTGTACAATCTGCCAATCCTGCCCGCCGAGTCTTCGCCGCATGTATGGCTACCAGCCTGGAGGGAGGTGGATATTACTGTCGGCGCTACACAGGGCAAGCTGCTGAGCATGTACGTCGAGTGGCGCAGACAGGATGGTCGAGGTAGAGACTGCAGTGAATGGCGTTGTTTTCAAAGGCAAGTCCGCGGCGAAATTGTTGCAGCTACTCGACGACCTGTTGATTGCGCGCACATTGCCGGAGAGTGGGGACTGCTGGCGTTTAGGCTTCTCGCCAGACATACAAAGAGACACGACGCACCTAGCCACTCTGCTCACTGTCGCCTGCCTCCCAGGTTGTCGAGCATAATCTCGTCAACGCCAGCCTCCTGTCAAAAGTCCGCCAGGAAGTCGAAATCCGAGCGATTCCAGTTGTATGGGCGTCCGCCGCCTCATTGCCTTTTTGCAGAACGACGCCGAAAAGAACGCGACCGTCGGCGACAAGATATATGATGTATTATTGCGCGTGATGATTGAAAAAAAGGTGACGCCGCTCGTATGGCCGCCGTTGCCAGCGCTGTTGCGCCCTTCTGGCCGCCGTTGGAGGAAGCATCTGCGGAGAGTTGACCGTTCAGGACAGAGCGGGAATTAAGGCACTGGGTCACGCGATATACCGTGCCTGGTGCCTGGCGCAATTCTGCGCTTGTCTTTCGCCACCGTGGACTCACCAGCCGTGAACTCAGACTCTGTCGAAACACTCTCAGCTTGACCTTGTTGTCTTTCTGGTTAACCTCTCTCGTCCTTGGTTTCTCAGAGTGGTGTTAGTCTTTGCCTCATGACTCTTGATTCGGTGGTTTTGCTCCTATCCGCGTGCGGCCTGTCAATCTCATATCGACATGATACTCATATCGTCTGTCACCTCCTTCGTCTTTCACCACCATGTCCCTCTCCCAACAAGTAACCCACGCCAATGCAGAGACGAAGATCCGCTTCGCCCTCCTCTGTACAGCCCTCTCCGACGCGCTGGGCGGACCCACCGAGTTCAAGCGCCGCTTCTCCTTCGATCCCGTCACCAGCATGCAGCCCAACACCACTTTCAACCTCCCCAAGGGCGTCTGGACGGACGACACGAGCATGACGCTCTCCCTCGCGCGTTCCCTCGCCTCCGCCAAGGGGTTTGACGAGCAAGACCAACTGGCGGCGTATAGGGCGTGGTGGGGCCGCGGGACCCTCAGCGCCACGGGGCGGTGCTTCGACATCGGGAACACCACCAGGCAGGCGGTGGGTATATATGCGCAGCACCCGAATGCGGGTGCGCTCGAGACTATCAAGCAAAAGCTGGGCGGGAAGGTGTTTAGTGGGAACGGGAGCCTGATGCGCGTGATCCCGGTGGGGGTGTTGTATTGGAGAAATGAAGCTGAGGCGAGGGCGTTGGCTAGACGGAGTAGCGTGACTACGCACCCGAACGAGCTCTGCCAGGAGGCGTGCGAGGTCTGGACGGGGGCTGTGTGTCGGGTCATGCGTGCTGCGACTTCGGGGGGACAACTCACAAAGTTGGACCTTCTCAAGTTCTTTGCCACTTTCCCGTACACGAACGCAGATCTACGAGCTGCGTTGTCGTTTGACGGAGATGATTTGGAAAGGGAGCACCCGGTGATGAAGGTCATCCACGCGATGAAATCCCCCGACGACAGTCATCTTCCCACCGAGGCCCAACTCTCCTCCTCCGGATATGTCCTCCACACGATTGTGGCGGCGCTCTTTTGCTTCCTCTCCACGGATATATTCGAAGCAGGCGCGATGCGGGCTGCTAACTTGGGAGGTGACGCGGACACGGTTGCGGCGGTGTACGGCGGATTGGCTGGGTGCTGGTATGGGACAGATGAAACGTCGTTTTGGACACCGAGGGTACAGGAATGGCACAAGGACCTGGTTAAGAAGGATATGATCCAGGCGGTCACGGATGAGTTGACGGAGCAGGAAAGGCGGTTGCGGTCCTCAATTGTCATTACATAGTCACACTTTCTTCCATCTTTGAATGAACATTGAGATACGAGCTGATCTTGTGTCAACCGTCCTCATGAGCGAGTGAATGACGCGAGTTCCAGTGCTGGATTTCTGTATTTTTTTGAACTTGAACGTTGAGATCTGGAGCTTGACAGGCTGACTCTGTGTCACCCCGTTACCAAGAGCGCAAGTCAGTGCTGATGATCGAGTGATTCGGAGGTGAGGAGTGCCACCATATACCAAAAACAGTAGAAGAATTGAGGCGGGCGGTGTCGTACTGCCATGGAAGCCTGGCGCGGGCGGTAAAGAACGGGGAGTGGCAACCATTGTGGCCATCTCAGCTCAGTTGAACCACCCCCGACATTTGTGGCGGAACTATAGCACTCCGGTCCTTCGGCGCGAATTCGTGGCCATGCAGTTGAGAGGCATACTGTGCCACGCCACAGGCTTGGCGTGGGCGAAAAGCGGGCGGCAACAGCTCAGCCACCTTCGTTGTGAGCGTCTTCGAAACTTTATTCAGGTACTGGCTCTCTCGGAGCAAACATATCTACCCACTGCTTATAAGAGCCGTGAAGAATATGCTTTCAACTTACCCCAACAGTGCCCAGTTACCTATCGTGATTCATCTGTGACTATTCAAAAGACTCAACATATGTTTCCAAACCATCCTCATCGCCTGTATCGCCCTCGCTGTACAAGTTCATGCTCAGCCCGTCTTGTGAGTTGTCTTCTCCAACCTTGCATTGGTCTTCAGTCTCTTATACAAATGTACAGCGACGCAAATAATTTGAGCCCTGGGGCACCATATTATCTGTCATGTACAAAGAGCAGATTATCCTCACGTTCGAAAGCACATTTGAGTGCAGTGTTTTCGTTGTTAAAATGTCTACTCCGGATAGCCAGGTAACCTAGCCTATATGTATGAGCAAGACTCGATACTATAGGCCAGGTAAATCGGCAGCAATAAAAGGCGTGAACATCTTTTGGTCGTGTTTGCGAGGTCGGATCAGTCGGTCCGACAGCTATACTGCCATATAAGGAAGGCAAAAATTGGCAGGGGAACGATAGTTGGCCCAATACGACACTTTCATGGCATTCAGCAGCCTTGAAACGTACTCTATGATCAACATACATGGGGAATAATAGCCCACAACCGATGATATTGTTGTTTCCAATGCAACTATGCGTATGATAAGACCCTAGTACACAACAACATCAGCTGAGCATTGTCGTCCGTTTCATTCGCTTATAGAGGTTTGAAAGTGCTTCATATGTAAGTTGTGGTGCATACAAGTGGTCTTCCAGCAATATTTAGACCGAGAGAGTGCCATGGAATGCGCTACCAAACGTCTCTTCCTCACCTGCCAATTTTTACCTTCCTTATATGGCAGTATAGCTGTCGGACCGACTGATCCGACCTCGCAAACACGACCAAAAGATGTTCACGCCTTTTATTGCTGCCGATTTACCTAGCCTATAGTATCGAGTCTTGCTCATACATGTAGGCTAGGTTACCTGGCTATACTCCGGAGCCCATTGCGGTGTCCGCGGCTTGATCAATGTGTGTTCATGCCGGTGCGCCGGGATGCCGCGGCGCGTCGGCTAGATGATCGTCATAGATCAGCCACGTCTTCTTTTTCTCCTTCCCTCCAAGCACAGCCAAGCACCTTCTGAGCTTTTCTGAACTCGTGTCAATCAACCTCCATTTAGTCAAATTCTGGCAGGCCTGGGTACTCATTACGCACACCTCACCACCTGCGCAGTGGGGACCAGTCACCGCCTTCAAACATGAATCCGAAGTCGCAATGAGAACCAGATGAGAACTGATGCATATCTACTCTAGGTTAACGCGAAAACCAAGAACGATCGGGCTTCCAACACCGTACTACTACCACCCTCTCGGACGACTCACCCCGCCGTGTAGACGCGAACCACCGCTTTGGCTGCGGAGTGACAAGGTCGCTGACAGTTTTGAATTGGAACTCAACCATACATAAAGTGGCCATCGAATGAGTGGGAGAGCTTCTCGTCTTTTCACAACATGCTTTGTCGTTTTCTCTGTCTCATCCCCTTCTTGGGATGGATTGTTTCCGCTGCTCCATCTCTTCCAACGAGAGGGGCCGGCAACGGGTCTATCCTTACACCAGAGATCGACGCCTTCATTCAGTCTATCCTCGCAGAATGGGGCTCACCAGGTGGCGTTTCTGTCGCGGCTGTCCTGAAGAATGCCGACGGGAGCTGGACTGTGGACACCAAAGGTTATGGAAACGCGACGGCCAATGGTACTCTCGTCGATTCCAACACGATGATGGGTATCGCCTCAAACTCTAAAGTGCGTCAAATGCTCGTTTGGCTAGGCCTTCTTCAATTAACTTTTCCTTCAAGCTCTTCAACGCTATTGCAGCTGGGCTTTTGGTGTCGAATGACTCTCTGCCCTCTCGCCCAACTACCGCGACAAAAATCGCATCCATCTTTCCCGATTCTTGGAAACTCATGGACGAGTTCGCCACGTCCCAGAGCACAATGGTTGACTTATTCAGCCACCGTACTGGGCTTCCTAGACATGACTACTCGTACACTCTCAACGATACCGTCCAGGATATGGTATGGTCTCGTCGCTTATCAATTCCGACTCTTCTGAGATAAACCTGATTTCTAGATAGGACGACTCCAGCATCTGAAGCCTTCTCACGAGTTTCGCGACGTGTGGCAGTATAACAACATGATGTACGCCGTCATGTCATATCTCCCAACTGCCGTCCTTCCGTCCAAAATTCCCTTCGCCCGCTATGTCAAGGAACACATCTTTGATCCCCTCGGTCTTAGCGCTACCTACTCGCCAGAGGTGGCATCTCAGATCCACGTTCTCGCTCAAGGTTTTGGCAGGGAGGGCATCAACTTGACAGATGATCTATTCACAAGCGGTACGCCCAGGGCATTGGAGTACTGGGCTCCCGGTGTTACGGAAGACGGGAACGGTACGTACGCAAATTCTCCACTGAGTTGACTCAACGTTCTCATATATCCCACCAAAGTTATATCAGGTGCCGGTGGCATTATCATGAACGCAAATGACGCGGCCGTGTGGCTTCAAACGCTCCTTCTTGGGGGCACAAATCCCGCCACTGGCGAGCAGGTCATCCCATCAGAAGTAATTGCTCAAAGCGCGACCGGAGTTTCTGTTGTTCCCGACTCAGACAAGGATCCAGGAACTGAGTAAGATATCGCACGCATACATGTTTCCTTATTCACGTTCTTTGCAGCGGACCTAGTGTGTATGGATTTGGGCAAGAGATTGACGTCTATCGGGGCTACCGTGAGCAACTTCTCCGATATGTCTTACCAGCGAAGATGATAACCCAATGTAAAGCCATTGTCGAACACACCGGTTCCGTTCCTGGCTACCAGTCATACATATCTCGTATTCCATCGGCAAACATTGGCGTCGCAATCATTTCTAACGACGACACCTTCGGTCTCTACCTCGTCCATGTCATTGGCTATCGCCTTTTCGACACGATGTTAGGGTTGAATATAACCGATTGGAATTCACTGTCAGTTCCGATTTCGTCTCTTCTCATGCGATCAATGTCTAAAGCTTCTCCAGCGCGAAGAGCCTTGCGACCCAGTCCTACGCTGGCGCAGCAGAGGTTCCATCGCCGCCCAAGAACGCATCTGCTCCAAGCGTACCGTACACTGAGCTCGAAGGCACCTATACCAACCCCGGATATGGCGACCTTCGTTTCTGCTACGTCGCTGCCGGAAATTCGTCTGCGTGTCCAGAGATTCTGGCAACATTGCCCAATGCCGTCGATAGCGTACTTCCGTCTCTCGTCGCACAGTGGAACAAGGTCTGGGCCTCGCACATCATTCTTCAGCACTTTGATGGCGATCTTTGGAATATTTCTATCTTCACGGGCCGTGTGAGTACTGCGTCTCACCAATTATTTCGTTCCGCTCATGAGTGCATCTTCCAGGCAATCTTGGACGTTGATGGCCACCGGACGGGAGAGTATTGGTCTGACAACGAGGCGATTGGGAGCTCGTATCTAGCAGAGTTTGAGTTTCCAGCAAACGAGACTGGGTTCGGATTCGGAATAACCGGAGGGTTTTGGGGCGCGAACGTCGAGCCCACGGGAGATACAGTTCGGGAGTCTAGCGAGGTTTGGTTTGACAAGGCCCTTTGATTATCGTTGGACTCTTAGCCAGCGTAGAGTTCCGTAGTGTTCACTCTGTGGTCTGTATGTACAATGGCAGCTACTTAGTACTTATGACTCTTTTGTCCACTAAACCACGGTATTCTCCGACTTTTAGCAGGACACCGTCACAGAGCACTGCATTCTGATCAACTGATACAAGATTGGCAGCTATTACTTCGTGTTCAATACAATATGATCACCACGAGGTGGACACACAATGACGCATATAGGTGTGGTCGTACAGGATAAAGGCTGTAACCTCGCTAAGAATCCCTCTAGCGCTTATTGCCTCTGAACCACGACCATCATGTCCCCCGTCCACACCTTTGCCACTCGATCCCAGGGGGATCCAGAGATCGCGACGTGCCAGGACTGCGTCTATCGCATGGCGCCCTTCTGGATCCACTGTGCGTTCCCTTCGACACTCCCGCCATCGTTTGTTGCTGATCGCTACCCACCTATCAGGCGCCATCGCCAGTTTTTATTTGGTCTTCATCCTTTATATCTTCTATGTCTGCGACAAGAGGAGGTCTCTCGATCAGGATCGCGCTAGGAGCACTGGTCCGTCGCGATTCTTATAGCAGCACTGAATTTTCCTGACTGGTACCTCCCAGGACGCCTGCTCCGTAGCAATGAACGCACTCGCAACCAGACATATGGGACTGTCCCTGTGTCGACACCTACGGTGGCCTCCCTGGCAGCCCAGAACGCGACAGTGATTATGTCGCGCGAGAGCCTCGTCTCTAGAATCAAGGGTGCGCAACAGCATCATCTGCCTTCCCCCCGATGCCGAAGACATCACTAATGCTTGCACAGGCGTGATCATTCGTCCCTGGATAGCACTCCGTGGCCACATCGGAAACCACCTCCGCGACAAGGACGAGGAGATGGCGAAGGGGTCCCAGGTGCCGGGAGAGAAGAGTAGTGGGGAAAGCGGACGCGGCGGCCCCGATCAAGGGTGAGCACCTCACTCAACCTCCCTCTGCCCAAGTCCTGATACTAAGGCTTCAACTTGCATAGGAACTATTGCACCGCCTTAGCTCAGGCTGTCACAGCGCAGCAAGAAGAAGGAAAAGGCCTTTCAGTGTTTCATTGTTAGCTGCTAGTTCACCTCCCAATCACCTCCGCCAATCTTCCATTTTTGCATCATTTTCATCTTGCTTCACCATACACGAGTCACGACCCGTCACGATATCTTGAATGTGCAGCGCACACATTTCGAATTCATTATTATCACTGTTCCATATTACTTTCTTTACATCTATACAATTCAAGTCGGGCACAGGTCCCGCAGATATGTTTACGCGGACTGCATTGACTTCAAGCGTGCTGAGATTGTAGAGACTTTCGGTCGGTCGCTGGGATCATACTGAAGACACTCCGTCACGATGTCCCAAAGTTCATCCGAGAAACTTGGCAAGGCAGGAGTCGCCGCAGGACGAGGAGGCTTTTCCCTGTGCTCGAAGACCACACGGATCAGCGTCGCATCGAGTTTGATGTGCGCAAAGGGCGGCTTCCCAGTGTATATCTGCCGATGACATAATTTCGTTAGTATCTCCTGTCATTCGACACACACGAGTTGGATTCACTTACCTCAATTACCGTACAACCAAAAGAGTATACATCGCACGCCGAGGGGTGTGAGCAGTTGGGCTGGTCGCTTATCAACTCGGGAGCCATCCACCGCACAGATCCTCGCATTGTCATCGAAGAGCCAGCAGGTGCTTGCGATATGATCATTCGACTGAGGCCAAAGTCCGCCAAGACGCAGCGATGGTCTTCTGTAACCAGGATGTTTCCCTGAAGTATCGTATCAGTCGCAATTTCGCAACATGTATCGTGGACCCACGCCGCGAAGGTCAGCATGAATAATCTGTGGGTCTTGACTGTGTAAGTATTCGACGCCCTGAGAAATCTCGAGTAGCTGGAGCATGGTCAGACGGAAGTTAGTGGACGAGATGATGAAACATACGGCGCGCAGACGATCGTGGCGGGGGTTGAGCTCCAAAAACGCGTTAATGTTTCCGTTCTCCATGAACGGTGATACGAGGCAGACTCGAGGATGGAACAGCTCGCTGTTGACTCCAAAGAACGGAAGGATATTGGGATGGCTTAGCTGCTTCCAGACCAGGGCTTCACGATGGCAGTCCTGTGCAGAAGCTGAGCTCGGTCTATATCATGAAGAAGAACAATGAAACTCCGGACCCACCTTCAAAATCTCCTCCCTTGGTTTCCCGGTCACGAACCATCGGAGGACCTTGAGACAGACCGGTCGTTTTGTTAGAGTTCCACGGTAGATGTCCTTCGAGTATGTCAACAAGATCAGTAGTAATTCGATAACCGTAAGAGCTCGGCTGCACATACTGCGAAACCGCCGCCAGAGATGGCATTATCACTTTCGTTCCGACTGATACCATTACAGACAAAGGAAGCGGGCACTATGTTGTAAAGCGTGACCAGACTCTGTAAGCATTTCAGACAAACCGCGCGATATTTGACGCGTTCGCCGGGTGGACACAGATCCAATTCCTGCAATCCGGTGAGTATGGAGCTCTGACTAGATTGGAACAAAGCCAAACCTCTTGCAAAACATCGACTACCACAACAGCACTGTTCCTGGAGATGCTGATGATTTCCTTCCATGGAGCGCTGGAAGTGGCGGCCATCAGCCGTCGCACTTGCTCAACGATTACAGGTTTGGGACTATGAACAGAAATCGTGGTCCATTCTGGATCCACGACGGTAAGCGCAGAGCAAGGAACGAAGACGCTAGCACACGGATTCATCTTGTTGTTCTTGTACGCTGAAGAGACTCGCGAAGCCAACTTCTGCAGGTCAGGCTTAGCGCGGGGGACGAATTCCTTCGCATGAGGGTTGTAGCGCTTGTTCTCGGCCACGGGCGTGGTTGGAGGTGACGATAAGGTACTGGTGCCTCCTGAGAAGGAAGGTGTGGACGGAGGAGTGATTTCTTTAGCCTGACGAGGAACGAATTTGAAGACCTCAGCATGCAGATTGTATTGCCTCTGAGCAGTCAAGGGTGTAGCGGGAGGCGAGGTGACGCCGCTGCTGTCTGCGGCAACTGGTGATACAGGAAGGTGAGGAGTTCTACACGCGTCAAGCGTGTGGGCGCGTGGTATAAACTCTTTGGCGAGCGGGTTCGGCGTGGAAGGAGGTGACGCCAGGTTGGCAGTTCCTTCTGAGCATGGAAGAGACACCGGTGGAGGAGAGTGCAACCTATGAACGGCCAAGGTGCCTTGGCGAGGCACAAATTCTTTCGCGTTTGGGTTGTACGTTGATGTTTGAGTATATGACGTAGACGGTATGTTCTCTGACAGTGAACGGGGGAGGAAGGGAGGGAAAAGGGGGACCAGGATGTCGCCAAAGGCTAGGGTGCTTCTACGAGGGACGAAAGCCTCTGCCTTGAGATTGTAAGGCGTTCTTTCGGTCGACGGCGTGGGAGGAGGTGATGCCAATCCGCTGCTATCTTCCAAGCTGATAGCAGAGATAGATTTCGAAAGCGCATCATCGGGCGTGTCTATGGAGGAGAGAGTGGCACTTCGAGGAATGAACTCCTTCGCGTACGGATTACTCCCTCGCGTTTCCGTCGACGGTGTTGGTGGAGGTGACGCCAAGCCGGTAAAGTGCAAGGGTGACCCCAATGAAGGACGGGATGCGCCGCGATGTGTGGGTGATGGGTAACGAGGGATGAATTCTTTGGCATTCGGGTTGTAGCGGGTCAGCCGTGTAAGAGGCGGGGAGGAAGTGATTGGACTGATCGTCTGGGCGGCGCTCGTTGGGGGGCCAGGACTTTCCAACGTCAGGTGAGCCAGTGACGAAGAAAGAGAATCGCGATTTTGGGGCGATATGTGCGGTCCGTCCCAGTCGTCAGCTATCTCATATTCCTGTCCTCATTTTTACGTTAGTCATCCGTGCCCGAATACTCTGATGTACCAATTGTTGCCTCTGGTACTCTGAGGAGGGTGTAGAATTCTGCTGGGAATTCTCGTCGTTCGTGACTTGAGATCCTGCGGACTCCGTCAGTCGAAGAGAGGAAGCACTACAACTTGCTTTCTCACCATCATCGGCCGTTTTGCGCAAATGAACGGAGGAGATGAACGCATTTCCCAGAGGATCAAAGGCCGTAGACGAAGGGAGACCTTGAAACCAGCCAGAGGAGGTATCCATCCATAGTGTAGGAGGCGACGGATGAGGCATTTCCCAGTGGTACTCAGGTGAACGTCACTGAGAAGTAACGGTATGCGTGCCCTACAGCCTCGAGGAATTGATACACTTCTCGGACTTCGAACGCTAAAGTGCATTCCGGTGATAGCCGTCCGACCCGCTGCCGAGCCACGACGAGGGGACGCGACTGCAGACTGAGACATGCATGTCAGAGGATTCTAGGCCCAGCGTGCTCAGTATCCAAGGAGGACGATCAACGTAGTGCTGGCTCTTGCGCCGGGGGGGGGGGCACTATAAAAGAAAGGCTTTATTTCTTGTAATGCAGTCACAGAGGGTGAGGTGAGAATGCGGTTCCAACAGAGTCGCTCACTCGTTCGGTTGGTGGTACCTCATAAAAGGCCCTCAGGGCAGGGTTGAAGAACGGATTGGAATGATTGTACCGGCGCTATCGGCCGCCATCAGAGCTCTGCACAGTTGACCTCACTGTCTTCTTGTCAATCAAGCTGGAGTGGCTTTGGCCAAACAATGCTATCAACATTTCCTATCCAAGTACTTCCTCGCTCGCAGAATTGACGCAAGGTGGTGACTGGCAGCTGGCGACTGGAAAGGGCAGGGAAAGTCATCATGATGTGTCACAATAGATTGATTGACACGTGGTGGACTGCACTGCCACTGCCACGGCCATTCCTGCTCTTGTTCTCTCCCCGTCATCTTGCTTTCTTTCTCTACATTCTCCTCCACATTTTTCTATCTTTTTGGACGCTGTCGTGCACGATGCCCGACGGCAAAAAATCGGACTTTCAGGTGCTGATAGAGCAGGCGCAGCGGGATAAGGACGAGGCGAAGAATCGTGTGGCTGCGACGAAGCGGGAAAAGGAACAGCGGGAGCGGGAACGGCTCAAGAAGCAGCAGGACGACGAGCGCAAACAGCGCGAACTAGATGCGAAGATGCGGAAGCGACACCTAGAGGCGCGACAGAAAGAGGAGGAGCAGAAACGGCGGCGGGAAGAACAGGATAAGGCGGCCGAGGCGGCGCGGCTACGGCGGGAGCAAGAGGCGCGCGATGCCCTCATCCACGGCCCGCCCAAGAAATCCAAGTCCGGCCCGAGCTTTCCCTCTGGATCAGCGACGAAGCGACGCCTGTCGGACGACGACGAGGACAAGGCGCCGGGCGGGAATTTTCTGACGCGCGAGGAGAAGCGCCTCGAGAAGCAGAACCGCTACTTTCGCCAGTCGACCGGCTCCAAGCGCGGCGCGGCGCAGTCGAAAGGATACGGCAAGGCGGGACGCTCGCTGCCAGGCGGCGCGGTCAACATGCCTGCGGCGGGGTCTGGGTCGCCAGGCGGCGGGAGCATGTCCATCAAGGAGCGCCTGAAGCACGAGCCGAACGGGCTCATCAAGCTCAACCAGCACAAGCGCGACACACGCACCATCGACGAGATCGTCAACGACCTGCACGCACGCAAGACCCTCAGCGGCGACCAGGCAAAGTCGTTCAATGACTGGTTTGGCGACAGCAAGAAGAAGGGCACCCCCGCGCCTGCTCCCGCTCCCGCTACGCCGCCTGTGCAGTCGTCTCGTACGTTACTTTCCATGCAGACATTGCATTTACTAATAAACCTATAGAGCGCAGCACGCCTGCTCCTACCCGCAAAACTCCTCTCTCAGCTCCGCCTTCCCGTCCCTCATCTGCCGCTGCGTCCTCACGGCCTAGACCGACGCCCAAACCGCTCCCCAAGTCGAAACTCGTCCCCAAGAAACGCGCCCGCTCGTACAGCCGTTCCGAATCACCCGACGAGGTAGACGACGTGCGCGACCTCGTCTGGAAGGCCATGGGGTACAACGGCAAGGGCAAGGTGGCCGAGGTCTACAGCGACGACGAGGACATGGACGCGGACGGGCTCGACGTCTTGGACGAAGAGGAGGAGAGGTTGGTTGTCCGCATTCTCCCTCTTGCCTGTGCTAACATCGATGTAGTGCCCGCTACGCGAGACATGAAGATGCGCTCGCGCTTAAAGAGGAGAAACGCCGCGAGCAGGAGAAGAAGCGCCGCAAGCTCAGCAGGGCGTGATAGGTACGTTTCTCGTGGATTCATCTTTAGCACATATATATATTATATCTCCTACATACATACATACCTGCAATCTTCTCACATCTGTACCAATCTGTATACCACCGCATGTTATAGCATTACTAGTCCCATTCCATCCTACGTTGAATTTCTACTCTATAGTATGCTTTTGTGGCTGTTTGTTGTGCTGGCCAGCATCTGGTGCGCATACATTTAGCTTCATTCGCGCCGTTGTAGAGAACAAGAAACTCCCTGTATCTTACGACAAAATGAATCGTCAATCTAACGATTATTTCCATTCATCGTTGCTTTTGAAGTTCGTTGACAGCCATGCTCCTACATTTAAGTAGCTTCATTCGTGTAATCGTACCGGTGTCAAGGATAAGAACCGCCGTGTATTCTACGCCAAGATGAAGTTTATCAAGACCGCGAGCGGACAACAAGAAAGTCGCACTACCCTACTTCACTTCCCCTCTACTCTTCCCCAACACACCCTCCACAATAGCTTCCTGCTGCGCCAACCACAACCCAAACGTCGGAGTCTTCAACCACCTGTGCAAACCACATCAGCCTCACCTCATCCTATTCCACTCCATTCCACAACCACGACACTCACCTCTCATAAAACTCCTTCCTCTTCCCTGTACTCTTGAACGGCAGCGTACTCCCGCCGTCCTTCAACGACTTGAAAAACCCCGCACTCCCAAACGGCTTCAACCGCGGCTTGACGGTCCCAGCCCTCACCTCCGCCGGCGTCGGTATCAAGGTATTCAAGTACCGCGTCAAGGGTATGAGCATCTCGTTCGTCCGACTGCAGAAATGCCGCCGTACTTCCAGGGATATTTCCAGACCTGTCATCGTTAAGTTAAGTGGCTGAATTCGCGCAGAGCAAGGAGAATACTGACGTTCTTGATCCGAGCCGCGACACGACGTCTCCATACGTCCCAACAGACTGTGGTCCTTCGAGATATACCTCTTATGCGTCCTAGTCTTCCATCCTGGACTTGGGCCAGGCGGTTTCATGACCCCCTTGGCCGGTCTGTCGAATACATCATCAACATCCACCAAGCACAAGCACAAGCAGAACATTGAACGTACGGCACCCTCCTCCCCAAACTCAAGACATGCGGCCAATGCGCGCATTCCCTTTCGAAGAACGGATTGGTGACGCCGAGGATGACGCCCGCTTTCGGCGGGAGCTTGTTCACCAGCGAAGTGTGGTCTCCATCGTGTATGGTGAAGTACGGCCGTATATCGCCCGCGAGTGGAACAGGCCGTAGAAGGTCGCGAAGCCACCAGACTGCCTGACTGGTCTGACTAGGCGAGGCTCCAAAGACTAGAATCGGTTCGCAAAGCATGATGCACTCCCAGATCGACCATAGATGTGATAACGACGCTTCGAATAGAAGTATTGGTGGAGGATGGAAAGGCACTGAGGCAGCAAGAGTCTATGCACGTGTGAGAGATGGGAAACGAGGCGAAGCAAGACCCGTACATGCATGTTGGGGTTGTATTTTTCCCGAAATGAAGAGGTGTCCGTTAGCTGCTGGTGGTCGATTGTTTGAGGGAGCTCGACCTGTAGGACCGACCCGAGGAAGCCGAGCTCGAGGATAGATCCAGGTGTGGGATCAGACCTTTCTTCGCTGTATTCACACATCAATGCGAAAGAATGCAAGATGAGAGGTACCATGTAGCAATATTATGGCAGGCTGTTTCGAGCATGGGTACTCCGTGCACCTCGAAGAGTGGGCCAAATATGTTGGTAACGGTGGTAAACAGCGTGGGATATTGGTGTTGGGTCAGGATGACGACTGAACGCTGCAGGACATCAGGAATGAAATTCAATGGTGATGCAGTGCATACCTGCTCGTATCCACGTTTCGAATAGGCATCTCTTCTCTGCGTGAAATGTGCAAAGCCGTGTACAAAGCTGCCCTTTGCTTCTCGTATCCGGAATGAATGGCTCTGGGATCCCTGTTCAAACTGCAGCGAATCAGGGAAGGAGGAGAATGAACTGCGAGCGGTCAGTCAATCAGTATTCAATCGAAGTTAGGCGAGACGCACACGTTTTCCAGCTCAGAAGGCAGCAACGAAATCGCCGGAAATACGCCGTCCAGCACGGGGCCATGGTCGACGTCAAAGTTCACTGCAATCGACATGAATGGGCCGCCCTAATCAACGCGCCTGATCCTGACACGCACCGACTGCAATGCCCAGTATCCACCGCCTTATCTTCCTCAGTACCTCCTCCTCCACGTCGAGGGAAATGACGTTCTTCCGTGGGCGCTTCACGAGGTCTATGCGCGGCAACGTCTGCGAGCGGGACAGTGACGGGCGCGCGGCGGCGGCTTTCGCCTTCAAATCGGGAGATGACGGAGAGAACATGGACGTTCGGTGCCCCGGGGTCGTTGGCGATGTTGGCGGGGGCAGGTCGAATGCAAACGAGAGCGATGGGCGCGAGCTGCCGCTGGAGACAGTGCCAGTGGGTACGCCGAGGTCGACCTCGACATCCTCGTCATCGGGCGTCCGGAGGCGCAGGTCGGTCTTGGGCACGGGCATGGTGACGGCGGGTCGTCGTCGTCACGGGTGACAGCGAGCAGGAGTCGGACGATGATGGCGGGGAGAAGAGAAGGCGTTTTGATGGCCATCACGCGCCGACCTGCTCTTGGCGATCATTCCGTCATTCAATCTGCCGCCGTATTTTCGTTGATTTTGTTACCACCACCCCCAGGTCAAGTACAAAGAACAGAGACACTCGACGGTCTATACGCTATCTCACCACTCCAGCTGTCATACGTGACATGACAGGTCTGTGAACTTTGGCCACGAACTCGACGCCACACTGGAATCATTGGCACTTTACCATGGACATCGGGAAAGCCTTGCTCACGAAACTATTCCCATCATTCTAATCCTATGTTTATTGGTGTTGCTGAGTAATTTAGGCTGACCTTGTGAGCCGAATCCCAACTGGACCTGACCGATTCGCTCATGCCTACTACTCATCGAAGAAAGAGGTGGGTTTATTAATCTGTCAACGCTTTCCAGCTGACTTTCAACGCTTTCCAGCTGACTTTCTCCTGTCGAACCAGCCCGGGGATGTCGGTGAAAAATGATAATCTCATACTTTGCCCAAATCTCAAATCTGTGGACTTCTTCTGCTCGATTCACTCTGCACTTGTCTCTGGCGTGTCGGGGACGAAACGTTCATCGCCATGGCCTCAGAAATGCCGGGGTACTAATACCACGGCACTTACATCGTTGATGATGTTCGGCCACATCTCACGCTCTACCACGGACGCCTTCACGGTAGTTTTTTTTTGTGTCTATCCTCTCACTAGTAGTCTCGCGGGATCTTCGACAAGGGTGGTGACGACTGAGATGAATCTTTGGGATAATCTGGGACCAGGTCCCGAGCGTGTTGACAGGCACATCGGCTTCCCCCCACACAGAAATGCGGCTCGTATAATTTCTAAAACTCGGAGCAGTATCGTGTTTGTTACTTTTGTGCAGGCTATGAACGACGAGAAAAAATCGGTCCCGATACTTCACCGGTCCCGACGACGGTAGCGTGTCCGCGTTTGACATTCCAACATGGACAGATACACGGTAATTCCGTAGTGCCCTCTTTACACGTTCTGTCAATCTGCCGTTTCTCTCTCCCATATCAGTAAGCGTCGGCTTTAAAGTGTACTGACTTCTTCTACCCAGGAATTGTCGATCTAGGCTTGTCAAACACCGGCTGCGCGGTTGCTTGCTGTCGCTCGGTGCCGTGTCATAAAGTGCGGTATGTGAAATCTCCCACTGAGATACACACTTCGAAAAATGTGGATAAGCTCCTCGATGAAGAGGACACGGAGCGCAGTGTATCATACACGACCGGTACGAACGGATAGTCAAGATTGAGCCAGCTTTCTAAGAGATAGCATTCAATGTCAATGTCAAACGATCACCACAATGGTACGCCTACGTGCTACTTGCCTCCTCATCTTACTACTGACGTGTACGCAGTGAAACTATATCACCCTATTTACACGATGTCTCGCTTCCTCGCCATTTCTCACATCTTCTGAACATACGCCTCACAGTCATGCTCCTTAGTACCTGGCGTGCCTGTGGGAAGTCGACTCTCTTACGCTCGGACCGGCAGCTCAAAACCTTCCAATCGCCTGGATGCCCGCTATCAAGTCGGTATTCGATGTGAACTTTCCCACCAGCTTGCCATTTTCCCGAAACAGACTTCTCTTTATCATCGTTCTTACTAGAAGATCCTCCCACGACTGAACTGCTAGCGCTTCTGCTGGAGCTATCTTTGGAAACTCTTCATCGTGCCTTTTCATAACCGCGCATGAAGGGTATCGAAAAACGCTCACCCTGTCGCATATAATTCAACGAATGAACGGCCTGGTGACACAGAGCGCATGTATCGTTTCTCTCGGAGGCTTAGATTGGGACGCACTCGAGAGTATTTAAGCAGGCCAAAACATTGAACACCTCTCCAGACTCAAAGCCTCATAACAATGCGTCTTCAACTCTCTGTCCTCTTTGCTGCTGTCTTCTCCGCGCCGCTCGTCATGGGCGTGGACTGGCCTATCCAAGTCGGCCTCGACAACACTTTCACATTCACCCCAAACCAGATCTTCCCCGCTATCGGGGACACTGTCACGTTCAGCTACCTCACCAGGAACCGTACGCGTCTACATGTCGGTACACCGCGAACTGAGCTCACGCTTACCTACAGACTCGGCCACGACCACCACGTTCGTCAACCCCTGCCCCCCTCCCCCGGGCGGCGTAGGCCCGAACCCGTTCGACAGTGGATTGTAAGTTGTCTTTTTCCGCGTATCACCAAAGAGCCGTTCGTTGATCATACTTCCTCACTCCCATAGCCATAACGCTCCCACCGACTCGAGCACCTTCACCACCACCATCCTCGATCTCGAGCCGCACTGGGTTTCGTGCATGCAAGCCGCAGGAGCTCATTGCCGCTTGGGCATGACGCTCTCCATCAACCCGACCGATGATCAAACCGAGGCGCAGTTCATGGCGAATGCCATTGCTTCGACTTGAAGAGTGGCGCGAGGAGAAGAAGTCAACAAAGGAATGTGTATTCTGTACGGATTACTTAGTTACTACTCGAACGATTGCTGCTCTGTTGTCTTTTGAATTTTCCTTGTTTATTGTGAAGTAATGTGGCTTAGTTAGGGATTCTGCCGCAGCTCCTTGCGACTTGTGGTCAATCCCAATTCTGACTTTTCTGTCCTTCAGTCTATTCCAGGGTCGTCCGGCCGCCAACATCGACGATGAACGTCGATGATGCGGATGTGAGTGATGACAGTATTGTCAACACATCGATTTTGCAGGCCATTCCGGTAAATGTATAGCCAGCCCATTCGTACCAGGGAGATCTCGAAGGAGCACCCCGGCAGACGGGTGGCCGAGCTGTCAAGCCGATATGCCGAGTCACAACGACGACTTCTGAACCAAACAGTCTAATAATAATACTTGATACACGGCACGGTCCCAACTCGTCAACGAACCCTATCCAGTGCTATAACCATCACACGACAACGAATTCAAAGTCCCATCCTCCTTCCAGCGTCTCTCGCACGTTGTCTGCCTGCCTTACTCCTACCATCACTGCATCAAACCATTTTCCATATGAATAAGCAAACCAGTTCGTCCCAACTGATTTTTCAATCCAACTCTACAACTGTCCATCAGCCACAATCAATCAAACACCGTGGGTCATGCTCGGATATGCGTAGCGCTCAGGACGCAACGAAAGCTATGTGTCGATCACACCGGTTGCTAGTCCTTCCGAGTTCCACTTCATTTTATTGGCTCATCAGTGACAGATCTCGAATACAGCCAAACCCCATCATCAACCTGGGATTGTTTTCCGGATAGTCTACCGGTGATACCAAAGCACTGCAATGATAACCTCTTTTACGAGCAACGCTGGCCACTCCGGGAGCACTGGCCACGCATGAAGGCCCTAGCGCTTTTCATCTCTTGGTCCACACTCTTTTGCTGGCTTGCGCGGGCGCAAATATGGCCTGCTACAATTCCGCTGGCGGTTCGGACGCCCTATTTCAACAGCTATCTCAACACAGGAGTGGGACATGTACACAACGAATGGACACGACTATGGTCTCTTGACGGGGTGAGTCTGTATTTTGCGTGCTAGTCATGGCGCCTCATGCCCTCTAGCTGCTCGATTTGTCCATCGAGATCTTGATCATGGTAGATGGCAAAACTTATGGGCTCATTGGCGGGCCTCCATTGGCCAATGTCACGGCGACGAACTTGACCAATCTTGAGCTCACTCCAACGAGAACTGTCATGCGAATCCCTGCGGGACCGCTGGATGTCAATGTCACCTTTCTGAGTCCGATTGAGGTGCGTGTCTTCATGCTTTGCTCCGAACACAACCTCAGTCTCGCCACGTAGCCGGCCGACCTTGTGTTGCAATCGCTGCCATTTGTGTATATGTATGTTGACGTACAAAGCGCCGACGGACGAGAGCACTCCATCCAACTCTACGCAGATGTCACTGCTCGTAAGCTGTTCGTACCTGCGCTTGATTTCAAGATGCTTATGATGTATCAGAATGGCTGTCCGGCGATCCAACCCATACGGTGGAATGGGGTACAGTAAAGATGCCCAACTTGACGTACCATCACGCAACACAGACGGCACCTTCTCCTTTCACCGAAATCAATAACGTGGCGGAGGATTCCACGTTGTACTTCGCATTCCCCACTGTGCGCATACTTGTATGTATTTCCTCACAACTGACAGCTCAGCCGTACCTCCTAGGGCGACAAAGTAACGTACAAAACCGGGGACAGTGGAGTATGTCGGCCAACATGGATGGCGACGAAGACTTTGGACAATCTTGAGGAAACGAACCCTCGGGCTATCAACGAGTCTGTCATTTACCTCAAGATTTCAACGAAAACTGACACAGCGACTATAGTCGCTTCCCGACGTTCTCTTTTGCGCTCGATTTGGGAACATCTACTGGCACTTCCGACTCGGTGATGTGGGCCTTTGGCCTTACGAGGAGCCCTTCCATCCTATGGAACGACCAGGATCGGTATCCATACTTCTGGACGCGATACTCCACCATCGACGACGCGGTCAGTGTCCGAGTTTCATCTGCCTTTTAATGCTGATTTGACCCCTTCGTAGATCACAGCCTTCGTTTCAGACTTTGACAACGCTCGCGACCGGGCCGTTGCATTGGACGATACACTCATCTCGGCGGCTGGTCAGATTTCAGAAGAGTATGCCACTTTGGTCTCTGTGGCGGCCCGTCAGGCCATGGCCGGTGTCGAGATCACAACGAGCAGGGATGCCGCGGGCACATACAACCAGTCGGACATCATGAGCTTCATGAAGGACACTGGGACCTCTCAGTGTGTTTCTCTGTGACTGACACTTGCTTTCGTCTGTACTCAAAATTTTCGATAGACGCGTGAACCCCGTCGAAGTCATGTACGCAGCTTTTCCGGCCTTCTTGACCATCAACGCGACTTGGGCTGGCTACCTACTGGGGCCTCTTCTTCAAGGGCAAATCTACAACGGGACTGGAACCAGTTTTGCGGCGCCTGATCTTGGTACCCCTGCCCTTCCCAGCGGTGATATTACTGCTGACCTGCCACTTTTACAGGGACGTCCTTCCCTAAGGCAACAGTACATGTCTCTCCACCTGAAGACATGTCCATTGAAAGTCAGTCATATACTATGTTGCTCATAGAGATGATGATTGACTCGACCAATAGACACCGGTGATATGCTCTTCATGGTATGGGCGCAGGCTACGTTCTCTGGCGACGCGTCTTTGCTCAAGGCCTATGTTCGTGTGTGCCTCTTTCATGATACGGGCTTACTATACTGACCTGTCGTCCGTAGTACACTCTTCTAAGGACCTGGGCGGACTACCTCGGCTCTCTTACGGCGACACCTTCAGGCTTGTGCGTGGACACTTGTGTACTGATGTCGTTTTCTGATGTCTTCTCCGGCAGTTTGGACGCTGACAATCTTGACAACGCAAACCTAGCATTGAAAGGGATCATTGGCATCAAGTGCATGGCCGAAATCTCAAACGCCGTAGGGATGAAGCAAGACAGCTCGAAGTATTCGGTTTGTGTTTTCTGTGATAGGAAGGGCCGAATGTAACTAACGAGGTCTAAGGCAAAGGCTACCGCCTACATCTCCGAATGGAGTGATCGGGCTATGCAAGACGGGCACATCGTTTCCTCCTACGGAAACTCGTCCTCATGGAGCCTCGTGTACAATCTCTACGCGGATCGTCTACTTGGTACACAGCTTGTGGACGAGTCTGTATGTATACGAGTTGATTCATCGCCACTGGCTTACCGTTCATCAGGTGTATGATTCTCAGGACGTCTTTTATACACAAGAACGAACAATGAGTGGTTCGCCTTTTCCACAAACCGGAAAGATATAACAGACGCTCACAACTCCCAAAATCAGGCGGCGCCTACGGACTTCCATTCGACAGCTTGATGGGAAGTTTTGATACAAAATCGAGTACGTCCGAGGGCCTAGCGTTTTATCTCCCAATGTTTACTCGATGTTGATGTTAGGCTGGTCGATGTTCGTCTCGGGTTCAACACTGAACGCAACTCTTCGCAACCAATTGGCTTCGAATGTGTATGCCAAAATGACATCAAACGCTAGTGAGGGCGTGTATCCCACCACCTATTCCTCCGCCAATGGCAGCACGGCTGGTGGTATAGCCAGGTTAGATTGAGTTACATTTGTCCCTTCCCTTCAGAGTCTAATGCTATCTCAGTCCGGCGCAGGGGGCGTTGTTCTCTTTGTTGGCTCTGAAGCAAGTGCATCACTTCATACACTTCTCACTATTCATCCCATTATCAGTCTCAACCACACTACGCCAATTGGAGGCGGTCCTATGCATTTGCCTGGGCCGAATCATAATAAGAATCACACCGCCTCCATCGTAGGAGGCATTCTTGGTGGTCTTGGACTTATTTCCCTCGTCGGAAGCGTCGCTCTCTACTCTCGTCGTCGTCAACGCAAAGCAAAGGATATGGAAAATCAACCGGAGATGCGATCTGAGCATCCAGCTCCCGTGGCGCCTCCAGCCTTGAGAGAGGAGGTATTCGTACAACCGCGGACATCAGATACTAAATCGCAATCGCCAGTCAGACCCGAGTTTGGGCATGTGGATCTCGACGATCAGCTACCTGCCAGACCACTTCCATTACGCGACAGAGACTCGGACGCAGGAAGTAACATCCTGATATCGCGACACGAGCTAGAGGATATGCGACGGGAGATGGAAGACATGCGCGCTCAGACGATATATCTTCCTCCACCCGAATATCAACCCAACTGAATTGGGAGCTTTCCATCGGAGACGCGGGATACATAGTATGATCGGAAGCTTACGAAGGAAGCGGGTCGGTGTGAGTTTACAGCGGGACTGGTCACTCTAGGCCTTGAAATTATACCAGTTCGATGAGAGCCACATGATACGGAATATGACAGAACCGGACAGCGAACGAGTGTCGATCCCGAGACATGCATTGATTGGATGGAATTCAGTCGGTGCTCACACGTAGGGCTTCGCGGATGTTCATGAGTTCATGGCAGCCGTGCCGTGTGATGTTCTCGTCATCCCTATTACCGGAGCCGCGCTCGTAGTTCGCCCTGGAGGCACTGGCCGTGGTGCTTTTGACTCAGACGCACATCGTAATTTAGCCAGCTCGGTAGGAAGAAAATCGTGGACGCAGAGCGAGTCTGACTACTTAAGAGCCGCTCCAGCTTTGAGTACTTCATTAACACCGTCAGCGACATGTCTACCTCTACACTCAGTATTGTCTCCACCACACCATCCCTCTTGACCTCCACGACGCCTTCCACAGCTTCCATCGTGGATTCTCTGCTCAAGAACCGTTACTCTTCCCGGTACTACCTGCCCACTCCAATTGAGCGATCAACTTTAGAAGAGATCATCGATGCGGCCCGTTTTACTCCATCCGCGAGCAATCTCCAGTATGTCCACCGTCAAAATCATTTTGATAGTTGCGTTGAGCTTCACATCGAGACCGTGGGCCAAAGTCTACGTGCTTACGGGTGATGTACTAGCGTCCATAACGGCCGAGATGTCACAGAAGTACGACGAAGACAAGATCGGAGAAGACGACGCAGAATATCAGTTCTACCCTGAAGAACTACCACAAACGTATCTCATGAGACGGCATGATTTTGGCCGGTCCTACTACGGCGCCATGGGAGTCCAGAGAGGTGATTCTGATGGGCGGAAGAAGGTCGTCCGACGAAATTAGTATGTCTTTTCCTTTACAACGATGGTCTTGTTTGATTTGAACACATCATAGCTCATTCTACGGTGCTCCCGTGGGGCTTATATTCACCATCAATAGGGCACTCACGACTAGTATGGGTTCAATTTGAATATTGTCTGAAGTTGCTGAACTTCATGCATTAGGCTCTTGGATTGACATGGGGTACTTCCTGCAGAGTGTTGCAATGGCAGCTCGTGCCAGAGGCCTTGAAACGGTTTCCGAGGTAGGCAGATTTCCATGGATCGGGCGGAACCTACAAGAGCTGATGCACGAACTATAGCAAAGCGTTGCGCGACTCCATCATATTCTCCGGGAACGACCAGAGATTAGTGACGAGGAAATCGTTCTCATTGGGATGGCAGTGGGATACCCTGACCTGGAGCAGATCTCCCGACGATATGCCCGCCCGGAGAAGCGCCCGGTGTCCGATATAGGGGTCTTCTGTGGCTTTGATTGATCAAGCAGTGCACTATTCACAAACCGGTCGATAGGCATCTGGTATCTACAGTCTACGGGCTATCATATGTATGGGAGAAAGTTTGAAGAAGGGGCGACGAGCAAGAGAGCAGTTTGGCCGCCGGAGTCCTAAATGACATTATGAGAAGTAACGAAGTACACAACTCGTAATGAGATCTGGTAGACGATTGGGCATCAAGTCAAAATCCGAGCCAGCATTCGTTTCCTTTGAGATAGTGATATCCATTTCACGCCATATAATTCTTGACTAGAGGGTCATCTCTCACTCTTTGGATGTACAACTGGGTGAATGTAAATAAAGACTCATTGATAGACGATTCAAAAAGACATACCTCATAACTTGTCTGTAGTCCGTGAACGAGTCTGTCAATGTGATCTGGCCCTTGCGTCGCACAAGCCAAGAGAAGCCAAGAGAGCCGGAGACGGAGAGTAGAATTGAGAATCCCTTCACCGTGATCAAGCGTAGTGACTTCCTGGCCTGGCTTTGGCCCAAGGCCGTCGGCTTGGCCTGGCTTCATCTGGCTTTGGCTCACCAATATGTCAAGTTAAGCCAAAGCCAGAGATGTTGGCTGGCCCTGGCCCGGCTTTGACCTGAGCCATGGCCTGAGGGCGGGATGCGGGATGCGGCGGGATGCGGCGGGTTGCATTGGGATGCAGCGGGATGTCGATACAACCTACTTGTTTGGTCGCTACTCTACTATGTAAGTGTGTACATGTCAATTACATCGTCGTCACCGAGCCCAAGAGTGCATTTGACCTTGTCATCGGTGTCTAAGAGACTATCCCACTCGAAGTCCGTCGCATCTGATGCAGCCAGTATACTCTCGTCACTAAACTGGCGAACATTACATTGTTTCGGAAGCTGACCTTCAACAACTTGCAATGCATTGATGAAATCTGCCCGACTCCGTGCATTTGCGCTCACGTACACCACTGTCCGGACCTTCGGGCCGAGCAAGTCCAAGCCATGGCTTGAGGCCATGGCTCATGGCTTCAGACGATGTCAAGCCAGGCCATGGGCTTTGTGAAGCCATACTTATGGCTTGGCTTGGCTTGGCCTCGATCAGAGTTGGCCCACGGCTCATTTGGCTTCAAGCCAGGGCCGGCAAGACACTAATCAAGCGCACGCCGCTTCAGCTTGCGGCGGATGAAAATACACGACCGAGTGAAGTTCAGGCCCTCAAAGAGGCACTGCAAAGGCCTCCTGAACACCACCGGTCGTCGTCCAATGACATGGCCATTTTGACAGAGTCCCCAGCAGTCAACGACTCCCAACGCCCTAATGGTACGCATCCCTTCCACCATTATCGTAGCTCATCTTCTCATAGCGCCGCCCTTGGCTTTGCCTCCGCCTCGACGTACTAGAACCGCGACACAAAGACCTTCTGCTATCTGGAGGACACTTCTGTGTAGCACGACTGATACGGATGTCACGAATCGCCTCTATTTTGCTCCCTCCATCACGTGCTCCCCACTCCCGACATCGACACATTCTCCCATCTCTTCATTCACCTCGGCCTGGGCCTAGCCCACACTCCCCTGTCATCCATCGTCTTGGCGTTGCCTAGACCTGTCCATCAGTGGTCTGATGACCACCTGGGTCCACTCCGGACCGGCTATTGTTCTCACTCCGGCCCGCCTATTGTCTCGCCACATTGGGCCTTTCTATTGTCCTCCTCTTATTGTTTTATTGTTCTCCTTTCGGATACACAGCCACGGACTCTGTATATATATAGTAGCTCCCTCTCCCCTAGTTTCCTCAGTTTGTCAACTTCGTCTACTCACTGTTCGGTCGCCCCCTGCACTGTAGTAGCATTGCTCTCTCACCGCTATCATCTATCTTATCCTCTCTGCTCTCTATCTCGTCCCTGTCTTGTGTGACCTGGGTGGTTGTTTGGTTACGCCTGACACTGCCTTTGACACTTTGACAAACTCCTTTACACCCACCTCACACCCTCGCTCGTCGCATGCCCGCCGACCGTACAACCCCTGAACCTCCATCTGATTCCCAACCTCGCCCTACTCGCCTTACCTTCAAGAAGACTTCGGTCACTACACCCCGTACGTTAACACACCGCGAAGCTCTCTTTCACAATCTACCGGTTGCTATTAGGGCTCGTCATCGCGGAGATTACCGCAGCTTCTGGCGTGACACCGA
The DNA here is from genome assembly GCA_019915145.1 of Strobilurus orientalis. Lineage (NCBI taxonomy): Eukaryota > Fungi > Basidiomycota > Agaricomycetes > Agaricales > Physalacriaceae > Strobilurus > Strobilurus orientalis. The sequence continues at coordinate 3,735,085 of JAHLML010000004.1, forward strand.
TACCGGTCCACGCACTCGTACCCCTCCACCATCGCTCGCTACACAGCAGACCAAGCGCCGCCTACACCACCTGCCGGCGCCTACCTTCATCAAGGGAAATACTATCTCTTCGACGAAGACTACACCCCCCAAGAAATCTTCTACGAATCAGAAGACGAAGAAGGCTACCCCGCATCTTGGCACTACATCGTCGCTGACGGAGACAAGTACTACCTTGAACCACACGAACACGAGGAAGCCCAAAGGCGTTTAGAAGAGCGCAATCGAGCTGAGTTACAGCCATCCACCCAGACACCAAGCTCACCAGTACCTTCCTCCTCAGCTCCTCCTGCTCCACCGTCTCCTGTTACACCAGAACAGGCCTACTCTAGCCCTGCCCCTGTTTCCCCAGTTTTACCCCTTGTCCAGGACAATCCATCGCCTACACCCCAGTCTCCTGCCCTAGATCTTGATCCCCCTGAACCATCAGAACCACCGTCTCCCCCGTCTTCTCCTCCCAATCCCTCTAGATCTCCGTCTCCATCTCTTCCAGTTCCTCCTGTTCCTTCTATCATGTCTATCCCCAGTGAACGTGGAGCCAAGCTCGACGACTTCGTCGGCGATCGCGCCACATCTACCACATGGCTGGCTCAGTACCGCAATCACATGCGGCTCAATACTGCTCGCTACACCACCAATATCGAGAAGGTCTCGGTCTTCCTGTCCTACTTCAAAGGACCCCTCGCTGGCAAATGGGCTGAGCGGCGCATGAAGGAGTATGACGATGATCAGGCCGATGCCGACATCGCCGACGCAGATAAACGTTGGACTACCGAGGCATCCATCATCGACAGGTTCAAATTGGACTATGCGGCTATTGACCCTACCACTGCCGCTCGCACTGCCATCGAGAACATCCGCCAAGAAAAAGACTTAGCCAGCATTGATAAGTTCATCACGACCTTTGATGGATACGCTGACGACTCCGAGTTCGATGACAGTTCGCTCCTCTACTTCTTCAAGCGAGGATTGAACCCCAGTCTCTTGGATCGTATCTCCATGTCCTACCCCATCCCTGACACTCTCGATAAATTCAAGACTCGCGCTGTTGAAATGCAGCATGCCTTTGAAGCCCGCAAGGCCGAAAAGGCTAATTGGACGCAGCGCACTCATTCTTCGCCCAGCAACTACGCTCCCCGGGCCCAGCCTCAGCGTACTTCTGCCCCTGCTCAGGATATGGGAGTTCCCATGGATGTTGATGCATCCCGCGGCTCAGGTGCATCGTCGAACTACCCTCCTTTGACTAGACTGACACCTATCGAGCGCGAGATCCTTCGCAAGAAGGGTGCTTGCTTCAGATGTCGTGGCCCAGGACATATATCCGCAAACTGCCCCAACCGGTCTGGTCCAAGTGCTCCAGTCCCAAGCCGCACCATCCGTGCTGCCGATACCTCTGCCGCACCTGCGGCTGTTCCCACTTCCTCTTCCGACACTGCTCCCGCATCGTCTGCCGATGCCATTCAACAAATTAGCAACGCGGCTAACCTGCTCCGTGGTCTCCAGGGAGATGATAAAGCGCAGGCCTTGGCCTTCTTGAAGGATGTTGCTGGTCTGGATTTTTAGAGCGCTCCCCTACCCCGACGTTAGGAGGAGTTGTACAACAATCTGTCACAAATTTTACCAATCGATTCTCTGTGTTATCAACCCTTTGTGAGCGTATTCATCCCAAAGAACTTCGAATGTCGGCAGTCACCCAGAACCGACAGACACCCTCGATCACACTGGAACTTGAATTCATTGGCAAAATCACTGGCAGAAAAATCGTCGCACAAGCTCTAATTGATAGCGGCGCTGAAGGTATCATTATCAACGCCCGCTATGCAAACCAGCATCATTTTACCCTCATTCCCCTTTCCTCCCCTTTCCCTGTTCGCAATGTTGACGGCACCGAGAACGTCATGGGCTGGGTTCGACACTATACCACTCAGCGTGTTCGGATCTACAGCCGAGATGGTCACTCCTATCACGAAGAGCTAATCGAGCTTTACGTTACAGACATTGGTGATCACGACGTCATTCTTGGCACCGACTGGCTCGACGAACACAACCCAGAAATAGATTGGGCTGGTGTTCAGGTGGATTTCACTCGATGCCCCGACTCTTGTATCCTCAAGAACCCACCAGTGACTGACGTACGTGCTCACGCTAAACGTATTCCCATCCCCACTAAACGCTCTCCCCACGACCCTCGTCTTCATCATCGAGACTACCAAGTTCAATGGAAGGATCGCGCAGGCAACCTCCGGCCTGTTCCAGTCCAGCGTACAGCCGGACAACGCCGAAGCATCCGACCCCGCGTGTACAATCGGGTTCAAATCCCTGTTGTCCTATTCACCGAGGACGACGATGAAGAAGAAGAGGTCCCAAGAGAATGGGAAGAGCAGATGTATACTGAAGTGTTCCGGGATGATTATCCCCGTCCGGTGCGAGATCCACAACCTTCTGACGGTCCCTCTATTCAAATTCGCGCTGGATTTAGCAAGGCACAGGAACTCGCTGAAGCTAGCCAAAAGCCCAAGGACACTCGTCCTCTCGCTGAGCGTATTCCCTCTCAGTATCATGCGTACCTCACTGTCTTTGACAAGCACACGTCGGACCGACTTCCCCAACATAGCCCTTGGGATCACGCTATCGATCTCAAACCCGGTTTTCAACCCAAACCATGCAAAACCTACCCATTGTCCCCAACCGAGCAAGCGGAGCTCGACGCATTTCTTGATGAAAACTTGGCCAAAGGGTACATACGTCCCTCTAAGTCTCCCATGGCGAGTCCCTTCTTCTTTGTTAAAAAGAAAGACGGAAAACTACGCCCTGTCCAGGATTATCGCGAACTCAACAAAGGCACTATCAAGAACGAGTATCCACTCCCGCTCATTGGAGAGTTAGTCGATAAACTCAAGGGTGCTCGCTACTTTTCAAAGGTAGATCTTCGTCAGGGCTACAACAACTGCCGACTCAAGGACGGAGACGAGTGGAAAGGCGCGTTCAAAACCAACCGCGGCCTGTTTGAACCATTGGTGATGTTCTTTGGTCTTATGAATTCCCCTGCCACGTTTCAAGCAATGATGAATACCATTCTCAAGGACCTCATTGACTCTGGCAAAGTCGTCGTATATATGGACGACATCCTAATCTTCACCGAGACCCTGGAGGAACACCGCAAGGTTGTCCTACAAGTTCTTCAGCGCTTGAAGGAGCATGATCTCTATGCTAAGCCTGAGAAATGCACCTTTGAAGCTAAGTCAATCGAATTCCTTGGACTCATCATCTCTCACAATGAACTTCGCATGGACCCAGTCAAGGTGGACGGCGTCGCCAAGTGGCCGTTACCTCGGAATGTCAAGGACGTGCAGTCATTCCTCGGCTTTGGGAACTTCTACCGCCGCTTCATCGAAGGGTTCTCCAAAGTCGCACGCCCCTTGTTCGATCTGACTAAGAAAGACGAGCCATGGATCTGGAAACCGGAGTGTCAAGAGGCCTTCGAGGCACTTAAAGATGCGTTCACATCGTCCCCCGTTCTCATCATGCCCAACCCTGATAAGCCCTATCGGGTGGAAGTAGATGCTTCCGACTATGCCACAGGCGGAATCCTGTCCCAGACGGGAGACGATGACCAATGGCATCCTGTTGCCTACATCTCTAAGTCTCTCTCTGAACCTCAACGCAATTATGACATTCATGACAAGGAACTTCTCGCTATCATCCGCGCTCTGGAAGCCTGGCGCCAATACCTTGAAGGTTCGGCACATCCGGTTGACGTTCTCACCGATCACAAGAACCTCGAATACTTTGCCAACTCGCAAAAGCTCAGCCGACGACAGGCTCGTTGGGCACTATTCCTCACTCGCTTCGACTTCACTCTCACTCATAAACCTGGTACCCAGAACCGTAGCGACCCACTCTCCCGCCGTGCGGATCACAAAGAGGGGGTCGATGACGACAACACTGATAGGGTGCTCCTTGATCCGAAGTTCTTCCGGATCCGCGCCACTCGGCCTGGAGAAGTTGCAGCCGTCGGAGATGCTGACCTGCGACGACGCATTCGGGAATGTCCAAACAAGGACGCTGAAGTCCGTGGTGCGTTAGAAGTCATCCTTCGTAATGGTCCCCGTTCGCTGGTCAAGAATCTACAGGAATGGAATTACGAAGATGGACTAGTCCTTTTTCGAGGCAAGGTCTATGTTCCCGACGACCTGCAGTTACGTCGAGACATTGTCAAGATGCACCATGATTCCCTCGGCCCTGGACACCCTGGACGCTTCAAGACTTATGAACTTCTCAGCCGAGAGTTCTGGTGGCCAGGCATGTCTGTCTTTGTCCGCGACTATGTTGATGGCTGCGCTACTTGTCAGATGACAAAGCCCAGGAATCATCCGGCACATGTCCCTCTTGTACCAAATGAGGTTCCTGAGCGTCCCTTTGGGACCATCACCACCGACTTCATCACAGATCTACCCGAGTGCGATGGATACAATGCGATCCATTGCGTTGTTGACCGTTTCACCAAGACGGTAATTGTATCCCCGTGCCACAAGACTATTGATGCAGATGGCACCGTTGACATCCTGGTAAACGGTGTTTATCGACGCTATGGTCTCTGGGACAAGATGATTTCCGACCGCGGTCCCCAGTTTGCAAGCAAGGTTATGCAAGCTGTCCACGCTAAGCTAGGAATCACCTCCGCGCTTAGTACAGCTTACCATCCCCAGACAGATGGCGAAACCGAACGCTACAATCAGGAACTCGAACAGTACCTTCGCGTTTTTTGCAATTACCGACAGGACGACTGGGTCAAATACCTTCCCTTTGCGGAATTCTCCCACAATAGTCGTATTCACTCTGCTACGGGCAAGTCTCCCTTCGAACTCCTTCATGGTTTCCAACCCCGCTTATACCCTTCTCTCAATCCCACGTCTAATATCCCTACTGTTGAGGAACGCCTAACCAATCTGGAACGACTTCGCGAGGAGGTTAAGGCTAGCCTCACTACCGCTGCAGAGATCATGAAGCGGAACAACGGAGATGTCACCAAGAAGGGCATTACGTTCAAGGTTGGCGACAAGGTGTTGCTTGATGGAAAGAACCTCAAGACAACGCGACCCAAAGCTAAGCTCTCAGACAAGCATCATGGACCTTTCGAAGTCACTGACGTACTTGGACCAGTCAACTACCGTCTCAAACTTCCTCCCACTTGGCGTATACACCCTGTCTTCCACACCGCCCTCCTCCTTCCCTTTGTGGAAACCGAGGCCCATGGGCCCAATTTCCCATCCAATCCGCCAGACCTCATTGACGACAAGGAGGAGTTCGATGTTGAAGCCATACTCGACTCCCGTGCAACACGAAACAAACGCGGAATTCAGTATCTGGTGAAATGGCTAGACTACCCTTCATCGGAGAACACCTGGGAGCCCAGTTCCAGCCTCACAAAGGCCCTCACATTGATCGAGGAATTCCATCGTACGCATCCCACGGCTTACTCCAAACCTCGTCCCCACCTTCGCACTCTCGGTGTCAGCATTAACGACATCTGGGTCGGGACTTCCGCGCTCCAGGCGCAAGCGCGTCCTAAAGAGGGGGTATTGTCACGAATCGCCTCTATTTTGCTCCCTCCATCACGTGCTCCCCACTCCCGACATCGACACATTCTCCCATCTCTTCATTCACCTCGGCCTGGGCCTAGCCCACACTCCCCTGTCATCCATCGTCTTGGCGTTGCCTAGACCTGTCCATCAGTGGTCTGATGACCACCTGGGTCCACTCCGGACCGGCTATTGTTCTCACTCCGGCCCGCCTATTGTCTCGCCACATTGGGCCTTTCTATTGTCCTCCTCTTATTGTTTTATTGTTCTCCTTTCGGATACACAGCCACGGACTCTGTATATATATAGTAGCTCCCTCTCCCCTAGTTTCCTCAGTTTGTCAACTTCGTCTACTCACTGTTCGGTCGCCCCCTGCACTGTAGTAGCATTGCTCTCTCACCGCTATCATCTATCTTATCCTCTCTGCTCTCTATCTCGTCCCTGTCTTGTGTGACCTGGGTGGTTGTTTGGTTACGCCTGACACTGCCTTTGACAACGGAGACCACGACGAGCACAAACACGTCTTGCGACTCGTCTGAGACGTTTCAAGGAGCATTCATACAATCAATATTGCATCATTATCCCTCGAGTATGGGTGACATGTATATCTTGTCCAGTAGCTCTGGTAAAAAGTTGTCCCTGCTCATAGCATAGAGCGGGAATCAATCGGGAAGCGAAATACTAGGCTCATGTGCTAAGTCTGTGGCTTATTCAAGTTGCCGAAGGCGACTTAGCCGCTGTTCTATGATGGCCCGCGTAGCGGGCCTCTGTGTTCAAGTCTATCGAAGTCCGCTTCTGCCCGCGAAGCGGGCATTTGGCAAACAACGCGTAGTTACACTTGAATGAAGAACTCTGAATTTAATGGTCCTGCTTGAATTTGAACTTGTGTTCAGTCATTCATACAGCGGCTGTAACATCTGCTTGCAGGACCTCAACTTGGCCAAAATTTTCTTCGCCTGCGGCGCACTGGTTCAGTCAGGGCTGCCCGCCTTACACGCAAAGTAATTCACAGTTTTGCGTCGTGTCACTGTCAAGGGCTCGCAAATTACATCAGGGCAGGACAGACCAAGTGTGCTGCATTATCACGAAAAAGAGCCTCGCATTCTTACATAATGACAAGGACAGAAAAGAGGTCGAATGATGTACACATAGAACAATCGGTGAGAGTCCACTTCAGAGCCCAGAAACAGGCGCACATGAGTGATTATGCGGCGTGTCATGGCTTGTCGAAAGGTTGTCATCAGAAGTATGGTCAGATAGTATCGATAGCATACACACCATGGATTCCTTCCTGCTCACGCTTGTCGTGTTCAAGCTCGTACTCATCAAGCTCGTGGTTGCTTCCAGTGCATGTGCTTCTACTTGTTGAGGTGGGTGTCTTCTCACAGTTCTTGCGCTCGTCGCGCCGGTATCCCGGTGCCATTCTATGCTGACTGCGATCTTGCTCGTGTCTGTCTATCGCCCGTTGCGTTGTCGGTCATCCTTGCCCTGGGTGCGCCCGCTCCACCGTTAGTCGTGGTAGTGCTGTTGATTGTGATCGTCACGATGTCAGTCGCGCTGGTCGCGGTCTGGTCCTGGTCGGATACCAGTGCCCGTCTTGCTTCTTGTGCTCATCATGGCCGCAATTGCTCCCGTTGCGCTACTGGCCTGAGTCGTTCCCGTTGCAATCATGACTGTTGCTCCTGTGCGGCTAGTCTGAGTGTGATCGCGCTCGTCCAGCCTAGGATTGGTGAGCTGTAGAATCAGAATGGGCATCGGCATAGGGACGGAAAGGCAAGTGTGAGCGCAATGCAGCTTCAGTTTGATGCTATGGGCTATGGGAATATAGGAAGTCGGCAGTGGTGGTGGTAGGAAGAGATGCGACATCCTCTCGCCACGCGTACGTCCCAACTTGGAGTTAGCAGGCTCCCGATTTGGGGTTAGCAGCTATCCCAATTTGGAGTTAGCTAGCCACAGGCAAGGCACATGAGCCAAATACTACATAGTACCGTTCGTGCCATTGTGACATAATGAAAACGGTTCGGCATTTCACTTGTCCGCCGGCCCGGGGCCCGAATTCGAGTGAACCGATTTACTTGCATCTCCTGTTCCCCACCTTCCTCTCAGTATCTCGAGATATCTGGCGATGCTTATACAAACAGGCAGCGGATCCCTGGCCCATGAAATTTGGCTGGAGAGACGTCGATCGTATCCCGCCATCGACATCGACGCCTCACGAAATGAAGCCAGAATCGTCCTTTTAGTCTCCCGAACGGCAGCGAACCCTGTAGTTTGGACTCGCCTAGACGCACGTCTGCTGCGTACACCACTCGACAACACGACCTAATCGGAGTGTACTAACGGAATGCATGGAGTGCCGCCATCTAGCGCCTCACATGGGCAGGCCTCGGACGTCAAATAACATGCTTCCATTCACTCCGCACATGAATTCGAACCCAACGCTATAAAGGTGAGTGTTCTACCTCTACTCTAGTCATTATCGAGCTCTCCCAGTTCCCAGTCTCCATCAATAATGTTTGCCCGACTCACATCTCTTTTGATCCTCGCCGCCGCTGCGCTCGGCGTCCTCGCTAGCACTCCCAAGGACGTCGAAGTCGGCCTGGTCAATATAAGCGGCCAGCTGCTGGAGTTGACAGTCTGGGGTAAAGCCCGGTGATACGCATGTTACAATTCTAGGGCTAGAAACCCCGGATTTTGTGATTTCTGTCAAGACTCAGTCTAGAAGATTCAATGTAGACAAGACCATGTGTACATGAGTTACCATCAGAGACACAGTTTAGGGCAAGGACTAGTTCTTAGAATCAAGTTTCCGCATCCGTGGATATAGGAAACTTGACGCAAGTCTTGATCTTTCACTGTGTATTGAGCTTCAGGTCAAGAATACTTGATTACAGTGCTCTTGACGGAAAATCTCCGTGCCATACGGAGACGGAATTAGGTCCACTGTGACCCCAATTGTCTTAGAATCAAGTTTCCGCATCCGTGGATATAAGAAACTTGACGCAAGTCTTGATCTTTCATTGTGTATTGAGCTTCAGGTCAAGAATACTGGATTACAGTGCTCTTGACGGAAGATCTCCGTATTCCACAGTGACGGAAATTCACTTCTTCTGCCCTCAGTTGACTCAGCATCAAGTTCCCGCATCCGTGGATATAAGAAACTTGACGCAAGTCTCAATCTTTTACTGTATATCAAGCTTGAAGTCAAGAGTACTGACTTACAGTGCTCTTGACAGCAAATCTCCGTATCATACGGAGACGGAATTAGGTCCACTGTGACCCCAATTGTCTTAGAATCAAGTTTTCGCATCCGTGGATATAGGAAACTTGACGCAAGTCTTGATCTTGAAATCTGAACAAGTAGTCTTCTTTGCAAGACTGAACTTGAGTATAAGAGCTATGAGAGACTAAGTTGTCACTGTATTGACAAGGTAATCAAAGCAACACCCCCTCGCGGTGGGCTCCAATTTGATGTGCTGGGTGCAAATAGGCTTCAGAATATATAGAATATATCCACAACCAACAAACAACTAAACACTCCTAAGTGGGATCTTAAGATTGGCAGTGTGGTGATAGATAACTGAGAGTCTACGTCTGTCTTTGTGGTAAACAAGAAATAGGTGCGTGGGTATGCGTACTTGGACTTGGTAGAACAAGGTCTGAGTGATAGTTGAACGGGGTTGGCGATTGAGCCTTTTAGTATGCATGGATGCAAGTAAGATGGGGGTGTTTGAGATTGATTGTGGACTTGTACACTTGCGTGACTAGAAATCAAAAGCCGAACAGAGGACGACTCCAACAGACATATAGACTGTTGAAATGTATGTTCTAAGGGTACTGGAATAAGACAGGTGCCCGGTTCACAGACGCGGGATGTGCAGTCTTTGCTCTTCACTAAGCTTTTGTTCTAGGTCTTGGGTCTGCTCAATTCAACTCTAGTAAGTTGCACTGATGTTGATAGCAAGGAATTCGATACAACTCTTGTATTCGCAAAGTGTTATGCTAACCAAGCTTCTACTTTGATGCGGGCCCTTCTAGGGACTGACCGGCTTCACAGTAAATCCGTGCGGTATCTCTTGGGAGAAGTCCGTGCTCACAGAAGTTCACTTATAATTAAATATCAAGGAACTTAGTCGCTTGAATCTTCTTTCCAACACCGAGTACTTAGTTACTCAAGTGGGACTCTTGAGTTTGGGGGCTCTTTGGTCTTCAATGATGACAATAAAAGGGATCTGATTCGAGTATAAACTCAGAGCAAGATTACTACAGGATAGAGCTTTGTGGGCTGAACTCTGCGGGGCACTAAACTAAACTATTCGACGTTACATGGTGTCCTTTATAGTATTCTACTTGGTAAAACGGAATAATTACTGACTCATCACTGGGGTGGTACCATGAGGGTACTCCCAGGGCATAGGGTTCTGGCCATGATTGCTATTGGTGCGGAGGAGGGAAACTATTCCTTGGGGAGGTGCGAGACCTCGGTTGACTGCGCATTATGGCGTGCTTCAGGAACCTGGTCTGGACCGGAGGAAAGTTCTAGTATTTGTCTTGTATCTGGTGTTTGGTGTCTGCACCACTTCCTTCAGACGTTAAAGGGAGTGACGGTTCTGTAGTTCTCTGTTTGTCTGTTATGATATCTTTTGTGGAAGCAAACTGAGAGTGGAATTTCTAGCAAGTGTAGTCTTATGGTTGGCGACCATTGATGGTAGAAGGGATAAACCGGGAAGAGACTTGCTGAAACGCATTTGTTGACTGCGGCTGTGTATAGAATGGTTCCACGGAGGTACCTGGACCGATCTGATCCTTAGTTGTCCCAAACGGGAACTGAACTCATACATCGGGTTTGCTTCTCCTATACCTGATACGGGATCTTTTGTGAACATTGGGCAAGATTCAGTATTCCGTCTGTACGGGATATGACTTCTTTATACCCTTGTTGCATCTTTGATACTGCTCTTTTAGCGAGCAACCACACGGATTTCTATGCTTTCTAGTCAATCGACACAGATCCCGTCTGGACTGGATACTGGATCTTTTATTCTCTTCAAGGTTTGAATTAATTGAGTGTCTAGTAATCTGTCACTTGGTTGTGGACAACCGTTAACATATTGGATTTGTTAACTGTGTCTGGATTTGTGATACTAATGCGACTGGACATGAGTACAGAGTGTAGGACTTGGTACACCGGTGTTACGGTGGGGCACTTTGAATAATGATATTCAGTACAGACAGTCCTTCACTGGACTTGTGTTAACCGTAGTTATGTCTGACTTAGAGAACTAGTCCTTGCCCTAAACTGTGTCTCTGATGGTAACTCATGTACACATGGTCTTGTCTACATTGAATCTTCTAGACTGAGTCTTGACAGAAATCACAAAATCCGGGGTTTCTAGCCCTAGAATTGTAACATGCGTATCACCGGGCTTTACCCCAGACTGTCAACTCCAGCAGCTGGCCGCTTATATTGACCAGGCCGACTTTGACGTCCTTGGGAGTGCTAGCGAGGACGCCGAGCGCAGCGGCGGCGAGGATCAAAAGAGATGTGAGTCGGGCAAACATTATCGATGGAGACTGGGAACTGGGAGAGCTCGATAATGACTAGAGTAGAGGTAGAACACTCACCTTTATAGCGTTGGGTTTGAATTCATGTGCGGAGTGAATGGAAGCATGTTATTTGACGTCCGAGGCCTGCCCATGTGAGGCGCTAACGGTCTTGTATGTCCGGGCTTTACCCCATAGTCTCTGTTGCTGACGACACGCAGAAATGCCACACCGCGGCCTTGGCACTCGTTGATGTCATCAAGTCCACGACCGCCGACGTTCAGGTAAAAATGACATTCTGCCCTGCTCTCGTTGTCTTTGCATTACTCTGACACAAACTCGGTAGGCTTGCTCCGCGGCCTCCCAGAGCGATGCTATAGTCATTGTCGCCGACTTCACAGACGTTGTCTCGAAATTGGGGGCCGGACTGGCTGCAGTGCAAGCCGCCCTGGCCACCTTTATCAAAAAGAATCTCAACGCGGTGCTTTGCGACGATATGACCAACATCCAGGCGTCCAGTGATCTGCTCATAGCGGCCATCCTGAACCTCGTCAGCGCATACAAGGTAATAATATCGCTCTATACACATCGGGTGAACTGACTTTGTATATGTTGTAGCCGCAATACAACATCGTGATAGCCATGTCAGCAAATGTCAAGGCTGAAGTGAGCGTCTCTGTCACTCAGTGCTGCGCCAAGTAGGTGGTGGAGCGACTTTCTGTTAGCTATCTTCTTTTCCCCTGCTTTGTCTACCAACTAGTACCAAACTGTTTGGCGTATCAACGAGCCTGTGTAGTAAGCAAATTAGGACCGTCAATTATTATAAATGCAGAGCTTTACTATCTCGCGGTCACGCTGCGTTGGTGTGTGGCGTTCATCCGAACAACTGGCAGATACACAGGAAGTGCGATGGACACACACACACACGTCTTCATCTTCGCTGCATTCTTAAATTGAAGTCGCTCCCCAATTGAGTGAAATCAGCAACTGGCTTTCTCGAGGCTCTTTTACTCAGTATTGGGCACATAGCTAATCTCACCATAATGCTCGCCGCCGTCTCAACTGTAACGCAGAGTTTCTGCCATCCCGAGGAAAACACTGTGTAGCACGACTGCTGCGGACGCACAGGTCTTGTCACTCGCATCGTCGTAATGAAGCTGTATACTTACTAGCACCTGACTGAAACTCGAATTTAGTTCTATTACTATGAATACATACTAATATTAGGACGAGGCGGATGGGCGGATGGCGGATGGCGGATGGACCCGTCCGCCTGATTAAATGCTTCGCGACCGCCCTTTTCAGGTTTACCCGTTTTACCCGGATAACCTGACGGGGTCCTTTCAAGAAGCCGCCCCCGACATACTCCTTGAGGCTTACGCGACTGCACTCAATCTGCATCCCGAACTGTTGGAACTCCCACACGCGTACGGTTTCAGAATCCATGCCCGTCCGCCCCTTCGAGCACAGCTCGACATGTGTAGTAGACAAGGCGCGTAGTATTTCTCACATATTTTCCGAGTTTTTTCGAGAACAAATCGCGTATAGCCCACACCACCTGCTCCGTGTTATCTCGTCCTCTGTTTGGGTTCTCCCCTTGTAACAGTACGCGTTCCATCCGCTTTTGGTTATCCGTTTGGGCTCCAAGACACATCGCGTAGCATTTAACAAATTGGTCCCGTTCAACAAGTTTACCATTACCCGTTGGCAAGTAGCCAACGGTCGGGATGTACTTTTCGAACGCTATTTGACAGTTACACACATCACGACGCGTATTAAACACAGCGCCCTTCGCGTCCAGGAGGTTGGACTGGCTCCGACCTGCCAAGTTGGGTGTCGCGACGTCGAATCCCATGTGCCACCAGGCCTTACAGCTTGGGCCCATACCATCCCCTCCGCTTGCATTCGACCGCCTTAGATGCCTGCTACCATTCTTGCACCTTCCGCCCGATATATCAACATATTCCTCACATTCGTAGTCGTTGACCTCCTTACAAGCCTCCGACCGTTGTCAACTGGACATTGGCAAATGTGATTTGTTTTGTACGCACTTACTGCTACTTTTACATACAGTAATCCGACACCTTAGCATAAGTGACCATTTCGCGATTGTCAAACTACCCTGAGATCGAAATACCTCCGTTGAACCATTAAGTTATCCTGCACTCATCCGCCCACCCTCCTTCGCAACACGAACGACGCGCCAGACCAATGTACCGCGATGCCTTCGATGCCTTGTATCCGTGTTTGCCCAGAGAACGTGCGCAAACAAGGCACATCACACATACACTTCCTCCCAACCGCTACCCCCATTATCTCTCCGTACGGCCGTTCTTGGTCCTTTCGCTGTAAGTATCTCGCACTCCCCATTTTAGCGTCTACCACTCGTACGCTACCCTCGCTGACCCCATCCAAGTCACGGTTGTAGGCGGGTGCGTGCGGTCTACAGCACTGACGACGCGTGCGCCACGACCAACCGTGGAAGGAACCCATCACGCACCGACACTCTATCTATCGTCCATCGTCCGCCCGGTCGCTTCCTCCCTCTCGCACCTTGTCCGTTCTGAGCTGATCGTGCGCCTTCCGGCTTGTCTCCCAGCCCTTACCTCGCTGACCCCCGTTCCATCTAGACGTCAACATGCCTTCCGCTCCCGTTACCATTCCTGGTTCCCACCACCTTCGTCCTGACTGCCAGATCCACGCGCCGGACCCATTCATTCGCCTAACGTGCTATGCACATTTGGGGGACCAACCCCTGCACCACGCTCGCGCTCGCATACTCTCCCTTCTCAGCCGTTTCCAAACTCGGCCCGTGTGGCTTGCTCGACTGCTAGAAGCCATCGAAGTTGACAGTGAAGGACGACGACGGGCACTAATCGTATTCTGGTGCGGATCGTTCGCCCATCTTTTCTTCCAACTTCTTCAATGATAGATTTTACTCCAGCAACCTCGCACCCACAGCCACACATCCCGCCTCCGCCTCCCTCCTTCACGCGACCGACCATGTCGTCTTAGGCCAAATACAGTGGGACCACCCTACCGCTGCCCCGGACAACTTCGTCACCTCGACAAGTCCTCTTCCCATCGAGGAAGGCTTCTGTCTCCCTCCCCGTGTCCTTACTTGGTGTGTGCACGTCGTTCTGTTCCTGTATATATTGCTGAATTCAGATTAGTACCATTTCTTGAAAACTACCCCGACTACATACCTCTTCCCATCCCGACGCTCCGTACCGCCCCTCATCGATACTCTTGCTCTCTATCCGCCTCCATTTCCTAATTGCTGTCCATCTCTCTTGCAGCTCAACACTGTATGTCTACCGTTTGTAGCCCTCCGGCCCATTTCTTGAATGTATCACTATCCTAGCGTATCTTGATTGTATCTGTATATGATTCCTCATTCTCTCGTTATAGACGGAAACCGTTTCCGTCTCCAACATATGATGTTGTTGCAATGATCCAGCAAGATCCGGATCTGCGAAGTCTGGAATCAGCCGAGAGTTCGCTAAGCTGTCTTTCTCACAACAGTCATACTTTCGTTGCAAAAAAGACAGAAATGGAATATCGGCGCTTTCGGATCGAAGAGGGACGTAGCGCCACCGCCAGGAAGGCGTTCTACGACAATCCCGACAGCTATCTGACAATGAACGTCCAAGGATACGGAGACTTTGAAGGTCGGCTAACAAGCTGGGAGCAAGCAGGGTATTCCATTGGCTGGGCTCTAATGTGAAGGCTCCCGAACACGAAGAACCCAGTGCCAAATTTTACAGCAGGATAACAGCAAGGTCGCACGCGCCTCCGCCGCCATTCTCCGTTCCATCACCAGATCCCCGGTTGGCACCATCAAGTTGCTCGTTATTCTGGATTGCAGAGGGTCAATTTGACACTCGACAAGAGGATTTGAGGTACGTCACCTTTCTTAGCTGAGCATGGCACTCTCAGTGCCTCATACAGCCTCTGTTTCGCCTCATGCGCCATGCGCATCCCAGAAAGCGTCGCGCGTGCTGCTGACCTCGCCCCTAATCGGCGCGCCGAACTCCCTTGCGCCTCCGCCGCCACACTTCAGGAACTTCGGATCCAGACCTCCGGCAAGGGGACCGAGACCACAGCGTCTTTGCCTACCCTGACATGGTGTTAGTTTTTTTCGATTCGAATTGAGTATTCTCGAGGTCGTCCCGTAGCATCTGGATCAACTTCCTCCCATCCCAAAGCTCAGTCGTGGCAGCTTCCGCTCCGAGGCTTTCCAAGCTTTTGGGTGAGATCTGCATTCCTGTCGGAGAGGAGGGCGAGGTAGTCTGCATGCATGGATATGCGACGGACGTGACGGTGAGTGGAGGCACTAGCCGCTTGAGCCGTAGAGCTTCGAGACATGCATGCCGTTCGAGCCTATCGCCGTCATGGATTTTGGCAACAGCAGTGATGTGATCCAGTTCTATATAAATGCAATCAACTCAGACGTTTGGATCAGATTAGCAGACATAATCACATACCGCACACTCTCTGTTTGATAACACCATCCGGTCTCAGAAGTTGGCTGGATAGTTCCTCGCGCGCGATTTCTCGTGAAGCCATTCCAAGCTATCCTCGTCGATGGCAGGGATAGATAAGGATGCTTTACACTCGATCCGCCCGCACGTAGGAGAAACAGCAAAGCCGATGGAGGAGAGTGTCCGTGCGAGAGGTGCGAGAGACCTGGTCAGAGACGGAAAAGAGAAGGAGTGAGCGTATGGCGGTGGTGGAGATGTGCGCTTTCCACCCCTGGTGTGTGACCGCCCCATCTGGGTCGCCCGATTGCCCATTGTGTTCGCCACAGCTTCTCAAATCCAGGTTACGCAACACGCTGACTGCCTGCTGCAGAACGATGGCAACCAGATGAAGCACGAAATCCGATCTTCAAGCTATCTAGCAAAGACATCAGAAGAGGTCGTTTAAAGAGGCGAAGCGCTTACGATGTTCAAGGGGAGGCCTTTCGACACCAATTCGAGACGCTCCCTATAACGCGTTGAGTACGCCCTACAGAAATTGTTAGTAAGTGTAGGGCCAGTTAGGAACAGAACAACTAACTCAAACTCTACTCCTCCCTCAGCCGCCCAAGACGCGTCCGGCTTCGATTCGGGCACTTCATGAGCGGCTTCATACTTCACCTCAATTTGATGAAGCATGCGTTCCACGCTGACGATGTTCTGTTCGATTTCGCTAGCGGATCGAACGACCCAGTTCCGTAACAAGAGTGAGATAAGAGTCAGTGGTCACTAGATCAGATGCCTACAAGAGACGAGGTTGCGTTTAATGCATACGACAGCACCAATCCAACAAGACCGGCATCGACACCAGTGGTGATAAGAGCGACCAATGCCAGGACGGCAATAATGAGAATGATAGTCCGCCGACGGCTTCCAATCGGACCGACCGCCACCTATTCACCGAGATACTCGCCAGGTAACAGATCTGGTCCTGTCAACTCTTCGGAGGTTCGTCGCATAGAACAAGGCTTGCTGATCGAATGCACGAATGGTAGAAACTCCAGCCAGTGATTCCGAGAACCAAGCGAAGTTGGGAGAGCGCGAAACTGAGTTCAAGCGCTTCAATTCTCGAGAGATTGCGACATAGTATCTGTAGATTGGAGGTAAGAAAACTACCATTGGGACGAAGAGCACTTCATGACTTGCCGGTAGGAATAACCGAGAGGAATGACAGAAAGCAAAGCAGTAACAGAGAGAAACTAGCTCCAAGAACGATCACGATGAATATGCAGACAGCAGATGCCCTGCAGAATGCTTGTATAACGCGAGCGAGGACTTGGTCGACGACGTAGACATGGCGAGAGAACAGGTTCAACGTCTTTGGAAAGCGTCAGCCTTAGTATGCTATGCGAGCGAAAAGACTACCGTCCTGTCGGAGTCAACTCGAAGAAGCTGGGGGGTGCACGTATCAAGGATTCCAGCATCTAGACATAAACATGAGTCATGAGTAAGACGACTTCGTACTAGCTTTGAAACACTCAGCGTGTTGTGAAGCTGCTTCCAGCTGCGAATCGAACACAACACCCAAATCAGATTGCTGCTATGTCACCGAACAGGACGCAACACCCAAATCAGATTGCTGCTATGTCACCGAACAGGACGCAAAAACAAGCCGTACACAAGAAGAAACTGGGACGTGTTTGAGTTGTCGCCCGATTCCCTATGATGTTCGCCTCAACTCTTCAAAACTAGGTTATCCAAGACGTTGGCTGCCTGCTGCAAAACGATGGCAACCAGATAGAGCCCGAATCCAGTCTTTGAGGCTTTGATGTTCTTCGAGAGGACTCGGTTGCGAACAGAGCCATGCTCCATATGTTCCTTGCTCAGGCCAGTGGATTCTGAGAATGTGACAGGGAAAGGTGACGCTAAGTTTGGCCTTTCGAAACTAGTAGGGCTCAATTTCTCCGATGATGGAGTGGAGAGTCCAATTCCCCGGCAGAGTCGTAACCCTCCGCAATGGTAGGAGTTGCGCTTCCAAGACCGTTTCGCAGCATCGGGGTCGCTCATCTGGATGGGCTACCACTTGTGGTGCCATGGCCTTGTCTGCACTACGTTCAGCAACAGAGTCAAGTCAGGGAGTTGCGCTTCCAAGACCGTTTCGCAGCATCGGGGTCGCTCATCTGGATGGGCTACCACTTGTGGTGCCATGGCCTTGTCTGCACTACGTTCAGCAACAGAGTCAAGTCAGAGTAGCAACACCGCTTACACAAGTTTGCTGACCTCCCCTTCGCCATTCGCCATGAGGGAGAGGTAGGCTCCGTGCTCGAGAATGACGCTCCGACCCGCGACCTGGTCCAACTCTGGCATCAACACAAGGTTGTCGGTGAAGAGGATACCGGTGAAGAGGATACGAGCTTTAGTCGCGAGACTGCGTTTAGGGCCGATAACCTTAGCTAAAGTAAGCCAGCTGGTCAATCCATAGCTCTTGATACAAGAGGTCGTACTGCCGATATCACGAGCAACGTGACTTTCCACCGCGGCGAGAACGTCGTCCAGGCGAACCCTGCCGCAAACATACTTCATATTATGCATCACATTGAATGAGTCTTTCACGCACACATCAGCACGAGCGTACACTGCCCAGGCGAGAGCGATACGGGTCCGTTGACCTCCACCAAGCTGTCGATGATGGGTTCAGCTTGAAAGATGTCCCGAGTCAGAGACTAAACCCACAGTCATGCCATTCCCGCCGACCTCCGTCAAATCTCCATCGGCCAGTAGACCCTGATCAGGACCAGGAGCGCAGGCTTTCCAAACATGGATCAGCATTGCTCAAGCAATAAACTACAAGCTCGGACTCACTCTCGTGAACAAGGTCTTGTCAGTTGTTTTCCATTTGAATCTGGTAACCTTGCATGTTGATTTGAGCGGAATAGCCGTTTCAAGAGTACGTTACCTTTTGATCCTGAGCATTGCGCTCACCTCTATTGTGTCCCAGAATTTGTAACCGTTCGAGTCTGCAGATCACCCTTTCGTCATACAAACCGCAGCGTCACACACAAGAGCGTTGACGAAGGGAGTCAGCCCCGAAACGCAGGATGCGCCACACAGCGCGAATACTCTCTTCCTCGACTCTATCATCAAGCTACCGCAAAGTGACAACGGTAAGGATCCCCCAAAGCCGTAAAATTGGATTCCCTGAAGCCGTTGACATTGCCTTCAGGACGGTCGTTACGAAGTTGAAAGCAGGTACGTACTTTGAATTTCAGATCATTCAGTTCGGGGCGTTGACAAGATCGCTGGGTCTTTGCATAGGACGTTCTGTGTCAGTTCGCTACGCGCTCGAGTAGGATAATTGGCGTCGTCTCACTCGCGGACCGTGATGGGAATTGGAGTCGGATCAGCGGGGAAAAGGGTAAGGCATCGGAGGGGGGAATCGCGCGAACGGAGAGACGTCGCGCAGCCCAACAAGGGGTCTTATAGCGTAGTCACCGCCTTGTATTACAATAGAATGCTAATTCCAAGGGGACTTGTTGAATGATCCGTCGCGCGCTGATCGAATTGAGTCGACATACCTTCCGATTGAGACCTTCGGTGGACTGTCACAATTCGGTGGCGCCGCGGAAGTAAGGAACCAGAGCTCCTCGATGTCTTCGAAGCCAAGTATGCGACCGTTTCATCTTCGTCCAGCTTTCGCCAGACCAAACGAGTACGCCTTGAGAAGCATGATGACCCTTGCCTAACGGCGCGACCAGTGCCCTAGACGGCCGTCAGTCCACAAGACACATGCGAATGTCCAAATGAACTTGACAGCGATACGTCCGGCGATCTTTGTGAAATACCGGCTGGCTACCTCCGGATTATCGCTCAAGTACTCGCCAATCAGCTCACCGAGGCTCAACGGCATCATCGCGCCCAGCGCCAGAGTTGTTCAACAATCTTGTATAGGGACGTGGACCATGAGCCCGCCTGGCTCTGTGCGGGTGGCGATGAAGGGCCCAACGACAGCGTCACCTCGGCTGGTGCCGTTTTTGCAGTGCAATGCATCCTGGTACAAGAGATTCCAGGACTGGGAGATATGTTCGATAGTGACTTTGATTGTGGTGCCTAGCTGAACCTGAGACAACGAAGAGACGCGACAGCTATTTCAGCGATGACGCAAGGTTGAGACGGACGGTAGGCTCTCTGTGAGATAGTCAGCAACCAGGACACACGCTTGAGAACGATCTTCTCAACCTCATCCTTATACATGTCCCCACTTCTCGTGGGTGGCGCAGGCCTCTCGTTGGCTGCTCAAAAGGGTCTCGCTGTAGAAAGTGTCCACGAGAACTCTGGCAACGTTTTTCGTAGCAGGGATGGGACCAACAGTCTTGAGAGTTTTGGGTTTCGAGGATTTACTCTGAAAGCCCGAGAAGAGGCGTGATGTCTTCTCCCGAGGTTGACAATGGCGAGAATCAGCGATAAGCTGAGCAAAACCTTGTACGGTCGAGTTAGTACAATGCAAGACGAGTTGTAGGTAACTTGACCTACAATTCCTGAGCGCAGGCCTTCAGCAACACTTCCAAGTGCCCGACTCGTTGCGAGGGCGGAGACAAGGCTCTACTTGGGACAGTCACCAAGAGATTACAGTAATAATACGGTGACGCACTTAGTCTAAACGAGCGACTGAACCGCCGAGCAATTTAACAGCGCTTTGGGCGAAGAGCAGATGCGAGTCTTGGAGGTAATGCTGAGCTGTTGCATATTGGTATCGGTGAGTCCAACCTTAACCTACCGTTGTCAGTTATTCGTGAGGGACTCCCCTCGGTCGAGAAGGGCGTCGTAAAGTTGGTGTTTCTTACAAAGGCTCTGAAGAAATGTTGCGCTCTGATTGATGGGCGACTACAAGTAAAGCAGACCAGTTGATCAGTACGGAAACAGACGGTGTTTCAAGACGTACCAGTGCCAGTGGGGCTGCTTCAAACGGATACAACCTACAACATCTACGCACCGCAACCTGTCGCGCAACAACTTTCGGAATGCCTCAAAGGTGTGGATCATGGGAGCTCCCGTCACCCTCTCGCGATAAAAGGAGTACAGAGGCGACCGAGTGCCCGAGTCTTATGGGGTATGAGAACGAAGAAGATAAGACTTGAATGTACCATACCAAGGCGCCATTTGTCACGCGAGGGTCGTAAACTTTGGTGACTGTCGGGTTCATTCTTGGAGTGTATAGTCTCAAGTCAAGACTGGAGCCACTCACAGTTTTGTTGGAGTATATGCCGGAGAGTCGCCAGTCGCCAGTCACAGCTGCAGAGTAAGCGCATCGAGCCAAGGACACTTCGCTGTACCTGATCATGCACCTACCTTCCTCTCGCTCTCAAGGGTTTTCCAAGTGGTTTCCCGTCTTGTGGTCCTGAACGGCGTTATTTCCCTTTCGTTGCAGTGGGGTAGATCACTCTAGCAATTCCATCTCAACCGAGAACCGCGAGCGGACTCGCAGGCCAGCAATCACTGAATGTATGAAACGATCACAGGGTTTATATATCTGAAAACCTCTCGGGCAGGGGATCTGACACCGCGCTACACAATGTTATGGCTATCCCTCATGCCACCACCCTCTTCTTTTCACCTGGGCCTACAACCTTCGTCAGGACCTGTGCACTACAGCGATCCTCCAAACTCACCAGGTATCAAGTTTCGCTCTCATCATCAAGATCGTAGCCCTCGTCCCGGTTCGTTGATAGCCCCATGCCCGATCTGCGTAGACGTGCCAGGAGTTCTCGGTCGGCTTTTTTTTGCATGCGGTTGTTGTTTGATAGCTCCACGTCCGCTCTGCCTAGACGTGCCAGGAGTTCTCGGTCGGCTTTTTTTTGCATGCGGTTCGCCCAACTGTTAGCTTCCCAGGCATGCAGCGAACATCCCCATGAATTCGGCTCTGCCTCCTGTTTACAATGGCGAATGACGCAGACGTTGTACGCGGCCTGCATTTGGGTGACCATGGTGTCGAAGGGCAAGAGGCGTTCGATCCCGATCGTCCCGAAAAAGGCAATCCACCAAGGACTGTCGTTCCAATCTCACGTTCATGAGGGCTCCCAGTCAGCGTCTCCGAGCTTTCACCCTGGGCAGTACCTATATCGAAGAACTACCATTGACCACCAGGTAACTAGTTGGGTCCGAATCCTACAAATAAAGCCCACTACTGTCAACAATTAGCGCTACTACCGCTACTTCCGTCGTCAGTATATTCACAAAACATCGTCACCACGTCTCATGCTCCTCTGGTACATCTGTTAGAGGCGACATTGGCCTCTCCCAATCTAAACCCGCCATTCCATCGTCGTTTTCACATGTCGTTACACCTTTCCAGTCGGTTCCGTTCGGATAGTCCCTTTCGTCGCACCCCACCAAACCAAAGACACCCGCTGACGACATGAAGCCTTGGTATGAGTCCTCCCATTCTTCTTCTTCTATTTGCCGATTGTGATACGCTGCTATTTGCTGATCTGCCAAGCCCATTCAGTACAAGGAAGTCGCCATGAAGAACACACATACCTATCCACTCCTGGTCAGCCCTAGTAGGCGAGGACCGTATTTTGTCTCGAGTCACACCCTTGTCCTTCATATGTCGAATGAACGCATCGAGAGCGCCAGTCGCCACGGGGTCCAGATCGTCTTCAAAGGCCCATCTGTAGCATCGTTAGTCTGGCCCGATGCACTGAACTAACATCCTCTGTTCAGCGTACGTATTTTCAGCCCAAGGATAGCCATCCCATTTGAGTTCATACTTCATACGACCGTCTTTGATCTTTTTCACAGCGACAATGCATTCTGAGCGCGTTTGTCAGACCACAGTGATCGTCCCCACTTGTACCACTCACCAAACGCAAAGACATTGTCCTTGGTGCGGTTGTCCCAACCGCCCTTGGATAGTTCAACGTTGGATGATGTCGTGACCGGCATTGTGAGGAAGGAAGTGTGGGATGAAGGCAACCACTCACGACATCTTTATAACCGGTTGCCCGACCAAGAAGCACGGCGGACCTGGTACCTGGCGCAATAAGCTTTTGACCCGTGATGGCAGTTTATCTGGCCTGTATAAACAGGTTGAGGTGACTGCAAACAAGGTTCAGACGACTGACTAGAAGGGGACCTCGGCGCTCTTGGTGAAACTGAGCGAACTTGAATTATCTCTTGCCACTTTTTCATGTACCAGCCCCCGTTCGAAGGTTGGGTGCCCCGGCACGGGAGAAGAAGAAGAAGCGGGCTTCTCTTCAATTGCTGCGCATCGAGGGCAATGATTAGCGGGCTTCCTGTTACTCTGAAACGACGAAATAGCAAACTGAGTGTGATTGACGGTGTGCATGACCTGCTGCGAAGTGCGACTTCATGCTGGCACTACACGACTGTTAGCTAGGTTTCCTTTCTGTAGACAGAACTCACGTTTCGGGCACCACACAGCTTTCCGACAAAGGCATTCCGGTCGAACTCCCCCCCGTCCAACCACCCCAGAGGACCACTCAAACTTCGATTGTAAAGGGGCAATCTAGAACATTGGATGGTACGATACAAAGTAGAGTGGCACTTGACTCCTCCAGCTCAACATTCAAGCACATCTGGATCTCCTTGACATTGGCTCTGACCCTAGGAAACGCGTGTAATAGGGATGGCGCCGCCTGCACAGTGACACTGCCCCCGTTCCGACCGTACTCGAACACCAGAATCGGCGTCAACTCGTCTTCTGCGTGAGACCGGTGACCCGGAAGAATATGCTCGATAGTTCCACTCGGGAACTCTCCACTGTACACTGGGACGCCTTCCGCCACCCTATGTGTCAGAAGAGGTCGATCATAAACCACTTTTTCAAGGTGATCCATGATGCTCCGAACCACTTCCACTCTGTTATCGTGCAGCCATGCATGCGCAAACTCTAGTTGGTAGCGAAAGTGTCCGGGCACCCGGTAATCTGAGAGGTGTGAGTTCGGTACTTGGAGTGAGACACTGTCCTCACCGACAGATTTCCCCAGAGACAGGCACTCCCTGTTGTGATTGTCGCCCGGGTGCAGATGCCCCACCCAGTCCGCACGTTGACACGTTACACCACAGTATTGCCGTTGACGACATTGAGAACACTGTTTGATTTCGCCGATGGGGATTTCCTCGCGACACTGAGTTGACCATGGTCAGTACATGTGGCTGAGGCGGCTGATTATGAAGTTAGACGCACGAAATGACAACACACTTTGAGACGGTTGTGGACGCGCTCATGTAGCCTCCACCGGCCCCGATATTGAAAAGACCATGTCCTGTACGGCTCCAAGTTCCAATCAACCTTGCTGTCGTGGCCACATCCAAAACGACGAAAGGCGGACGTCCTCGCCAATACCGAGAAGAAATCCGGAAGGAACACAAAGTCACCCACGCGATTGAGGATCGCGGACATTTCCCCAGTGACCCAAGTTTCTTCTACGGTGGGGATAGACATCCACGGAACCTTGTGGTAAGAGAGGATGGACTCCAGCAGTCCGCCTTTTAGAGCCAACCCGGCTTGACTGGATGTGTGTAGAAACGCGGCGACCACGCTCACGGCCAAAGCGAAGACAGTGTGGGTGATTCGACATTGACGGTCGTCGACCACATAATCTGTCCTCCGGCGTCGACTGACTAATCCAGACATAAGGGTCGGCACCCAAAACAGCAGCGCACTCTCCTCCACCATCGAGTCCAGGGCGGCCGTCGGTTCTCCGGATGCCCGACCTTTGAGATATGTGAGGACCCCGTGGAGACCCTGTAGATTGGTGTCATCGACTTCTACTAGACGCCTAACGATTCTGCACGCCGATCGCAAGGAAGTGTCATTGAACCGGGGAAAGAACCTCCTCCAGTCATGCAACCCAGGCCTGAGCGTGTTCAGCAACGCACCAGGCGGTGTCAGGAGCTCAGTCACGTCCTCTTGCAGCGCAAAGATCCAGATGATCGTCCATAGTTGGACGTGTGCTCGGCGATGGACACCATCTCCCGCCAGCCCATCGGCCGGGCGAAGCCAAGCGAAGATATCCGTGAGCATACAGAGCATAGTTTTGAGGAAAACCGCATGATGAGGGGGTGGGGTCGCATCTGTGGAGTCCAGCCTGTCCGCAAGGAGGGGAACAATTATTCTCGCCGCCAGGGAGACCACGCCTTCCAAGACCTCAACAACTTGCGGTGTACAGGCCTTACGCGTCAACGCCAGTTCCGCAACAGGATGCGCGATCCCACAAGGATAGAGATCCGAGATGAAGTCCAACACTGCATAGAACTCCCCGAGTACATCCCGCGTATCGATTGTTTCAAATTGAGCGTTCAGCCGCCTGACGTGCGCCAGTGCCAAGTTGTTGAGAGAGATCGCTTTGGAAGAGCCGGGGACCAAGCGTTCATGCGGAACATGTACGGCAAGATCCCAGGCTGTCCCAATCTGTAGAGAACGGTCAGTACCAGAAGAGACAATTGCCGAGGTCGTACCATGACTGGTGTTTCTTGAGACATGGTGGACAGTGATGCTTAAATCGTCAGTCAGGGCGGTTTACAGTCAAAAGGAGTGTACACTCACGTTTGGGTTGGTGGTACAAAAAGAAAAGAGGATGCACAGCCACAACCGTGTTGGGAATGGGACACAGCTGACTTATCCGGTATCCGTCGCTTTGGCCGGCGTTTTTCATTGGATATGAACGTATGAGAAAGTCCTCGAGAAGTATGTATTTTACAGGCGATACCGTAAATTCTATTAAACATTCATCGGGTACGGGCATGTGAGTACGTCTTCGTCTAGTACCATAAGAATATGAGAAGACGATCCATCGTGCTGAATCGGGGGAAGCGATAAGCAGGCATACACTTCTTGTCCATCTCGGTCTTTCGGAAACGCATGCAGCAAGGAGGGCGCTTTACATACTTCCACGCGAAACCTGCCTGCGCTGTAGTGTAGACAAAGCACTGGTGTGCGGGGACTCATGTAACGATGACCGCCTCCATTCAGTACCGTTGCGAGATCGTCGTCAAGGACCGCCTGGCTGTAAACCTTGTCGGATGGGAGCAGGCGACGTTCTGGCAGCTCCTGGCGCGAGCCAACCAGGCACAGGTATTTATGTATTATCGCCACAACATGTTGGCGGTGTTCCCTTAGCCAGGCAACGACGTGGGCGCACTCCAACCTATGAGAGCCCCATAGCTCACGGTCTGTATCCAAACAGCGTCAATCGAGATATCTACCAATCATGAATGGAAGACTTGCCTTTGTTTCCCCTCCATGCTTGACACTCGGTGCGATGGCTGATGTAGTCGACGGCCTTGGCCCCACGCCAATCCGCTGTTTGACAGTGGGGACCACAATATATACGACGCCCACAGCCACTACAACGCTTGCGCGTCCCTTTCTTGAGTTGTTGCTTACACTGTGCATCAGGTGAGGTCGAAGAACACAACAACGCGAAGTGCTCGCACCGTTACACACGAAAACTTGAACTCCCGGCGGACCATATCATAAAGCTGCCATCCAGAAGAAAGGTAAAGATCCTGCCAAGTCGGCCATGGGAGCTGCGAGGTGTCGACATTCTCCCGTATAAGCCCACGTGTGATGCGAGCGCCCCATTGACGGCAAGCTATGGAGGCGGCACCTCTGGTAAAAATGTCATCATTCCAGAAGTGCGAAACCTTGAGAAGAATGTCATGCATTCTTGCGGCGACATAGTCACCATCGACGTCCGTCTTGCCCCAGGAAAGCGAGTTGGAGTAGACAACTGCCTCCAGCAGTCCTCCTTTGATTGCTTCGACCATGTCGGATGGCCTTTCGAGATTGGTCATCATGAACGACAGCGAGGTGTCGAACGTAGCATGTACAGCTGAGCGCAGAGGATCCAAAGGGAGATAATGACGGCGACCCCTACCGCTGACGATGGTTTTCATAACTCGCGAAACCCAGTATGTCAGCCGACACTTCCTAATCATGTCCACCACCTCTTCCCCATGAGCCTGGCCGCATTCCCTGATGTACACGATGGTTGCGTAGATGGGGAGTATGTTGATATCGCGGGCCCCAACGAGAGTGGCAAGGGCAGTGCAAGCACGGGGAAAGCATACTTGTCCCAACGTAACGTAGAGCACACCATCGTGAGGCGATCGTAGGTTGGCCCAGGTCAACGCGGCCTCTCCGAGAAGAGAGAGTTGTCCACTCGTGTAACCAAGAAGCATGCAGCAGTGGAAGAGTCGAGACATGGAGGGACGAGCGGATGTATCCTCCTCCATCGAGTGGTATACCGCCATCTTCCGGATGAACCGAGCGCAGGACTCAAAAACGGGTGCCATGTCATGGAGTGAGGTATGCCCTGTTTTTGAGACCCCCCCTTCGACGTTAAGAGGCAGGGAACTCCCTTCAGACGCCAGTCTACCATCGCGCCCAATGGTAGACTCGACGAAAGCCAATACCCGCCCCGAACCCAACAGTGCGACAAGATCATGGAGGAGGGAACACATCTGCGTTTTAACGAATCGGTAGCGGATCTCGGGGCCTGGCGCTTCAATGCCATCGGAGGTATGCCACTGAGCCCCGAGTAGCAAGACGATCTGGTGAAGTTCCGTCCATGCGTGATGCTGGTCGGGGCTGGGAACTCCAAGTACAAGCCTGAGGTTGTGCATCCTCTCCAGCGCCGATTGGAGAAAACGCCTTGGAGTGGTCTTGTCCTGCCAAGTGGTCTCTTCTTTCGAGGGATGTGAGAACGTCTGCTCGTCCGACATCAGGAGGACATCCAGATTTCTAGGCAGTTAGGACACACCTTGGTATGGGGATTGTTGAGCGATGGCCCTTTGACAGTGCGTTGCGCCATTTTGTATACCGGCTGCAAATTTATTAGCTTGGCCGCTCGTATAGCCCCAAAAAGACGGTTACCGTGGGGGTTAAGAGTCAACCTGCGCGAAACACGTGGTATGGAGACCCGGTCGGGCAATGATTTCTGTTCGCCGGTCAACGGTAATCGTAAAGTGTATGCTATTTCTGCTTAGTGGTGGACTAATCGTCCAGTATTTCAAGCCCGCTCTCATCACTATCACTGCTAATATGCTGGGCGACACCCTGGGTTTTCTGCCAGGCCAACCACTCTCCTGACTCACGCAACAACTTGCTCCGTAGATCTGTTCGCATACTCTCTACCTCCTGGATACGCCAAAGAATCGCATTCTCGTTTTCAGGTATATTTTCCTATTTCCCCCGGACATTCAGCCCCCTACAGTGCAACAACGCGAGGCTGAACCACTTACTCTGAGGCAGATATACGCGAATTCCCTGGGGTTCGACATGAATGTCTTAGCATAATGTATCAGGTACAGCCCACAATCGGTGAGATTGGGTTGCTGGGGCACCTACAGGCCCTGATTAGCTCCAACATGTGTTCCCATGACGCGAGGACTCACAAAAGGAACTATCACTCGCGGGGCGATGATTGTCTGATTCTTCCTATGTTGCGCCTCCAGTCGCAGGTAAGAAGTAACATTCTTGAGGAGATCGTCGTAGTCGCTTCGCAACGAATCCAAAACCAGAATCGTGGGTCTCGGTTTCGATGCCGTTTGCGCAGGCCGTTTATCTTTGGGCTTCGTACCACTGCGGAAGAAGATGGCTTCAGTTGTATCGACTGTATGCAAAGGCACTGAGTGTCTGACCTTTCGACCGGCACAGGTAGGAGTAGCCTGGCGTTACACACAACGACCAGGAACCAATGTGTGCTGTTTGATGGTAGAGGAGCGTAAGGTGGGATAAAAGACACATTGCCAGAACAAACTTTTGATGAATAGGAATGAGAATCCAGTCTTTCTCAAAAAGGTCAACACCAGTGGTCCACCGTTGTACGGCTTTGTAGCTACATCATCGATTTAGCGTGTACGGTGACACCAGAACGATGGCGCATACCTTCCTTTTGCGAGCTTGCTATACCAGAACGAACTAAAGAGGTGCGTTTTCCTCTGTCTCTTTGCCAAATTATTCGTCTCCAAGTCATCGTACCACGTCCTGTGCAGCGATGTGAGAATCGAAAAGCGCAGTCAAAGTTGTATCACCTGAGCGCCCATGCCACGAGATTGTCGTTCAAATGCTCGCCCCGCCTCAATCGGTCTATGTCCCCAGCGAGTAACTCAATCGCGTCTTTCCCCGTACGAGGATACCGGAGGACACGGCGAAGTTTGTCAGGTAACGCAGCCCGACCTGCACCATGGTCCATTGCACCGTTAATATCCATTGGATGCCTGGCGGCGGGCCTGGAAGAGTTGGCCGTCAACTCGTGATCAAGATGCCAGTTCATAGTCTCTAGCACCTTTTCGGAGTAACGGGGTCCCCACTTGTCCGAGAACTGTCCGGCCACAATATCAGTCAGAGATCCCCTTTGAGTCGATCGAAAGCTGCTCACGAAGATCGCTGGACGCTGTGAAATGGTCAGTTAGGGTACATATGCTGATATGTCGACTTACCTTGGGGCAGGGGGTTCGTCCCGAAGAACTGGCCCTTTCGATTTCAACTTCTTCTTGGGATGCGGCCTAAACGGGTTGCAGCAATCCTTAGCTTCCAACGAATGAAACACACCTGGGCCTAGGCTGGTCTCTGAAGCATAGGTTAGCAAGACGGACGATAAGTTAGTATCGAAGGGCATACAATTCTACAATTTCAACTTCGTCATCGCTAGTGGCGCGCGGGGTTGCAACAGCCTGAGCATGAGGTTCCCGAACTCTCGGCCATGGTGCGGCAGGTGGCGAATCGCTGGAGAGGGGTCAATACAGCCACGGCGGATGGTGTGGAGCGCCGTACACATCCATGTGATCTGCCCGGCCAGCGGCGGAGGCCACTGGGTCTGACACAAACTGTGGCTTACGAGCCGCGATAGGCGCGGTCCACTCCTGCCCCAAGGCCATGACTTGACGCATACGAAACGGACCATCCCCGTGAAAGCGAAGGAGGGACAGTGAAGACTGTGGATCTATGAGGAGTGAGGAGAAAATCAAAACGGATGGCCCAGCACTCACCAGGAGCCTTCGCGGTCATCGAGTGACGAAGGAAAGGAGACAGAAGAGTAAAATTAATTTCGATCAACACGTAGTGATAATTTGGTCATGCTGTTTGGGATCAGACGCTACATCGACTAACATTATGCTACAGTGCTACACTCGTCAACTTTTGAGCTCTTCACTGGTCTCTGCGGCTCTGGTTGGGCCAGGCCCTGTCATCTGCTTGAATAGGCTCAGAGACAAAGCTGTGGGATCGGTATTGCGACGTACTTTCTCTGAGAAGCATGTACGATCGTACCAGATCGAAAGAGATCCCGAGTCATTCCCTAATTTGCAGGTGAGACGGTGGCGATTATACGCCGGCCTGGGCACGCACCGTGATCCCTTAGATAGTCTTTAACGCTGAAATTCCCTCCATAACGCCGTAGGATAGTCTGGCACGGAGAAGGAGGTAGGGCTGTAGATTCCAAAGTATGTCTATCGCTTGGAGCAACCTCCAATGGCGGGGGCTCATCCGAGGTGTTCGCACATTGAGCATCTGGGAAGATGCATAAGACTGTGGGTGCATCGTATAAAGACGATCTACCTTCAACGGCGGTAAGGAGGGGCATTGGTGACAGGTCAAACGCACGGACCGGCCGATGACGAGGTTGCGAAAAAAACACAGACAAATAGCGGTGGCGTATTTAAAGGACTGGGCGTCCTTCCTTCCTCCACAAATGGACCTTGACGACTTCTTTGACCAGTTTTTGTCCCGTTACGAGGCCACCGCAACGAGCGCACGGCTACCCCTGTTCTGTCCATGGTGCCGCGAGCCCTTTCTGCCGGTGTGTCTCGCCACAGGAAAAAAGAACCAAGCCAACGCAGGACTGTTGTTCCAGGCGGTACGCATCCACCTCTGTCCACCCGGTCCCCCGCTCATCACAAAGCAGTGCCCGACCAATTTGTTTGACCACGACAACCCGCTTTCATGCAGCCGTGGCTTTCGTTGGGTCACACATCAGCAAATGCTCGAGCTGGGACAGCCTCGTGTGGCGAATTGGGCGCAACATGCACCGACAGCGCGATTCAGGAACCGACGGACAGCGGCGACACCCCCGACTCCTCCACAGACGCCGCGAAGGCCTCCGCGAAATGGCAAGGGAGCGGCCCCTCCCCATTCCACGCCCACTCCAGAAGCCCTCTCAAACCGCCATTGCTGGGTCACAATATGCGACCAGGTGCGTGTCAGCCTTCCATTCTATCCTCAGTCGCTAACGGTCACATTTGTCTAGGCCGGGTACACCATTGACACGGAAACCTTTGTTGAGATCCACGAATTGGACTGGCCGTATCTCCTCCCATGTAACCACCTATATCTGAGCGATCGCTTGGCCGTTGGTCATTCCAAAGATGAATGGGAGTACAGGTTCAATGGTCACTGGAAGATTTCCACTGGCCCACAGGCAGTCAAATCAGGTGAAAAGCTATTCGTTCGCCGACACCAAGTGGAGGAAATCCGGTATGCGCTCAGTTGATGTCCAAAGTCGTAATTGACTCCTACGTAGCGTTGACGGTTCTGATGACGAAGACATTTTTGCCATGGCCGGGGATCGTAGTTTTCCTTAGATTGGGTCGTAGTCTTACAGCTGTACCGTAGTCAACAACTGCTTCGTAACGCCGACGTATTGTAACTTACCAACGATAGCGTTGTGCGCACGTGATGTTTGCTGCTTTGACCCGCCCCACCATGATCGCACTCAAGAAGAGTAAGAGGCAACGAAAAACGGGAGGCGAGTACTACCTCACCACTAGTTTAGACGGAGGCTGAACACCCATCAGGTCCCTGTGCCATTGGCAACTGTGTGTCAGGGAATCGAACGGAACCGCTCGTCGCAGCATTGTCGTGCGACCTAAATGCCTGCAACAGGTGTTGTGGGAATACAGTTGACCCGCTTAAAACGTGCAAATTCCACGACGAGGAAAGAAAGAAAAAGGTTGCCAAACAGGACGCCCTCGCTCGTGCGACCCGCGCAAATACGAGAGCGGCAACCGATCCCACCGGCCCCACCGACCCCGCAGGCGACGATATCTCAGCAGCCGACGATGTCACTCCAAGCCAATCCCGCACGACCGACCCAGCTGCCTGCGGAAAAGCCAAGAATATCGTGCTTCCATCCGATTTCCATGGCAAGAATTGCGGCCCTTATACTCTCGCAAGATTCATGGCGCAGGGATTACTAGGTTCAGAGGAGCATATGGGGGGTCGGCCAACCAAGCAGGCCGTAAAAACACCGTCTTCGAACCCAAAAGAGGATGCACGAAGGCGAGACAAGAAAGTCATCTCACTGCGCCTCTGGGACATGGTGAGTTGGCGAGTGCTTGCCGATATGAACTATTCTGATGAAGCCCGGCTCAAGGACCAACAAATTGGTGGCATACGCGAGGTGTTTGCCGGTGATATGCATCCGTACTTCAACATCTGGAAGGGCGCAGATCCGTTGACGGAAGCCATGCTTCAACGAATTCGGGCTGATCTGCAGCTACAGTTCGAGGGCGACTTGTTCCTCGTGTTTCGAACTGCTCCGGCTCCCTCTTGGGTGCAAACCAATGCGCCCTACGAGGTCGGCACGACTAATCGCCTGGACTTGGCCATCTCGAAACCGGGGTGCACCGACGTACCACCTGTTCCCAAAGCATGGCCAACAAGAGCTGGACGCACATGGGCTGGGCCGCCCATGACTCCAGGCAGTCCCAGCATCCGAGCAGGAATCTACTCGCCGACCAGCATCGTCCCCACGAGCCTTCCGCTGTTCACAGCCCCCACAGTCCCCACGAGCCATCCAATTCTTACCAGCCCCGTGGTTGTCGACGATAGTAGCTCGGACGACGATGATGTAGACCCGTTCGCAAAGCCTGTTCGTACCCGTGCCCAACCGTAAGTACAGTGCGACTGCCACCTCAAACGTCCAACTCACAGACTTGTAGCCTCCAGGACAATCGAGTCATGGGCTCATCCACGGATGGCAACTCCGTCATGTAAGTGCTTAGCTGGGTCACACTCGACGGTGCTGAAGCAACTCAATCGCAGACACCCTGAGCCTATGCCCACAGCGCCTGCGGGCGGGGTGGACGAAATACTGCGATCCATGAGGCGGACGGACGAGATTAGAAACATCCAGCGTGGCCCGGAAGGTCGTAGCGACTTTCCTTTCGAGTATGCTATCGACACCGTTAGCGTCCTCCGCAGGTATTTTCTTCTATATCGGAAGCAGCTGAACCTGTCGGAGGAGGAGGCGTACAAGGCGATATGCACAGACATCTACGATGACGATGTGAGTTTCATTTACCTCGAACGAGGCTTGGCTCACCTTCAAACAGAAGGATTGGCCCGAGTTCAAGTCGAGCACTTGGCATGACGCCGAACGGGCGCGTAAATGGGACCGTGCACATACCAAGGCTGTGATACAGGCAGGCCGAAGCGATGCAGGACGGTGGAAACTCGTGGCGAGTGCATGGCCCGGGCGCATAAAGAACAATAGGCCTGGCGCTCTGACCAAGAGCGAAAAGGCGCGACCGAAGCCGAATGCTGATGGGACATTGGCAGAGATATACAATAGCGACTACGAGAATCCAGAGTACCCAGCCTGGAGAGGTATTAGTTAGGCTTTAGCAGTAAATATCGTGCCCACCTAGAATCCACCGATTGTGCGCCCGGCCCGAAAGTTCCCACCAAAACGATTCGTTTGCACGTGGCGACTTTGCCCTTGCACCATGGCGGACATTTCGATGAGGACGGCCACACCTCTGACCCAACATTGTCTGTGAGCAAAAGCCCCACTGAATGGAACTGTCGCTGATAGAAAATCCAAAGCTGGCCCGCCACAACTAATGAACTGCTGGTATTTTCGTGCAATGTATTGGTGGGGAACAGGGCCGTTGACCGCACTACAGGACTTCGCCGAGAAGTTAAAATTGCCCATAGTGGCTGAAAAGCTCGTCAAGAAACCCGCCCGTTATCGGAAAATGGGTGGCCGGGTGGCGCTCATGCGAGACATCTGCGAGGAGAACCTCGCCGTTCGGTGGGATGTGATTGCATGCCCTGATAGTACGGCCACAAAGGTAGAAACCGAGATGGCGGTTCTCTGGGATAGAGGCAGCATCACAGCGAGCACAACACGGGAGCTGGAGTATCTGGAGCAGGGACTGGTGCGCCAGATGAATACAGGTGAGCGGGTCTGCTGTAATGTGGTACGAATAGCATTTAATGTTGTTCCAGGAAACGAAGGCGCCAACCAGCCGGACGGTGGCAGGGTAGAGGCAGGCGATCCAGTCAGCGGTACGTCGGCGGTAACACTTCATGTTCGGAGGGAAGTTTGAAGACCAGCATGCACAGATCTTCCGTCCAGTCAAGAGACTACGAATTCGAGCGCCACTGAGGAAGGTACATCTAAGAAACTCATCGTACTAGACTTTGCGGAACTGATCAATCTCGACTGGTTACGTAGGGCGCAGCTCCCAACGGCACGAAGCCGAAGACAAGCTTCGACAGAAAACGCTATTGGAGAAGGTTCGCCTGGTACTAGGTCCCGCAACGCCCGCGTCTGAGAGGAGAACATTGAAAGCGGCGGAATTGGCCAGTCTCACCGAGGCAATCAAAGAGTTCTGCGGGGATGAAAGGGAGTTGATTGACGACTTTCCGTCTGACGAGGAGGAGGAGGACCCAGGTCTGTGCCGCAATTCTGACGGGTGCCTTGAGATACTCAGCTACGCGTAGATCTTCCCAACATCGCCTCCGAGTCTGCCGGCCAGAATCCTTCGGAGGTCGAAGGGAAGGGACGGTCTTCGCCTATGACCAACCCAACCGTACCAAGTCATCCACCGACTCCTTCGGAAAGCGGCAATGGCCCCAGCCAAGTCACAACAGACGCAACAACAACACATTCCAACACATTCCTTACACCTCCACCCACTTTCTCACCTGCCGCTGGTGAGGTAGGTCCGTGCGCCACTGGGGCAGAGCACTGGGGGGAGGACGAAGAGACCCAAGTGGCGATGAACGAAGAGCCCTCGACACATGGAAAGACAGGCGAACAAACCTCCACTGACTGCGCCAACCCACGGCTTACACCATCCCCAGCTGTTAAAGCCACCGATGACAGTACCGCGCCGACTTCCGAAGCGCAAGAGGATGGGGCGGAGGAGAGAGCCCCGCCCGAAGGCCAGATGGGAGAGGACGATGCAGTCTTGCCCTTGGACGGGGCTCACGCCGACGATGAGGGTGGGCCGACCGAAGACCCAGGCGATGTAGAACCCATGCTCGGGGTTGAAGGACAGACGCAGGACGATCAAGCAAAAAAACGGAGGCACAGCGACGGGAGCGAAAGCGAAAGGGAGACCAAACGACAGCGTCAGCAAAGAAGGGGGTCGAGTGTAAGCTCGAAGGGTCACCAATCTCAACCCATCCCTTCTTCACCCTCAGCAAAGGGGAAGAAAGCCAGTCCCAGGGCGAAGGAGCACACGAACGAACCACCTCCCAAGGCGAAGACGAACCCAACGTCGAGGCAGAAAAACTCCCAGCCTCAGAGCTCTAACGACGCATTCGAAACGGAAGAGGACAAGGAGTTCATGGCCGACTTGGGTAAGGGCCCCGACGCGCCGGAGGAAGGGGAAGGGGAAGGGATGCCCAATGCAGGCGAGTACCTGCTCTTGTTCTGACTGCAAATGAGTCAAGTGATGTCTGACATGAGTTATTTTTCAAGCAGACGTGGAAATGAGGATACTCACTGCTAGTGACAGCGCGAAAAAAGTGCGCACGACAAGCTTTCGACTGACACTGCATAACAAGGTTGCGCGAACCACCGATAACAAACTCGCACAGGCCAACGTAGCGTGTCACGTTGAGGTACCGCAGAGCGCCATCGTGGAGGGTATGAACAGTGAGCATGCTGTCCGGGCAGACGTGGTTTGGAAGTGCATCGAGCTCTACTTTGGTTTTTTGCGCCTGCGCATGAGTCGTACGCTCCCATTCATTGTGGGCTCATCCCACGGAATCCAGGCTGCCCCCACAGGCGAGGACATCGCAGAGTTCGTACAAAGAAGGCCTACGTTCACACCGAAGGACAAGAAGTCCGCAAAGGGCGGCCAGCCCGTCGGCGGGTCGGAAGGATTGAGAACGGCTGAGGTCAATTTACGGCGGGGGGCCTTCCGCTTTACACCAAATGCGCCAGGCTGTGATGTTTACATCCCCCTCGTGTTGCAGCCCGTCGCCGGGAGTAGCGGATACTACATGTCTCTCGCTCTAGAGTTGAGGGAACACAACGTAAGTCTGGGCCCCAGCATTGGGAATGAGACTCACCGATAGCACGCAGGGACCCGAACCACAGTTTGCCAAAAAGCGAAACACAGCGACCATGACCGACCGACGTGTCAAGGTCATAGCGCTCTTGGAGGAGTATTTGGAGAACCAATCTGAGTGGTGGTCGGAAGTCATAGAGATCCGCATGGATAAGTCGAAAAAGACACGCCCAATGGAGGTTTGGCTACGATGGACGCCGTTACTTATGTGGCTGGAGGGAGTCAAAGAATTGGGAGATATTGATGGGCTAGACGAAAACAGCGCCAAAGGTGAGAAGTTTGGAAATGCTGGGCGACATGGGCTAACATGCATCAGCGAGTCTGACCGACAAGTGGGCCCAGTGCAAGGTGAGCGTGGTCGTAAAGAAGGCCGTGACGGATCTGACGTCGGGCCACACATGGTCGAAATTCATGCGGGTGGCGAGATGGATCCACCGCTGCGACGACCTTGGATGGGAACGTCAAAAGGCGCAGTTGAACGAGTTGGTGAGAATGGGGGAAAGTCGCTCTTGCGTGGGTACATACGATGCCCTCATTGCAGGTTTCCACAAGGTGGCAGAGGTTGTTGAGGCGGAGGATGCCGACGAGGGAGGTGATGAACAATCGACGGATGAGAGTGACGACTAGATAGGAAATGTTTCAGACATTTTGCGCTCTACGCGGTCGTTTCAGCAGATTTAGCCGTCGTCGACAAAACCTGCAAGACAATCTGACGTCAGCCATCGAGTCATTTGAGTCACATAACGTTTACCTTGGCTTGACTTTTTACTTCCACGATGTTACTGTTCGAGATTCTCCTCACCCTCCTCGCGGAGATTAAAGAGAACGACAAGCTTCGAGAGTCGCTGGACTTCGAAGCCTTCGGGTTGATGATCAAAATTGTTCAACGCTGCGAGCCCGTTCTTCTGCCAGGAGGCGGAAGCGCTCTCTTGACCTTGCCGCAGAGTCTGCGTTACACGTTGTGCGCGGCATTGGACGTCGAGCTGGACATCGTCGACATGTTATGGGCGATGATGAGGCCAATTCTGAAGGGGTTATTGAAGCTGCCAACGGACGCAGATACGGATGACCTGCTTGGGAAGCATGGTGTGCCAGAGCGAGTCGGTGAGTTTGGATAGCGGAATGTGGTGTGCGACGTGAGCGTGGGATTTCCTCATACTCAACAGGTACGCGCATGCTCGTGCCACCCGTGACCGAGTGCGAAAAGTGCTCTGGCAAGCTGAAACCGAAGAACGAGGGGGTGTCGGGGCGCCTGTACACAAAGAAGGGGATGGTGCCCGTATTTCCGATTGCTATGCGGTGCAGAAGTGAGTGACAATGCAAGCCAAGTACCATGTGCCTCACCTGTATAAGACTGCAAAGCGTACTATCGCCCTGGATATGTCGTATTCGGGCCCAAGGACATTCTGTCCAAAAGACAATATTACCCAGGAGTGCCGGAGGTGATCCAGGTCAGCAAGTCCGTATACGTTGAACGTGACCTCGCGATGGAATGGAGAATGTCCGTGGCAATCCAGCAGTGGGTGCTCTTCGAAGCTCCGTCAATGTAGCCCTGGCTGACGAGTGTGTCCAGCGCCACAGCGTCCGGTATAGCTAACGTGTATAACTTGTCCGCAAAGCTGGACCCAGTGGTAGGTGACCGACACGCCCACGACTGGGGGCTTGATCAGCGGGACGTAATGCAGACTTGGTGGATCATGTCGCTGCTGTTAAGCGTAGACAGGGAGTTCAGCGGACAAGGGCGACTGACGGTACCTCACCACGCCTGTGGCGGTGACCGACTGGAAGAGGTGATGGTGCGAAGGAACATGGATATGACGGGAACGGGACAACCAATGTATGGCCACACCTGCAAAGGGTGCCTGAAGTGCTACAAAGGAAGCGACGGAAAGATCTGTGGGTCGCGTAGTATCTGGCTGGTCTCCTTGTTGACCTGACTCTCTGAGTTACAGACCGGTTGAACGCGCTCGTTATCGATGGTGTGACGGTGCGTTGTGCGTGTTGTGCAGTTAGCGAAGACGACCAGCCTAGTAAGTCATATCCATGTATCAAAACGTGCCAAATGGCACGCATGGGTGATGCATCAACAGTGCCAAATGGCACACTGGCCTGGGTATAGCTGGCTGGGGAGCGGGTGAATGGCGGGGATGCCTGGGGGCGGACGTGCTGCTCACTGTGGGGCGGGGCGGGTAGATCGACGGGCAGAGAGCTGGCGGGAGAGCTGCCTAATCGGGACAATGGGGGATGGGGGACAATTTGGGAACAGGGGGGAATGGAGGGGTTTGGGCAGTAGCTGGGTGGGGTAGGGGTGGGTTGCTGGGTGGGGTAGGGTGAGCACCTGTACTGGGATGCGGATGGGTCGGGGTGGGCTCAGCAGGGTGGCGCACCATAATTGGGGTGGGCTGAAAATTGATGGGGTTGATCGGCAGTACTAAAACAACGATCGGGGCATTTTGGGGGGAGTGGGTGCTCAATTGTGGCGCTCCTAATGCTGGCCCAACCAGGGGGTAGGGGAGGGGGTCCTTTGCTGATATGTGGCGTATTTTTTAAAAGGCTTGCCAGCCACCCCTCAGCAGTCGTTACTCATTCTACCCCCCAAAAAAAAAAAAAAAAAATTATATTTTCACAATTCTCCCAAAACAAAAATGACATCGTTCACAATGTTATCCCAACCGTCCATCTGGCGCTGGTATGCTTGCTTGGCACGAACACCTGCAGTCTTAACCTTCATCACATTGATAGCTTGACGCCAAAAAAAGACGGCGGTCAAGACGGTCACAAAACCGTTGATACCTTTTATCCTCAAGGCGCCCCAGTCTTCATCTTTAATCCCTTCTCGACTCTGCAAAAAATCACCAGTGCCCGTTCCACTCCTCATCAAAACAGATACTCCCTCCCAATCGCTTCTAGCCCTCCCCTTCGGTTGTAAGAACGTCCACCACCCCAGAAAGTCCTTCTCCAGCATAACGACGTTCTGTGTAGAAGGAGTCCATGGCCATCTTCTGGCTCTTGCCACCCAATCGCTCACTACTGGGGGCCGCCGAGTCTTCTGCCGCATGTTTCCCGTATCCAGCTTGCCCTCCTTCACACCGTCGTTAACTCTCTCTTCGAACTCTAACCACTTTCTGACCAGCTTCCCCCATTGGCCCCCAAAGTCTTCACTCTTGAATGCTGTGAGACACAAATCTAGCTTTGGATCTAACCCTTTCCCCAAAACCAAGGGCTCAAGGCTGTTATCCTCGTCTTGACCCCCCTCTTCTGCCTCTGCAATAGCCCGAGCTCGTTTATTGGATCGGTCATCACAGCCCTCCTCCCCAGGCCGTTTGTGAGAAACGGATGTCCGTTCGACTTCCGTACTCTTTGCAGGCGGAGGTGGCGATGCAGCGGGGGAAGGGTGACGCGAGGTAGTCGGAGAGGTTGTGAGTTGCCTGGCAGGAGAGTTGGCAGGTGACGCGACCGTCAAAGCAGGAGGTAATGCAACAGGGGGGATAGTGGGTGAGCCCGCGACAGGTGAAGCAACAGGTGACACGGCGGGGGAAGCAAAAGGTGAAGCCAAGGGTGAAGGGGCTGGGGATACCACCGGGGAGTTGGTCGGAGACGAGCTGGGGAAGTTGGTCGGAGGCGCGCTGGGAGAGTTGGGCGCAGGCGCACTGGGAGAGTTGGGCGGAGAGTTGGGCGGAGGCGCGCTGGGAGAGTCGGGCGGAGTCGCACGGGGAGAGGCGGTGGGGGTGACAACCGGCGTGATAGGCGCTGAAGCCAACCCCTTAGAAGGCTGTGCTGACGCCGGATTACGTTGCTGCTCCGTCGAACCAGACTTGCCGTTGGAAGTAGGGGTAGTGCCGCCAATGAGGTTGTGCATACGTTCATCGTCTTGGTCAGAGAATCGGGAGACCATAATGTTCCCAACCTCCGTGTTTAGGTCCTCCGATGAAACATCTCGTTCATCAGATTTTTGCAAGGCCATTTTCCGACAGTCGTCCACAGCTATATGTGTGTAAGCATTCATTCAGCGTTCCCAATAGTATGGAAGTGTGACGTACAATAGCATTGCTTCAAAAATTTCCCCCAAGCGGCCTTAACGTTGTTACGAGTGAAGGAGGGGTCGGCCTGGACAAAGTTGAGCCCAACGGACCCTTTAGTGTGACCAGTACAGACACTAAAAACAGGTCAGTATTTCGCTCACTGTTGTTGCAGTAGATACTCACGTCAACATGGTCAAACGGCCGCCGTCAAGAGGTTCAGGACCTCCTCCCACACAGACAAAGGACCACCCTGTCTCCAATCGAAGCTCGTCGATTAGGGCCTGTACTCTTTCGGCGACGGTATCTATCGCCCTAAAAAAGCAACCTCAGTTGCCAATATCCAGAAAGCACAAGGGGACGACTTACTCTTGAACCTCCTCGGGGTCCGTACAAGGACCGGCGTCTTGTCTCGCCTCCAGCTCCTTCATCTTGAGCTTGTAGGCGGCCTGTTCTTCCTTCAGCTTGGCCTGTGACTTCTCCTCCCACCCCTTCTTCTCCCCCTCTGATAACGCGTCAAAGCGCGCTTTCTTCGCGTTAGACATTCTCCCTGCTCTCTCCTTCTTGACCTTCTCCTTCACCTCCGCACTATAGCGCTCAGCCGGCCCGAACTCGTCCTCCAACCCCTTGCGGAACTCCTTCATCACCTCCTCCTTTGAGGCTGTGAACCAAAGTTCCAGAGCCGACGTTTTTCGAGGCTTCTTCACCTTCTCCTTCTGCGCCTTGGCCTCTTCTTTCCGACTCCTCTCCCGCGCCTTGGATTTATTGGCCGTCTTTTCAATATACTCGATGCGGCGCTGTAATTTCTGTCAAATTTAATGTCAGAAACACTGCGGAGGAGGAGGTAAACAACACGCACGGGAATGAGATCCTTCTCTCTCTGACAACGCTCCTCATATGCCGCCAATTGTGTCTCAAACTTCCTCTTGTCTTCTTCCCTCCTGGCCTCCACCTCCGCGTGCCCCTCTCCCTCCACAGGATCTGAGTCGAAGTCTTCCCGTTTTGGACGGACGACCTCCTCATCCAGGGCGTTGTCGTCAATAGCATCCAGAAACACGTCGCTCGGCTCCCACGAGAGAGGGTATTGGGGGGGGAACCGCTTGAAGAAGCCTCGGATAATCTTTTTTGACGCGTCCGCGGCCTTGTCGTCCTTCACAGCCTGCTTGTAGAAGCCAGCTTGAGAGAGGAGATACGCCCCCCGCTTCCCGCGAAACGTTCCTGGATTGGGCATCTATACATTCCCCTGAGTGAAGAGCAAGAAATGAAAATATCAAAAACTTGCCGTGATGGTACAAACGGAAGTGACGCGCCGGTCAAGCACAGCCATCAAAACATCCACACACTGTCAAGATCAGGTCAATACTCACTATCACTGATACTGATACGGTAACTCAATACATTTGAACGCCTCTCACTGATTCTGAAGTAATGCATCGTTATATCTCTGCCATTGAAAAACTCATACAGAAAACGCCGAATATGAAACAGAAAACGCCGAACGAATATGAAGTACGCTACCCCGCTATACCCCCGTCACCCAAGATACAGCCTCTTCGTCAGTCAGCCTACTGATGGTCGAAATCATATTCGCGGGGGCAATCTCAGCATCGTAAAATTCCTCCATCTCCCTTCTGAAATGTGCGTTAGCATAAGAAGTAGCGCGTATAGAAAAATGAACACACCCTTCCCTGAAGGCATAACGCATGCCGTCATGCTCGACGAGAAACACCGTCCGCCGGGCGGGTTTCACTGCAGCCGAAGCAAATGCAAGACTCCGACTGGAAGTGGCGAGGGAGCTGTGGTTAGAAGACGACAACTCCTTTTGAGGGGATGAAGAGGGCGCCCGAGGGGGTGCTTTGCCAGCACGTTGTTGAGGGACTGCCACCCGCGGGGAACGAGCATGCGTTGGAGAGGACGGTGCAACGGGCTGCGTTGACAAACGAGCGGGTGTGACAGGCGCACGGCGGAGGGTAGATGGAGGAAGGGGAGGGGACGGCGGCGGTCTGTCGTCGCCAGAATCAGAGTCTACGCTGCTAGCCGCTTGAGCATAGACCTCGTCCGCCCAGTTGCGATACAGTTCCTCTCTGGATACGGAGATCCTGTTATCGTGATGGTGGTTGGCCTTACAGAGATCGTCCCACCATTCACATGCCTCCTTCCAGCTATTCTTCCGAGGCGTGAAATAGTTGACGCGGCTGGGCTCAGGAATAATCCAACTGGATATCTAGAGTGTGAGCTGATGTCAATCATTTCTTGGTGGGAAAACGCACTAGTCTGTGTATATTCCGACATCGTCGCCACTAGGTACGACCCAAAACTTGGTGAGACTCTCGGGGCGAGTGCGTCGGTGACAGAGTGCGGCGTGGTATGGCGGTGAGCAGCGAAACCGCATCCTGCAGATGGCAGAAATAAGTAAGCAAGGAAACAGCCCACGAAGGCAAGGCGATCTCGTCATCACCGTTACTCATTAGATTCATGAGGTCGTCGATACGTGTGCCCGAGCCAATGAAGAGCGGACGGAATCTGGGCCGAATCTAGGGCAAAGGGTATGCCAGTCATCAACATTACTCAATCGCGTGAATCTAAATTACTCGTCAAGTCACCTTTGCTTCCGTCCATCATCATCATGCCCAAAGCGTGCGGCACCATCAACGTCGACGACGACAACGAGGAAATTGTTGCCCAAGTGCATCTTCCACTTGGGATAATACCGCCGTCTGATCTCTGGTACCTGGATGCTGCTCTGAACCACAGCCTTCACTCCCGCTTCGTGATCTACGCGACCACCATTCCTCGCCCAGCCCATTTGGAAGTAATTCGATACCTTCGACCGCACTACAAGCGAGCGGTAGAGGGTGCAAAAATTCGGTTTTTGATGGAACTGGACAGGCATATGAGGGAGGTTTGGGGGCCCTTGAGCGGGCGAGAAATCAAGGTGCGGCATCCGCACTCATATCAGAGCGCTACCTGACCATTACTCTCTTCTACAGATGCTTGGATTCCGTCTGCAGTACGCGCGTTCTCTGTCTCGCCGCCGTCTCCCTATCACACCCCCCGAATCGGTCCTTGAGTGCACGGCCTGGGAGGACGATTCATGCGTGCCCCCCGATGACATCTCCGACGATGATTTGCTGCTCCAAGACTGCGAGTGGACAAATTGTGCCAAGACTCACACTCTGGAAGTCCTGGAACACTGGCTTGACCGCAGGTATGTTACTACCCCTCCTCAATTCCCCATTTCTTACAAGGCCACAGAGGAGGACCCGACGACGACGCACACGTTCAGAAATGGGCTCGCCATGCCCACACCTTTGTTGGCAACGTCCGAGCTGCCAACATTGGCCTATATTTGCGCTTCCGGACGTGGTCGCAGAACGTCTTTCCGTTGGAAACCACCCCCGCGTCCCCCGCTGAGAGGGAGCAGGTTGCCCTGTGGCTTGAGCAGCGGGAGGATGCTGGGGTGGTTATTGGGCCTTACGATGAGGATGCCGAGCATCAAGGGGCCGACGAAACGTACGTCCTGTACGGGCTTGCTTAGTTGTAGTTTCACGCTCCCCGCTGCCGCCTTTTATACCACATCTTGCAATATCTCTGAATGACAATTCAATTACTTTGGCTGATTTTGCTGGAACGAAAACAATTGAGCATTATACGTATTTAGAAAACTCTTTCCCCGCAGGCTCAAGGCCAGCTCCTCTGCCATAGAAGACACCAGTACCATCTCATCCATCTTTGCCCGCGCCAGCTCTAAAATCTTCGGCTCGTTCAATTGCTCCAGCTCCCCAAAAACGACCCGAACATCCAACATCCAATCCAATATGACGCGTAGTTCCGCTTTCACCTCCCCGGCGCGCTCTCTGAAAGCCCTTCCCCTCGTCTGCGATAACTCCCTCGACAGCCGGAGGAAATACTCCTGGGGCCGGTCGACTTCCCGCCAAATAACGATTTTTTCGTGGTAGCCGGTGATTTGTGCGAGCTTTTGCTGTGGATCAGAGACGGTTTGACGAGCGAGGCTTAGCGACGGGGATGAAGGGGGTCGGCTCTCAGGCAAGGTAGTTGGGACACCGTCAACTTGACGTCGGCGTACAAGCAGCCTATAGAGCGTTCAGTGAGTCGCCTCCCCATATAACGGGTCACGCACCGTTCTGAGTCCTTGCACACCTCTTCCAAGTATCTCTCTCGACGACGCTCACGGATGACCGCGCCCTTCTTGTGATATTGTTTCAGATTGTATTGTGCTCGGGCCTCCTTCCGCGTCTCGGCGTCGTTGTAGATGCGAGGACGGCCGCGCTTCTTGCGGGGCGGCATATCCGCGGCGGGAGTCGTGGTGCCAGCG
Organism: Strobilurus orientalis; assembly: GCA_019915145.1. Taxonomy (NCBI): domain Eukaryota; kingdom Fungi; phylum Basidiomycota; class Agaricomycetes; order Agaricales; family Physalacriaceae; genus Strobilurus; species Strobilurus orientalis. Next base: position 3,779,399 of record JAHLML010000004.1, read on the forward strand.
ATCGGTAGTGGTGGTGGAAAGGCAAGTCAATGATCGAGCCTTGATCAATCGCGACGGGTCCCATCTTCATCAAAATTTCTGTACTATCACTTCTGCCACTATCCGTACGAGTGATTGTAGGGCTGAATATACGTTAACTGTGACCGAATCATACGTCCAGAGAAGAATCCAGATACCCATGTTAATCTAGCTATTACATCTCGCGTCTCTGCGCGCCGTCAGAGCACACTTCTGTTCAGTAAATTAATCCTGTAATATTGGCTTGAGAACTTTACAGCTAGCAAGTTAAATTGTCAGAGGCTTCCACTGTCAGATCCTGGGAGTCAAGAAAAAATAAGGAATCCGCGGTGATTTGAGCAGACACATCGTCTCAGGACATGCAAGTGTTGCGCTTACCCGAGAACAACTTGATCGTACAACATCGCTGACTGAGCTCGGCGCGTCGGGTTGAAAACAGTGTACAATTGCTTATAAGGTCCTATTGTCGGCATAAGATTGCCTGTTGATGTTAAATGAGGACCTCTACGCTACAGGATTAAATGTCTGAACAAGTTTGGGCCCGCCAAACGGATTTGGCACCATGAAAGACGTTGGTAGGCCTTTCACTTATCAATTCACGCATCATTTCACCTAAGATACCCAGTGCAACCCATACTTTACTTCACGCATCTTTGTGTCGCGTGTGAGTATATGGGATTAAATGTCTGAACAGCAGGCAGGCGACCTGCGCGCTCTCATCGCTGCACGAGATCCGGTCACGTCACGGTTCGTCTGTTGTCTCTTACCCTCTTGGTCCATGGCTGCCGTAGGCAAGTTTTTCTTTACCGTCTTCTTTTTTTTTTTATTCCGTAGTTTCGAACGGAGCTGCTGGGCATAAGCTAACACATTGGAGGGCCGCCGTCCAGCAGCCCCGCGCTGTACTGAGCTAAGCGCCACGCGTTGGGCCGTCTGCGCTTTTAGTTTACCGTTTTCCCCCTCTCCGTTACCTTGCCTTGAGTGTTCATGCACTAACAAACCAAACCCTTCCATGTAGCCTCCACAGAACGCCGGACGCGTTCTCATCGCGTCTTCTCGCCATTTGCTGGGCCAGCTCTCCCACCCATAGTCACCGCCGTGACGGTCGCTGCGCTGACTGAGCGTCGGCTGCAGGAGCAAGCACAACGCGACGAGCAAGCGCAACGCGACTCAGCGTCGTCCCCAGACACTGAGGACCTTTACACACGCGTAGCAACCCCGCCACCTTCCTCCCCTCTCTCCTCTGTACCGTCATCGCCTCTCTCCTCGGCTCCGTCATCGCCTGCGTCTACGCTGACGCGCCACGCAACGTTGAATACGGCGCGCCTGCCGACTTTGAAGTCGGCTCTCTCTCCCCCCCTCTCATCACTTCCGCCGGCGTCTCCACCTTGCTCTGCGCTCCCTGCCGCGCCTAATATTGCCCGGCCGGCCGCTACTATTGCCCAACCGGCCGTTCTCACCCATCCGTTAGCTCGCTCCGTCTTCGACTCTTCTGCCACGTCACCAGGCCCCAGCACTACGCTATCCGTTGAAGACGCGGAGCTCGAGCTGATCGCGTACTCGTCAACCGACGAGGAGTCGCTCCCGCCCTTGGACGCCGACCACTCTGCAGATGGCGCGCCCACTCGCCATCAATGGAGTAGCGCGCGCAAGAGGCATCGTAAACGGAAGAAACGGGCAGCCCAGCAGACTCAGCCTGCTGCGGCCCAGCCTTCGCAGACTGACAGGCTTTCTAACCGCTCTCGTAAGCGCCAAAGACGCGCTGACCTCCGAGCAGACGACCTCCACCGTCGGCTGGCCGAAACCCCGCCTCACTTGCTGTCGCGCCGCCGCCCACCCGCACAACGATCGCGTCGGCATGGTATGGAGGCGACGGTAGTGGAGACTGATTATGTACCGGAGCAGAAGGAGTGGCAAGGGCCGCGGACCGACTGGGATACGGAACGGTGGACTTACGAGCGCCTGGGGGAGTTGCAAAACATGGGTCATACCATTGTTGAATGGGAGGGCGGGTAAGCCAGTCTTATAAATGTTTGACGTATGCTGACCGGCTCTTCTTCTCACAGACGCCCGCGCGTAATTCTTGATGCAGAGCGCCGCATTATTGTGGTATTGGCGGGCCATCCCAATGAACCTGAATGGGGTGCCCGGCTCCGGCGAATTCGGGAGCTCATCCGCCGCTACAAACTGCGTTGTAGATTTGACGAGGAGCATTCATATCACCGGCGCGGAGATTATGAGACTTTGGGCTGGGGTATTTCTTTTGGTGGTGGTAGAGTTTATCCGGGTTGGATTGACAATGCGGCCTGCAACGACGCCGCTATGTTCGAAATGCTTCAGGATGAGGACGTTAAGCGTCTTCTGGACTTTGCTGACGGTGTGTTTCTTTTCTGCTTCTTGGTTAATTATCCCTGACTAGATATGCAGCCCAATTTGCCAAATACTTTCCGGCGATCCACGACGACTTTGCGGAAACGATTGAGCGGGTTGTTGACGACAACCCTCAGCTACACACTCCAATGCCGGGCTGTGCGTGGGCCGCTGCGCACATCAACTTTCCACCAGGGAGTTGGGCCAACGCGCACACCGACCATCTAAACCATGTCGGTGGTTTGTGTGGGGTATGGGCCCTTGATGACTTTGACCCCGATAAAGGTGGCCACCTGATATTGTGGGATTTGAAGCTTATTGTTCGATTCCCTCCTGGTAACTTGATCCTACTCCCCTCTGCCCTCATCACCCATGGCAATATATCTATTCACGGCGGTGATTCGCGCTCCGCCTTGGTTCTGTTCTCCGCCGCAGGGCTTTTTCGATGGGTCCACAACGGCATGATGTCGGACAAGGAGTTCGAGGAACTGGCAGCAAAGGACGATTGGACGGCTTGGGTTGAACATAGAAAGGAGCAACCGCGTCGTAATGCGGAGCGTTTCCCTCTGTGGGATGATTTAGTACAAACGTTTCAGTCTTAGCTCTTATATCTTCATATTTTCCTTACATTGGGTAGCTGTAGCCTTTGTTGTAATTTAAGCCTGTACGCGTACCATGGTTTGACTTACAGATTTATTCCAAAGAGGCTTTGCCCAATGCAGGCCAAAGCAAGACTGGGTGTGATTACGTTATCAAGTTCCCTTCTCCTTCCACCTTTCGCGCATTTTCTTCTTGGCCCCCGCCTCTTCTCTCACTGTAATGTCTGGCATTCGTCACGGTCAGCACCTCGTATACAAAAACGGTCGCTACGTTCGCCGGAGGAGAAATCCTGGGGGAGGAGGGACTTCGACGCGAGGCGCGCAACGGGAACGCCTATTGGACGACAACTATGAGGGAGACTATGAGGTCGTACAGTCGCGTGACACCATCCAGGACTCTCGCGGAAACGTACGGGTTATGCCCGCTTCGCCTGGAAGAGGAACTCAGACCTGGGTGACGGGAAGCTCTTGGGTGGCGCCAGAGGACAGTGAGATTGGCTTGGACGATCACAGCGGGGGGTGGGTGGATGAGATTGAGGCCGACTTCGAAAATACACGCGTAGTCAGGCAAGCAGACATGAGTGCCAACTCAAAAGGCAAAAGAAGGGTGCGTAGTCAGAAGTCGGTGCGTGTTTCCTCCTTGTTTCAGATGAGTTCTTGGCTAATACGTCTACCTTATAGACCCGACCCAATATCTCATGGCTGCGGTTTCACCGCTCTGATTATCTGGACGAGCTTCTACGATACAAGGGTAGGGGCGATTGGTCGAAGTTGCTTGTCTGTCCCGACTGCGTCGCCCGGAAAAATCCAACTCCTTCCCTCCCGGAATATCGCTGTCGCCAGTGCTTTGTGAGCGACTTGTGTTGCCAGGCATGCTTCCTCAAACGGCATCGCCAGCATCCTCTTCATCAAGTCAGGGTATGCACGTCCCATTACAATATCCTCTGCTCAAGCTAATGTCTTGCAGAAATGGAACGGCCGTTATTTCAAGCGGACGTCATTGAAGAAAATTGGTCTCCGCATCCAGCTCAACCACAACTCTTCGCCCTGTCCCAATCCCGAGCCCTGCCACAAGGAGTTCAAACTTCTACACACCAATGGGATCCACGGCGTCGCTCTCGACTTTTGCAACTGCTCTCGACAGCTACCAAAAGCAACCCAGCTTCTTCGCCGCGAGTTCTACCCTGCCAGTCATGATCAGCCTCGAACGGCGGCAACATTTCGTCTTTTAGAATTCTACCACCTACACTCGTTATCTGCCAAGGGTGGCGCCCACGACTTTTACAAGACTTTGGAAAAGCTCACTTCGAACACGGGGATGCAGGTGCCAAAGTCTCGCTACCGTGCATTTATGCGTATGACTTTGCAATGGCGACATCTCAAGATGCTCATGCGAGGGGGCCGCGGGCATGAGGCAGGGGGAGTGGAGGCTACCAAACCGCGGGACCTGGTGATTATGTGTCCCACCTGTCCCTACCCCGATATCAACCTCCCCACCAATTGGGACAAGGTAGAAGAATCTCTACGGTACGTATTCCCATAAACGTTTTTACTTATGCTGACTATCCAGTTCAGCTTTCTCTACGTGGTTATGATCTGTATGGACGCAAACTTTCGCTTGAAGGAGCAGGAGGTCTCCTCCTGGTCGAGGGATCCAGGGTTTGGTTTGGATTGGGGGTATTGGTGCAAGCAGGCCGAGTTTCGGCGCTATGTCGCCAGCAAATTGAATACTGCAGACGAGGTAAGCTCACTCTCCTGAACGGGTACCGACTGGCTAATAGAAGGGTAGATCAGCACCTGCGTGGGGTTCAATGCGCTGGAGAAAGCAAAAACAAAGTTTTCCAAGGGTTTGCGCTTCACCGGAGTGGGCCAGTGTGTTTGCGCGCGATCGGAGATGGTCCTCACAGCATGGAACCTGACCAAGGGAGAGGCGTAAGCTATTATTTTTGTTGGTGTTCATTATCATTGACGTTCTCCTCAGATACGCTCCAATGGACTTTGGCTTTGCAACCGCAGCGTTGATCTATTGCAAGCTTCTATGGATTCTGTTGATTTACGATATCGCTTGCCAATACTTTATCCATCTTCGTACTCGCATGAAGGACTGGCCAGAACATCTACGGATACCCTCCTCTACTACTCTAACGCCAGGAATCGGAAAATTTCACGAACCCGGGCACCAACAAATTAATCACCAGGCGTTCTCCCTGTTGTTGATCTTGTGTGCCGGTTACACCGATGGGGAGGTGAATGAGCGCGTCTGGGGGCCTCATAATATCTTAGGCAACTCCACAAAGACTATGGGTCCGGGATCTCGCGCGCTAGTTTTGGACGACAATTGGGGGCATTGGAATCACCTGAAGTATATCTTCATGGGGTCAACGCTCGCTCGGCGGTATAAAGCGGGAGTCATGGAGCGTAATCGCCAAGTAGAGGGTCACAAGAGTTTCACTGCTCAGTTGCCGGAGGATTTGACAAAGGAATGGGAGGAGATGTGTGTGGCGTGGGAGAAAGACGATTTTCCAAAGAGCGCCTTTAATCCCTTCGAGGTACCGGAGGAGTTGATGGGGGAGAAGGAGATGGAGACAGAGCTGGAGCTTGAAGAGCAGGAGAGGCGCCGTCGCGGAGGTCCCGTGCTTCATGAAACTAGTGCTCATGCGTTCATCAAGTTAGGGCTAGAATTAGAGGAGGAGCAGTGAGTTGTTTGGCTGTCCTCTTTCTGTAAACTCACCACCGTCAGATACGAGATTAAGGCCAAGGCGTCTAAAGAAGAGTTACGACTTCCCGGACGGGGAAACCGGGGCCCTACTCGAAAACAGCTAGATTTGGAAGAGCGCCGGCGAATATTTTTCCGCAAGCTCAAGGGATGGCTAGATGTTCGGAGCGTGTATCTCCCCGGCCTTGTGCAGTACCTGAAGGACGCGGAGCAACCAGGCGCAGAGCTGGGAGATGACTGCGAATTTCCAGAGAGGGAACTTTTGTGGCTTCCTTCCTCCATTGCCCAGAGTCGCCGGGGCGGAGTTTGCACTGCTGGATTACCGGAGATCGAGGACCGCTACAGAGAGGCGCAGCTGGGGGATGCATTGAACGGCGTCCGCCACGTTCTGCGCGTCAAGTCCCGCATGATGCACTTTCAACATGGAAACATGCGGGGACAACGGGAAGGGAACCGTTCAAGGACGGTCATTGATAGGGTGCATGAGCGAGCTCTCTCTTTTGCTATCAAGTATCGGAGGGCTCGACTGGCAAGGTTAGAGTTGGTGGGGTCGGGGTCTTGGGAGGGAAGATGGAGAGAGTTGACGAACGCTGATATCCGATCCTACGTGGATGTCGAGAAGAAGAAGCCTGGTCCGGGAAGAAGAGGAACCAACGAGGAGGGGGAGGAGAGAGTGGGAGGAGAGGCAGAAGTGGAGAGCGGGGCCGGGTCTGGTGAAGGAGAGAGGTTAGAGGCTTTTGCTGGAGGAGATGAGGGTGTTGAAGCAGGAGATGGGGAGGTGGATTTGCTGGCCGAATATCGAACTCGCCACGAAGGAACAAGTCGAACGCATAACACCCTGTCCTGGATTTGGCAGACGGTGACCATCAATCTGGAAGACGGCGCCGATACCGATAATCGTGTTCTGAGATCGGAGTGGTGCAAAAGTCGAGCTCGGTCCAAGCGAAGTACAGAGGAGGTGCTTCTATTGAAAGAGGAGATGAGGCGCAATCTGGAGTTTTTGGCATGGAAAGGGGGTGTGTGGCGTAAGCGGATAAACATGAGGGCTGTTACCGATACGGGGTTGAAGGAGGGTTTGAATGCGTACGCGGAGGAGCAAGCCGACTTACAGGAGGAATTGAAGGACCATTTCAAGGAGTTGTGGCAGAAACCACTGCAGGAGATGGATGAGGAGGTGGAGGGTGAGGGTGATGAGAACGTAGTGGTTGACGAGGGAGATGAAGACGATGATGAGATAGAGAGACAGGGTGAGCATGGGGAGGATGAATTAGGTGATGATGGGAATGGAGAGGAGGATGAGCATTACCGTGCAGATCTTCCAATAAATGTATGATTTTTTTTTTTTTTTTTGTGGGAATGAGTAGCGCTGAATGAGGCGTAGCCATCTCTACTTTTTAAAAAATGCGCCACATTGTTGAGAAGAACCCCTCCCCAGCACCCAATATCAGAACGCCACAGGTGAGGAGCAATCCCTCCTCAGATTAGGTCCCCATCACTGCCCTGGTATTCCCGATCACCCCCATCAATTCCCCACCCCACCCCATTTATAGTGGGCCACACTGTTCAGCCCCTACTCACCCTACTCTCACAGCCTAGCCCCATATCACGTCACCCACCAGCCGTCCACCCCGCCCAGTCAACCCCCCACATACCCCCAGCCCGCCACATTTCAGATCACCCCCCATACCCCAGCTATCCCAATTAGGCAGTGCTCCCGCCAGCTCTCCGCTCTTCCATCTACCCACTCCGCCACACAGTGAGCAGCCTACATCATACAGTGAGCAGCCTAGGCGCTCCCAGCCATCACCCCCGCCCCCTACCACTAAATCCCCTGCCATTTTACCCCCTGCCATTTGGCACCTTTGATGCATCGCTAAAATGTGCCAAATGGCACATCTTATGCATGGGTCTGGCTGCTAAAGGTGAGACGACTCCGGCGCCCCGTGTCTGGAGTCGCTCCAGAGGCCTCACGACAAGTTCTGTGAAACACATCGGTACAAGGAAAACGAATGCTTCCTGCGAAAATGCCACAGTCTGAGGGAACAGGGGACTTGGGCATGCGGCGACCCAACCCACCAGGCGTTCGCCCGTGAAAGGTTCGATAAATTGCAGGTCAAGGCAACGGATGAGCTCATCAAACGGGTGGAGCGATCCGGAGTGCCACTTCACCGACTGGGCGGGGACGACACAGTGAACGAGGATGCCGAAACAGGCCACTGTCTCCCGACCGTCGACGAGAATGATCCAAGCACTCATGAAGACGAGTACATGGAAGATGAGCTCCAAGTGAATGTCGATCTCGATGATGATGATGGGGACGAGCCGTCGGCAAAGGAGGAACGGCGTCTGCGCGGATTATACTGGCATCGAAAGTTCACCAGCAACGAACAGCTGGCCGTACGACCATGCGGAATTGTCATCGGGCGCATGACAATGTTTGACGCCGAAGGAGTGATTGCGGTCAAGGTGAGCGCCCTACGTCGTGTTAGGGAAGAACAGCGCCTGATGTGCTGGCAGAATTGGTTGAAGACCATGTGGCCCGGGAGCTTACGGGCTGGTCTCCCTTCCCATCTGTTTTTCGACAAAAACTGTCAACTGCTGTTGCACCTCTTGACAGCGAAGGACACTTACTTCGACAAGATGGGGCACCCAACGGATCTATTCCACAGTCTCATGTGCCACAAGGAACGACATTCGTTTTGCAACAAGAACTGCAATCCCCGGCGATTCGATGAGATGTTTGACGAAAATGGCCGTTGCGTGTTCAATTCGTCGGCCTGTGAGCAAGTCAACGCCTGGTTTGGGGGATTTTCAACGATAACAAGAGAGATGCTGTTTCATCGGTGAGTCTGGAGGTTTTACGAGGACAGGTTCGTGCTCACCACGGACTATGGGGGCCTAGGTTCAACTTCTTCCTGGACGAGGTCATCATGATTCGGAACGAGCTGGTCGAGGCCAACTTGAGGGCAGGCGGTATGAATCCTCAGTGCTTGCCAGAGGAGTTTTGGAACGGCACTTGGGATAGGGAGGCAATGCGTGTGTCGGACGACGATGCCATGCAGGTTGACTAACTCCGTGTCCTGTGAAGCAAGAACAAGTGAATGGATATGCATGCATGGTTAGTCCAATTACAGTGAGTTAGAGATAAGTGTATAGTAATGAGAATGTATTGTAATCGCGCGCATCGAAGAAGAGAAAACAGAAACAAAACATAACGAAAAGCGTTCAAGATGCACATTGGCGCTGCGACCGTCCTCGGATTCCAATAGAGAGGAGATGAACAATATCTTGGTGGTGTTAGGGCACGCAAGGCAGGAACAGACGGACTGAGCTCACAGGAAAGAACCGAACCAGGTATTTGCAATTGCGGCGGAGATTGGACGAACACTAAGTGTAGGCTGTCACGGCGAAAAAAGTAAAGGATGTACGGGGCTCACCGAAGATGGGAAAAGACGCAATGGACGAGGAAAAATGCTAAGACGCTAGGTCGCATCTGTAAGAGCGGAAGAAAGCGAAAGGCGGGGAGAGCTTACCACACTCTTACATTACGAAAATTTGAATCCGCGGGGAGGTGGCCGACACTGTGTGTAGTCTGTCTTGGCGAGAAGCGTAGCAATATACGGGGCTCACCGAGTATGAGATTAGAACCGTCGTGGGAAGCGAGATGGAGGGCGGTGTCTGAGGAACGGTCAACGAGAGGGAGGGAGGGGAATCGGCCTGATCGCGTACCTGCAATTTTGATTCCGCCTCTGTCTCCTTCTTTGATTCCGTGTGGGGTTGGCAGTATGCGGGGTTGGCCGACTGGATGGAATGTATGAGCATAAAAAACGTTGGCCACGGATATAGAGCGACACTGACGTGGTCGGACCCGACAAGCAGCGGCAGCCCCGCCGAGGCTCAGGCTCCATGGGCAGAAGGATCCTAGGGCGATTTCGTAATCGAGGGCCGGCCTGCGCTCCTGGTCCTGTCCTGCGCTCCTGGTCCTGTCCTGCGCTCCTGGTCCGGTCCTGCGATCCTGGTCCCGTAGTGGGAAAAAAGCGGGTGCACACAGTTAAACCGTGCCACAGAAAACGTCCGTCGGCGCTAGGGAGATGGTAGATGAGAGGAGGAGGCGGGGCAGACCGAAGAAATGAGGAGGAGAGAGGGAAAGACCGACTGCTTGCGCAGACGGTCCATGGAAAGAGGCAAGTTGGGCTGACACGAGGTGACTTGTTGGGCCTGTTTGGCTCCTGCCTCATCATCAGTGATGGGCACGAATTTGGCAAAGTCCCTTCTCGCCTCTCTGTCTAACTCCGACTTGGTCTTTCCCAGCTGGATTCCGCCGCCAAACGTGCTTGTTTTAAACGAGACGTCCCGCTAACCGAGGATCACCACAATCATACGCGTCTAATGGATGGCCCTTCACGACTTCAGGATCCCGCATCGCGCGGTGGAGACAAGTCCCCTAGGTTCTATACAGGCGAGGAGCAGGTAGGCAAGCTTGACAAAGGGATAGGATAATTTGAGACTCAACGACACAAGGAACCCATCCATCATCGGCAAAGCCGCAAAAGGCGCTTGGAGACAGGTCCATCTGGGCGAGGCGCGACGGTTAGTGATTTCTGCGCGTTAAGGCGCGATGAAGCTGACCTACAAGCGTCAGGACCAAGACCTTGATACGCGTGGGAACAGGAGGTGGTCGAGAAACACCAAATCTTCAGCTCAGCCGGTTCGTTATAATTGAACGATTTCATTTTCACAATTTAACAACGCGGTAGGGGCGCACTGGCAGAACTACGAGCGAACTGGTGTCGCCAAAAGGTCGCCCGGATGATGGGATGGGCATGGGGAGAGTAGATCTCAGGGCGCCTCGAGAAACACGGGAAGATAAAGAGATAAGGGAACAGTACTTGGAGGAGTTTGACGAAGCCATTCGTCCAGAGAGGTACGCGTGCTCGTTGGAGGTTGTTGACGGCGAGAAACTGACAAACGGCGGTGTAGGGCCGAAGATCTTAGGTTTATTATTGCCAAGGGTGAAGACTGTTTCACGATGCTGAAGGCGGACTCTCTGGAACGGATACCAGGTCCGCTGGTTGAACAAGACAAGCGGGTACGGATGGTAGAACCTGAGGCGCTGTTCGGCTGCTACTGGGCAATGAACGCTATTCCGTACATGGGCATGTTACCTGTTAACCCGTACAGAGCTTGTTTTGGTGATCCCTTGTTTGCGACCGTATTTCGAGAGCGATGGAGACTACCTGTGGTCGAAACCGGAACAGAGATCCGGCTCTGGAAGCTGGAGGACGACATGCTGGACGAATGGCGTTTCTTGGAACAAGTTCTGAGCCGCACGCGGGAGACTCTGATGCTCTGCATAGGCGGAGTATTCCCAAACAAGGAGCACATCCCAGCTCCGCTCCCAAGTCTGTACAGATTCCATCACCCTCATCCTGATCAGAGTGTCCTCATGCGGCGGCTCATACGTGCACGATATGCTTTCGTAGTCTTGGGAGCCGAAATCTCGTACCTGTATGCGTACGCCTTATCTATGCCGAAGAAACCCTTCCAGTTGGAGCTATACGATGCGTTCGAGGATGACGGTCTATGGCAGGATATCTTGGACTCTTGGATGCTGCTTCGAGGGAAAGGGTTTTACAAGAGGGAGGATAGGCGCGGCTACAACAAGCTAAGAGGGGGGGACGCCACTATAGCGAGGCAAGGCATGTTTGTGAACCCACAGACGTGTACATTGGAGTATGGTTTGCTTGCATACGAGATATTCGACGCGCCTCTTTGGTTCTACTGGGGCAATCGGACACACACTCTGAGCTGTCATTCGGCATGGATCATCATGCGGTATGGGTTCAACAGGAAAATGGTCGACGGTTTCTTGAAGCTCGAGGAGCGGCCGTTAGACGAACTGATGGCGGGAGTCTATTTCGAAAAACTCGTATGGAAGCGCGGGGAGGAATGGCGACCTGGTAGCAGGCCAAAGCAGTTCATCACCCCTGATTCTTGGTATGCACCGAGGGACCGAGAGACTTGGTGGGAGTTCTTCCAGCGTCGAGACAGAGGAATCTTAGCCTTTGATAAGGACAAAGTCTTGGAGGCAGCCATTGAACACAGGCAACGAGAAGCGCAGGAAACGGGCTTTGTGGATAGGGCGGCGCTGTTCGAGTGGAAGAGTGTTCGAGGGAGACTCATTCGGAGATTGGTCGGCAAGCACAAGGCACGCCGCGTGTGGGGAGGGTTCCAGCAAGATCAGAGGGTGTACTGCGCGTTTTTCGACGAGTGGGACGTATGCGAGGAATTCAATAAGCTCGAAGAGGGGGTTCCGCCGGTGGAAGGTCACAGAAACAAGACATCAGAGGAGGCGAAAGAGCCAGAAGGCATCACGGACACTACAGTCAAGGAAAAGGCCGAGCTGGCGGATTCAGACTTCCGTGGAGAGGAGGCGATGATATCGTTCGTGCAGGAAGATCGGGAAGGAAATTCAGGAATGGCGTTGGGTATGGGGGAGGAGAACGAGGAAGGAGAGGTCGAGGAGGGGGAAACTCGAACAAGTGCCGGAGACCTGTCCGCCGAAGCCCGACGCCTGAAACTGAGACGCATAGCGGCACAGGCGCTAGCCACACACAGGTTAACGACAGCGTTCTTCGAGGATGTTGTAGGCACAATGCTGGGCCTCCTTGTGCCTGAAAAGCATCTCAAGCAAAGGGACGTGTCGGAGGTCGGGGGGACAGCGGAGGAGGCTACGGAGAGGGAATGCCGGATACTGATGTCTTGCGAGGGGGGAGAGAAGCGGACTGGGAAGAGGATCGACGAGGAGGGAATGCGAGAGCTGCAGTCGTACTTGAAGGACTTGGCGGAGTTGACTTCATCCACGGTTTCCAGGCAGAAGGGCACAGGTTCAGCTTGCGACTCTTGGAGCGACCTGAGCCAGGATCACGAGGCGAGCCTCTGGAAACGTTTGCCAGAGGGTGTGGTTATCGAGAAGGTGGATTGGGAGTACCGGGAGGATGAAGTTTTCCAAGTCTTCTCAAGGAATCTCCCCAACGGACGAATCTTGCTCTTCCGACCGGCCGATGCTGTATTGTGTTTGCGGTTCACGATTGAACGGCCATTCCAGGAAGTAGTGAACCTGCTCGCGAACGCTGGAGTGCGGTTTGCCTTGGCTGTTATTTCTCGTGAAGGGGTACGCTTGCGCAGGCCATTGCCACAATGGGAGATACCAAGGAGGACTTTGGGCTTCAAGACCACTGTGTCCGATTACCATCAATACGTCGAACGACGGAGGCGGTTATTCAGTGACGGCGAGGTCCTTCGTGCGGCACTTATGGCGGGTGGGATCTTCTGGCGGCTCGCGATGGAACATGCGTCCGGTGCATGGGAGGTGTCATATGGGCCCAATCCAGAAGTCGAGAGTAGAGGACGGAGGAGCACGACCAAGTCGGGAACGGTGCTGTGCGAGGAAGCCATGTCAGATGCCCACGTAGACGTGATATGCGGAACATATCAAGTCTTCGCCTCGTGGGATGATGAAGCACCGGCGCAGGTGTCCTGGTTTCCGAAGAAAGGTGCATGGCGCAACAGTGGGATTGATGTCGGTTTTTGGAGTCCAGATGCAGAGGGTTGGTATCAACGTCGCGTCAAAGCCTACTTGGACGAATCGAAGGGGCCGTTGAACCAGGTGGATTGGTCCAAGGCAATGAAACTGCAAAAGAGGGCATCAAAAGTGGCCAAAGGAATCAATCTTCGATGTCGGGAGGCATTGGAAAGCTTCATGCAAGGGTCTCGGTGAGTCAATGTCCTGCGGATGAAAGCCTCAAAGGTCTGACTTTGAGCTTGAAGAGGCAGCGAAACAATGCATTGAATTGTGACAATGTAAGACAGTAGTGTAATTTTTGTTCCAATGAATGTTTGTATCACATGTCGGGTAGGTATCCGCGTCAGATGTCCATAGCATCGTCGACGATGCGCACAGGTGGGTGCCCTTTGACGAATTGCTGGACGAGTACTGTTAGTTCATCATCTCCAATGGACTTGAGGATGTGGTCGAGAGCTTCCTTGGCTTCGGCGTGGCGTTCCGCGGTGAGAGACGACGTATGTCTAACGTGAGCTTTGAGAGAAAGGAAAGACTTGGAGAAGGGGACTGATTCTTCGAGCCAGGTCAGATCCCAAAAGGAGTCCAAGAAGAGACAGACGCCAAACTAGGAGAACATGCGGTGAGTCGCGAAATACTGTTGCGATGAATAGACAACTAACAGATTGGTAGAGGGAATACAGAACTTCAGTGCGTTCCTCTGACTGATCAAATCTTTTGACAAAAGCACGCTGCGCAGAGGCGTATTGCTTTCTTAATTGCTGTTGCCGGTCGGGTAGAACGGCGTAATGTTCCATTTGGTAAACGAGGTCCCCATGATGGTGGCGGGAGAGGACTTGAAGATATTCCCGACGAACATGTTCCTCGTGTCCTTCGGCAGCCCAATCATCCAGCGTATCGACAAGGTAAAAGGACACGACGATCTTTCTCAGGTAAGCTGTATACTTGCTGATGCTCGCGGCGGCAAGGATGTGTTGAAGTTCCTAACGGATGGAGATCAATTTAGCACGGAGACAGAGATCCAGTCGGTGTTACATTATAGGTCTTGTCAACCATTTCTGCAGCGGTTTCTTGAGTAAAGTCCAATTGGGCGGTGCGCGGGAGTGGATCGCGAAATTGAGGAATAGCGACATCCTGGTTGTGGGGGTCAGTGTGAGTGGAATCGGGTGGAATTGGGGAATTGTACCCAATTGCCAGGGAGATCCTTGTAGCCTCGCACAAGTCGGGACAAGGCCATATCTTCAAGGGCCGGCGTAGTCTTTTTTTGAAGGAGGGGGCGGAAAGACATCTCGATAAAGTCTTCAGACTTTAGGGGCTTCTTCATGGGTTGAGTCTTGAGAACAGCTTCCCAGCGCGCACGAGCAGCCTCTTCATGAGGGTCGAGTGGAGGAGTGGAGGAGGCCCTCGCCGGGTTGGATGGAGGTTGGGATGGCCTCTGGCTTTGGCCCGAAGGCGGGTTCCGGCGGGGGGACAGCGCAGGGGAAGGAGGGGTGAGGGATGGTTGACGAGGCGGAGTCGGGGACCTAATTCTCTCAACGAGCCCGGTGAGCTTCTCTCGCGCTTGGTGGCGAACTTCGTCGCGTCGCTGGGCAGAAGCCTGGGATGGAAACCCTTGCTGAAGGTGGTCGAGTTCCTCCTCTAGGCGATGGATGGCATTGTTGATGCGAGTCCCCTGGGTTGGCGGCGCTGACATGTCTCAATGTAGGTAAATAGAGCAAGCCAACAAAGTGAGGGGAAACGACCGTGGCGGAAGGTAACAGAAAGAGTGAATGACTCGATTGGGAAACCCTAACCTCACGTAAAACATTCATAGGTCGCGCGGGGAATGGAGGTGGTGGTCGACAGTTGGAAATAGTACTTTGTAGTGCGCAATATGTGAGGGTCAGGCGGAGGGGCAATGTCAGAATTGGTTTCAGGTTAGTCAAGGTAGTTGAAAGAAAGCTAGAGCCTCGATTATAGTCGCAATAGTATAGATAATAGACCATATAACTTAATATCCGTCGACATGTAACTATTACGCGTCTTTTCCCCGCGTTATGCTCGTATCGCTCGGCATGGTTGTGAGATATCGCCTAGGGTGGATGTAGTTCGAGTTGAACATCTACATCTACCTGGGTCTCGATCGCGTCCGAACCGCCTCGCGCCGCCATTGCTCCCGCGATGATTGACTTCGAGCTTCTGGCTTTTAAGCGCCGTCTTCTGAAATTTTCTCTCATAGTCGTACCACCATGTCCACGCCTGCCCGTTCTCTTCGAGGCCTCCAAGCCGTCCGAGACCGCGCCGAACAGAAGGTCTTCAAGCTCATCGCTGACCTCAAGCGCATTCATGATCACGGTATACGTGAGTATAGCGAGCGTGCGTCGTTTCCTTCTACTCCGGGCGTACTTTCAACTCCTTTCTTGAACAGATCTGAGAGGGTCCATCTCCACCACTCTCCGTGGCGATCTTGAGCATGACCTCCCCACCGCTGATCGTGCGTCCTAGCTACCCTCCTCTGGGCTTTGCTCATTTTTCAACAGGCATTGCCGGCGACCTCACCGAGCTTCACCCCATTGACGCACCCTCACCCGTTACCGGTAACGGCGAGGTCGGCATAATCCTCACTCTTCGCCAGAAAATGGATTGGGCGCGTACCTTCGAGAACATCGGCGTCCGCACTCTCAACGACCTTCGTTTCCTGGGCTCCTTGTGTGCGTGACGCTCCTCGCCTCTACGTCCCTACTCATTTCTTCTCAGATAACTCCAATGCCACTCAAGTCCGCGCTCTCATGAGCGAAGCTCTTGCGATCGACGAGACCTCGCCGGAAATGGTGGTCCTTGATGATATGCTGGACGAGTACCCGTTCTGAATTGTAGTATTCTATTCCTCTTCTCAAATACTCGTCTGCACTGCTCTCTGTACTCCGTAGGTTAGTCGGATTTTCTTCATGTAAAACACAATCAAAATGTTGTCTATAAGACATGGGCCACACGAATTCTCATGTCTGCCAGCACGGTAGTGATTCTCCCAGTGAGTAGCGGCTGGTAATGACGCCAGGACGACCGTTATTGGCAGGGCAGGTGGAACAGGGGTCCTACCAAGGATGTGTGGCGGGTCCCAAGGTCTGGTACTGACGGGTGGCCGTTGGGGGGGAAGACTCGACAGCGCCAATCAATGCATCGGGAAAGAAATATTATTGCTATCACGTAGGTTGGTGCTCTTGGAACGGGTTCAAGTTCTTTTTGAAATCCCGTAGCGTGGTCTTGTCGCGGCGGGTCCTCAGCTCGTTATTGACCGGGAACCATCACTTAATTAATTCGAGATCAATTCATAACTCATTCCCCGTACACCTCAGATAAAGTATCGCGTTAATTGGCCGGTGCATAACGGGTCTTACCAAGTAAGCTGTACGCGATTTATGAAGGGGACGCTACGCGTTCCGGTCGTCACTCCGCTCGCGATACATAACGGTAGCAGACCCCATATTAATGAAAAGAGCCTTCGCTACGTGTTTGCCAAGTCACTCGCGTAGCAGGTTCTGAGCCCCACGGGACACACGCGTATTGACACACCCGCTGCCCTCAAACCAGAGAACGGGTCCAGTGCTTAGGCATGGTCGCGAAGGGCGGATGGAAAGGCACGGGTTTAGATAAGGAGTTGCATCGGGTCTGCATGGGCCGATTGTCCGGGTCTGGTCATTTCAACACTACCCGACTACTTCATCACTCTGTACGGGAACACTCTAAGACACATTTTCGAGCTGACGTAAGCCATCCGCCATCCGCCCCCGCCCTGTCCTAATATTTGTATTAATTGATTACTATTAGTGTCCCATCGCCTTCGTACAATCCGCCACACCTCCACTCTTGACATGCGCTCATACACTCTATCTAGCAGCTTCGACAACAAAAAGGTATAACACTTCCCCTCCCTCCCATCCAATCTTCCCAAACATCTGAACCCCACTTCTCAACCAAACCGCTGCTCAGCATGAAGCGAACAAATTCCCACTATCCGTCCCATTCTGCGGGTAATACCAAAACGAAAACGCCTTCAATCCCACATCCATGTCAGCACCCAATCCACCCCATTCCAAATTCAAGACACTCACGATTAAGACATAAGACCCAAAGAGCAAAATCCCGCTCATATAATGCGTCCGTCCATCTTCAGTCGCGAAGCGCACCAGGAGCACGGAGAGGAAGAGCGTTATGACTTCTAGGGGGTCGAACCTGATCCGAGTTAGCAGCCAGAGGAGACTTGCAGCCAAGCCGACGCACAATAAAGACAAAGGCTTCCCAATCATCCATCCAATCAACACCAGCAGCGGGATGACGAACAGCGCAATCTGTGTGTTGGTGTTGGGTCAGTACTCGGGACAAGAGAAGCAAAGTGAACGTTACCTGTATACACGAACCCACCGAGACCGCCAGCGCCAGATCGACCTTATTCCGGTAGGCGACGAATACTGCTGTTACGTGTTCTGCCGCGTTTCCGACACTACGAGGATTGAGTACGAGGAGATGGTGGGGAGAATAGGACGTACATGGCCAAAAGGATGAGCCCAAGCCATTCTTTGCTGACAGCCCCGGTCTGGTAACACAGCGTCACTTGCGAGAAACACGCTGGAAGATTGACCACGTACCTCGCCGATACCCTCCAGCGAGTCAGTCAGCGCCTCAGCAGTCACATCTATACCGAGGTTAATTCCGAATAACGATAACAAGGTAGAACCCACAAGTAAGCCCAGTGGCGGCAATCAACACCCCAAGCGCGACGGTGATGTTCATTTCCGGCGTCTCCTTCTCCTCCTCGTCGTCGTCATGGCGCACCGCAGCCTCGACGTCGCGTCGTGCGGCAGTCTGCATCATCAAACGCCCGTTGGATGGCTGCGAGCGAGATAGGGAACGCTGGGGGAGTGGGATGGGCCGTTCGCGAGTTCCACGACCGAGCGCGGCGGCGCTGCCGAATGCCAGAGAATTGTATCGTCGACCGACCGAGGGGCGGCTCCCGCTTGGGACTTCAAGCACGGGGGACATGGGTGGTGGTCGTGGGCGCTCTTCCGACGACATCGAAGACCGCGGTGAATCGAGGAGAACGTCGTTGGCGGGGTTGTACAGATGGGAGTGGCTGTACAGCTGGAAGACCATGTAGCTGCAGTAGATGAAGATGAGGATGAGCGCGCTGCCGTGGGACATTTCGAGGATCGTGTCGCGCTCTTCGTCCTCGCCAGAGGTCTGCTCGATGGCGTAGGCAAAGACGGTCGGTAGCACGAGGCCGATGACGGCTAGTGTGAGGAGGGAGGTGTTGAGCTGGGCCGCGCTCTGGCGGAACTCTTGCTCGGAGAAACGCAGTCCGCCGACGATGAATGCCATGCCGGTAACCAGCAGTAGATTTGACAGTAGTCCTCCCTGTTCCGCGTTAGTAGCGTGTCCACGAGGTGAAGAGGGCACTAACCAGCAAGGAAGCCTGGACGACACGGATCTCGCATTTAACAAGCAGGAGGATGGCAATGATAAACTCGGTTGCGTTGCCCAGCGATGCGTTTATGAGGCCACCCAGCGCGTCGCCCGTATACAACGCGATCGTTTCAGTGCCGTGTCCGAGCATACCGGCTAATGGCACGACGCCTAGCAGTGCCATAGCAAATACAGCCTGTCAAATCATTAGACACGTAAATCGCGCTTGAATACGACTCACCCCGTCGGTTTGATGTGTATAATGCAGCGCCCACGCTATCGGGTTGAATACCAGCAGCACGTTCACCCAGCTGTACGTGAGCGCAGACCTCAGGCTCTGCAGATGTCCCGGCGCCTTTCCTCTGCTCTTCGGCGACCGCAAGAACAGCGACTTTGTGAATTTGCGGGAAAAGGGCGGCGGGCGGACGGGTTTTGGCGGTGCGACGGGCTCGACGGGGGAGGCCACGATGCCCTGGCTGTCGGAGGGCAGTCCATTGGTGGCTGGTATTGGCTTTTCGCGCGTCGACATGGTGGTAAGGAGGCAAGGTGCAATGGCCAAACACGCGTCTGATTTCCACCATGCTCGCCACCGGTGATGTCATCGAGGTCATCGCGTAGGCTTGGCAGTGACGCCCAAAATCATGTTGACGAGGAGAAAGAGAACAAGGAGAAAGGCCTGGGATCTTGGACGTCAGCTAGACCCGACGAACATGACGGCAAGAGCAGAAAGCAAAATTGGACTTGCCGTAATGTTTGTTTAATGAAGCTTTCGGATGTAAAAGCCGCTACTTCCGAGCTCGGAATCGCTCTCAACTTAAACAAATGAATTATACAGTATGCTCTCTAGTAGCTACGAGTATGTGTAACAAAAGCCGATACGACGCTCCCAGTAGGTACTGTCCCTAGAAAGTACGACACTATACGACAATATCAACGTCTCTCATACCCAAATACACTCCCTTCGTCGAGTTCCACCAGATCGTAGATAGCTAGAGCATCGAGGTTTCTATGATATAAATCCTTCACATGCAAGCTCAACGGCCGACAGTCACACAGCGTCCGAAATTCATCGACATAATTCCTAAGTATATAAAACTCATTCAGAAGGGCGTCATGAGATCGTCTTTGCGTGTCTGTAGCCGCAATCCACTTCATCACTCGGATAATGACAAGCTGAAGCAGCGGATGATTCGGCAATATATGTAGAAAATGACTAGAGGAGGATGATAGTGAGCAAAACGCATCGCGTAGAGAAGAGGACTCACTTGAAAGTGCGCACAGAGCCATGTAGCGCCGGGTTGTACGGTAAATCCAACACCCGTAGTTTATGCCACGTACCCATTAGATTGATCTGCTGCAAGGTCATGACGCTCAGATTATGCGCAGTCCCGAGTGATACAACTTCCAGGGAGTTCGCATGCATAGAAAGCGCATCCAGCACATGCCGGACTACGACCGTTGTAGATGACGTTACGCGCCCACACACGATGTATTTGAGGCCCGTGAAGGATTGGATGTATCGGACCAGACCGGGCGACAGATAGCGAATCTGCAAGCGTTCAAGTCGGGAACTCATCGTAAGCCAAAACGTCTCCGGGATTTCGGTGTGGGTATGGTAGTGGATAATCAGAGAACGCAGACGAGGAAGGTTCCATCCGGTTGACAGCAATGCAGGGCCCGATATATCGATGGCTTCGACATTGGAGGGCTTCGAGAACAGATCGCGAACGTCGTAGCATGCGTCATCGGACTCGTAAACGCGGATAGAAACCTCTCTGAGGTTTGCGTTACTAGGAAAAATGGCGGAGAGACCGTGCAAAGGTTCTGATCCTGCATGGACATGTATCTCGAAGCGTACGAGATGCCGCAAGGACAGCAGTCCGGTGGGCACCGGTGCGGAAAGACTGATGGACAGTTTATTGAGTCGAGGAAGATCGGCAAGAGGAGCAAGCAGCGTATCGAGCAGATGATTATCTGTAACACGATCAGCCGTGAGGTCCCACAGACTGTTGTGGCGCATTAGTGTGGAAAAAATGAGAAATGTGCAAACGCACACTAACGAATGGAGTTCTTTTAGCTGAGGTATCATGACCTGCAGACGCTTCCGAAAAAACACGCGCTGCATTCTCCGCTCGCCACTCCTGTTTGATAGCAGCTACCACCGGGGCAAGAAATTTGGGGGGCCAGGAAGACCTCAGATTCTCTTCATGTCTACACAGCGCGCGGAAAGAGATACATGGTTCGATCCACAACAATTTGACACGTCTGAGATAGGCCTCGTCAGACGCAATATACTCAAGCATGGCCAAGCGGTCGTTCAATGCTGCAGTCATGCTCTTGGGACTCAAATAGTGAGAGGGTCCGCGTCTCCATGGCGCGTAGATCGTTTCCAGGATCTTATGCTGGATGGCTGCGTTCCAGGAGCGACAAACTTGCCGCGCAATCGTGAGCTCAAATGGTGGTAGCTGCAGGGTAGCTGTTAGGGTGTTCGGTCTCCGCGCGTGGATGATCAGGAAAGTTTCTCACCTCCGAGAAGATCAAATTCAGTAGTTCCGCGGGGAGGACATCGTTGGCGGACATGAGGGGGAAGATAAAGCTGTTGATCAGAGTCAAGCTCGACGTGGGGGAGCTCGACGTGGGGGTGATTCTTTATCTGTTGTGTGCCTCCCACGCAAGCCGTCGCAAAGGGAAAAAATGCGATACATCAAACGGCATGGCAGCTCAAAGCCTCAAGCTCGACTGTTCGGCCCGATCGCTGACATACACGTGGCCGAGCATATACACCCACCGGCAAAGGTAGCCATCGGTCCTTGGATTTCCACCACCCCGTTCTCCCCATGGATATTCATACATGATTGATTGTACATATTGACATCAATTCTGTTCATCCGCCGCCAAACCAGCAACAAACGCACATCTCTCAGCCTCCTTCTTCGGCTCCGCCTCAACAAAGCTCCCAGCTTCTTGCAACACAATCCTGTCCTTGTCCACTGAGTCGTACCCACTCCACGTCGGCGAGCTATCCAGCTTGAATGTATTCGGATTTTCAGCGCGCACGAATGACAGCCAGTACGCTATAAGCTCTTCTGCAAAGGCGTCCTCGGAAGCAGTCATGGGCGTGAAGGTGCCTGTACCGTTGTTTCTGAAGAAGTCAACGTCAGTAGAGTAGTACCGATAAGAAACGAAACGGTAGAGTACCCTGTATTACTTCCACGGAACATCATCCAGTTCTCTGCAGCGTGCTCCGTAATGTTTGGCTCACCACCAGTAGGGTTAGGCTGGTTGTACCGGTACGCGAATGTGTTGAGGCCATGTTGAGAAAATACGTCTCCGATGATGGTTTGCTTGAAATCAAACTTAGACACCGTCAAGGGGGTAAAATGCGTGAACTCACCGCACAGATGAATATAGACTGCCCGGTCGCAACGCGCACCTGCTGACTCGTGGAGTCAAAATCAGATACAGGATATTGCTCGACGATGCCAGCGAGGTCTGTCGACGTGAGGTTGGGAAATGAAGCTTTCATGACGGTGGCGAGGTCGCCCGACGTTGCTCCAGTCTCGTTGGAGGTGGCTCTGGAGAAATATCGTTCAGCTATACACATTTCAGACGACAGTCCATTTATTCACCCGACCAGGACTGGGACCTTTGCGAACGCGCCTGAAAGAAGAGATTGGGTTGGGGTCGTGGTGAACACCTTTCCGTCAACAACCGGAACGAATGTGCCATATGGTTCGGGACTGTAGTATTGATCAGATTGAATCAAGTGCATAAAGATCGTTCAACTGACAACACTGTCTTGTTCAGAGTAGGAAGATCCTGCGCATGAGCAAGTGCGCTGACGTCCGCCTTCCGTAGACATGCCATCTTCGATGACACATCGCCGGTGTCGCATCCAACCTGCTTCGTGAAGAAGTTGAACAGGTCCTGCGTCTGGTCAGTATGGTGCCTAGCACAATCACGTACACGCACATACCGTCTTTTGCCCTGGAACCGCCATGGGCGTACGATATACACTCTGCGGGATCGCGCCTGAGAACAGCCCCTCCTTCCCGCCATGTGCCACAAGATGTAGCTCGACCGAGCCAGCACCTGCACTCTGTCCATTGATTGTCACCTTCTTTGGGTCACCACCAAACGAAGAAATGTGCTTCTTCACCCATCGTAAAGCCTCAACCTGGTCCAGAAAACCGGCGTTGAAGTCTCCGAGCGTAGGATCGCTTTGAAACTCGGGCGCAGCAAGGAAGCCGAAGGAAGAGAGGCGATAGTAGACCGAGACTATGACAACGTCAGGGCTTTGTTGGACCCAGTGCTCAAAGGGCCAGTTGGCGGGATTGCCGTATACATAACCACCTCCGTGGATGTAAACAAGGACGGGTACTGTTTCGGATTCGCTTTAGTTTATATGTCTCACTGAAGCGACTGACGATTTTTCCCGGACGTTGGTGTGTATATATTCACGTTGAGACAGTCTTCGGTCCCTGCGCCTCCGAAATCAGCTGCAAGGCAACCGTCAGTGTTTGCATTCGAGCCAGTCTGCGGAGCCTACCTCCCGTCGTACCCTGTATGCAAAAGTTCGGGTACGACCTCGCGTCAATCACTGCTCCTGCTGACTCTTTTGCAATGCGAGCTGTGTCCAAATATAGAGGGGCCCTGTACCTCCGCTCCCCCAAAGGCGGCTCGGCGTAGGGGATCCCCAGATACGCTACAGTGTTAGGCCAGGTGTCGGTATTGTTCCCCAGGTACTTGGCGTATCCAGTATCCACTACAAAGGAGTCGCGTGCCACGGAGAAGGAGAGCAGCCCCGCAAGGTGGAACAGAAACGGGAGCCTCGAGAAGAGCATTTCGTAGAGAAAGGAAGGGAAGATCATCGTGTTGGATCGGATCCTTTATGTGCGGAGTCCGGGAGCGACGGGTGGAATGCCAGATCACAAGACGCTGTATCAGAAGACAGATGACGCCTCTTCCAGTGAGGAAGGACACTTGTCATTGAGGGAAGGAAAGAGAAGCGACGCGACGGAAAGTTGGAGTCATTTGCGACTCTGAGGCGGCCCAGGGTTTGCCACCGGCAAATTCGGCCCGTGAATGAGCATTGTAACTTGAATTCTCGGCCACATTGATTGAACACCACACACTGACAGTTATGAAGCTTTGAGTATAATCAAGGTGAGAATTACAAGAGAGATCTCAGACCAATTGCGATGTTTCTCATATCCCACTGCCAGTGTGTATGCAGCGATCCTATACAGGCTATATCGATCTCCTTCCGAGGTTCTTCCAGGAGAAGAGGGTACAGTACGGTCATGAGAATCTCGTACACCTACTTACTAGCAGGAAGATCATCGTTCCCGCAGGCCAAGAGGCCTGATGCCTGAGGGCCGACGTGTCTATCTGTTTGCCGCGGGGTGTTTACGCTCGGCATGGTTCAAGGCAATGTTCGGGCCGAAGAGCAGTGCTAGCTTTAGGATAAAACAACCTCCCACCGATGTTTTGAGCAATTTGAGGATACGCTGTTAGCTTAAGTCACGCAAATCTATCCACTTGAATGTCGATAGTCATAGAAAAAATGCTCATAAACAACAATGGGCATTTCGCCTACTTATTCGGTGTCACTGGCCGAAGTTTTCTTCCTCCGGCCGCCGGCTCTCTCCGTCTCCGCCATGCATGATGCGATGCGTCAGCGATGCGTGGGAGGGGGCCCCGACGTTCAATTCCTAAACTCGAGTCCGATCGACAGCTCTTGTTTTCGCCCACATGCACGCCAACGATGTCCTCCCCGCTGAACTACTGGATTTAATCTTCTCGGAGGTGAGCGATAATTTTTGATATCGTTCATGCCCCGAGATCAAGCCAGCAACCAGCTACTCCCATTCGAGCTGGCAAGTGCGCGAAAAGTCTGCCGCTCCTGGAATGCCGCCATTCAGTATAGGTTACTGGAGACGATCTACGCGCCATGGAGATGCGGACCCTCTCCCTTCAATTCCAAGAGCATAGCGGCTGCATTTGACGACCGCATTGCCATGCTTAACTATATTGCGTCCGAAGAGGCCTGCCTCAGACGTGTCAAATCGTTATGGATCGAACCAGACAGTTATTTCAGCGCGATGTCTACAGCGGATATGTGTCCTATTCCAGATCGGAGGAGGTTCAAATGGCGTCCCAAATGTCTTGCCCCAGCCGTTCTCAAACAGAAGTTGCGAGCCGAGAAAGCCGCGCGCGATTTCTGGAAGCGTCTGGAGGTCATAATACCTCAGCTAGAATCACTTCATTCCCTAGAGTGTGTCTGCATATTTATCCTCTCTTCTACACCTCGATGATGTATGACAACAGTCTGTGGGACTTCTCGAGCAGGGCTGATAGAGCCAGCAACAATTTTCTGCTCGACGTCCTCCTTGCTCGTCTTGCAGAACTCCCTCGACTCAACAATCTATCCATACGGATTTACGCCCCGCTACCCACCGAACTGTCGTCTTTCCGTCACCTTGTGCACTTCGAGATGCATGTCTATGCGGGATCAGAACCGTTGCACGATCTCTCCACTATCCTTTTGAATAACGCCAACCTCAGAAAAGTTATCATCCATCTGGAAAATGCAGGTCCGGTATGTAGAGCTACATAGCTCCAGTATCTTCAGTACCTCTAGTACCTTCCCCCCGATTATGTAGTTCTACATAGTTATCCCAAGATACAGTATCTCTAGTAATGAGATACTACAGACTCTACTGAGGTATGAACCTATTGTGGTACCGTAGTATAAACATCATTCCGAAGCCGACGTTGGTCCCGTCTCATACCCTAATCGGGCATACCGCCACCGACACAGTGAGTGTACCCGCCTGGTGATCCCCTCGCTTACATATAGGACTGCAGACCAAATATCACACCGTTGAGATATAGCAATATTCTGATACTTTCTACGGGAGAGATATTTACATATAAGCGGCAACAAAATCAGCATCCCCAAACACGTCAACTGAAGCGGCCGTTGTCGCAACCGAGAGGACGACACCAGTTTTGAGGCTACAACGATTGAGTCAGCGAATCATTGCAAACGGGAGAGTAGAGATAAAGCATACCGAGCTTCGTTGAATAAGGCCTTACGGAAGTTGACTGTAATCTCGGGCTTGTACAGCTTGTTTGTGCAGAAATCCTCCCAGTTCCTCGTATGGGTTTTTGGTGAACTGATTCCTCCCCGGAATCCCTGTTTGCCAGTTGTTGATGAACAGTATGGGTCGCCACCTTGTGCGACAGAATCCGGGGCACTGCCTACACCGTTGTGAAAATTGGCCTGTTGCGATCTCTCTTGATCTGTTGCAAACTCTCCTTGACCTGTTGCAAACTCTCCTTGACCTGTTGCGAACTCTCCTTAACCTGTCGCGAACAGTTCGGACTCCCTTGACCTGTTGCAAACTCCCTTGACTGTTTCAAAGTCACACCATGACTACATGTGTGAACGGTTCAACCTGGTGTGAACCTATGTGAACTACTATTAGTTACCCCGGCGTGGTTTCTCACCCCGTGATGGTTATTTCGCTAGTGTAGTGTTCCACATCTCAAATAAAATACACATTATGTTCGGAACTTTGAGTAGTCATATGAGTACATGTTCTATCAACTTTTCATAAGGATATCTGACGAAATAACCATCACGGGGTGAGAAACCACGCCGGGGTAACTAATAGTACGTGAATTCAAGGTGTGAACGGTGTGAATGATGAAACACGTGGCAGAAAAGTCGCCGGAGGCTGTGTAGCTTTAGGGTTAGGGTGTGCCTGTAGAACGGGGGAATTTCGGATAAACCTCACTATGTGACAACCAGGTCACTTGACAGTGCCCCGGAATACCGCACTTCAACTGTCGAAGTGTTAGAAGATATTGTATGTTGGAATGAAATCCGTACCGCGGTGAGATATAACGCAATTGTAACGAACGAAATCTTGCTCCGGAGTCGGGATATGGTCGGTGTGAAGGCAAGAGGAGGGAGGACTTGAGCAAAAATCCATCGTTGTCGGTGGTGGTACGGATGATACTGATGATACTGACGTACCGATCATACTGTAGCTACCATGCTCCCAGGGCCTGATGGACAGAGCATCAGTATCTCGCGGTAGCGTTCATACCATTCGATTTCTACTGGTACCATGCCGGGCTCTACATAGGTCTACGTAGCCAGGACCTGTTTCCTGATGTCCGCGTCTACGATTCTGGTGAATCACGCTATGACTTGATCGATTTGTTCTCAAAGCCCTGTAATGTGGAAGCCGTCGAGATATCGGGCCCTGTATCTCTGCCGACCAGATGGAACCTTCCCCGTCTCAGCTCTCTGGTTATTGCCTACCATCCCTGCACCGAGATGCCGGTGACGTTTTGGCCTAACATGACCGTCCGACTTGAGCGCTTGCACATTGGCTATCTGTCGGCTGGTCTGCTAGAGTACATTCAGTCATATACGGGCCTCAAGGACGTCTCGTTTGAAAGCGCATCTGCGGAGATTTCACTTTACCGTCTACTGGATGCGCTTTCTATGCATGTGATCTCCCTCGAGGTCTTGTTTCTCGGGGTTGCGCACGACCTGAGTCTCATCACCTTCCAGCAGATTGATCTCATGGCTACATGGCGTGGACTGCGAGAGTTGTATTTGTGGTATGCCCCGGTGCAATCATATCCATGTCTGAATTCTGATGGCCAGTCGTTGCGCTCCTTCCAGTGAGTCCCCTCCATGACGTATTGCCTTTGGTCACTCATGTCGCCCTCCAGCCGTTTTCTGCACATATTGCCAAACTATCCGGTGCTTGAGTTGGTCACTATTCGAACGATGATGTTCAATGACCGGATGGATGCGTTCCGTGCAATGATGAATTGCGTCGAAAATTTTCGAACGCCGTGTGATTGTCGGCCGCTGAGGTTGCGCGTGAAAGATTCATTTCCCGGGCGCCCAGAGAGTTCTACTCTGCTGGATAATTACGACGTGGTGAAACTGGAAGGAGGGGGTGGGTTTGGTTATGCGAGACAGTAGTACTTCGTTAGTGTCTAGACCCCGATTCATTCTATCTTCCCTGTCTTTATGGACCATACGTCGATTCATGAATATGATGGATGTACAGTTGCTTTATCTCTCTGGATCTAGTCGACATCACAAAGATGAAACTGTCTCATTAGCTCGTACAGTGAGAGTTCAGAATCAAAGCAGGAGAACCCATGTGGTCCTCGACTATTTACACCGCAGTCCTAAAGTATGTCTCCTTCCACGTTCCCCTTCAGCCAGCCTAACCAGTCTCGTTCATACGGGTACAAGTCGCGCAGCTGCGTGTCCAAGCCGTACATGGAAACAATCAAAGCCACGGTTTTGATGTTATCGGGAAACGGCACCTCGCGATCAACAATCAACGTACGGATGGACCGTGGGTAGGCAAACAGCGAGTCCTTCATGAGCTGCTCTGCCGAGGCATATAAGCCGACGGAGAAGAGCGTTCGAAGCTCGGACAAGGGCTTTACGCTCGCGCGCACAATTGAGAAGGAAAGACATTGTCCACGAACTTCTTTTGCTTCCACTTCAACAACAAAACAATGCGTGACTGTACACGGATACTGTCAGTTCACAGTAAGGAAAGGCATCAGGAGAAATTGCGCTTACCGAGAGTAGTAGGGCTCCGGGGGATGTCCATAGCGCTGAAAGCAGCCATCCCGAACTGCTCGGCGTGATTATCAATCCAGCGAGACATCGCGTCGACTCGACGTCGTGTCTTCGCGACGCTCCCACCGGAGGGGAAGAGATATTGACTGATTTGTTGGCAATTCTCTCCTTCGTCGATTGACGCACGTAGCATACTTTCCCAGTCGCATTCCATGTTGGGATAGAGCGAGTTGCGCCAAGCCTCAACTCCGTTCATTAGCTCCGTTTTATAGGTGAATCCACCAAGACCGTCGGGGAGACCGTCATCGACGAGCACGATACGTGCGCATCCTTTCTCTGCAATTGTTCCAGAGTTCGCAGGGGATGGCACTCTGATATCGGAGTCTTTTGAAAAACGGGCACACCGAAAGCGGCGTGTAAACCGCGTGTATCCGTCTAAACGTGTTTCCGTGACGTCGAGGTATATGGCCAGAACATGTGTGCCTACAGAGGGAACCTTGAGGCTCGTAGGACAGCAAGCAAAATTGACACGTACTGGATATATCCTCCTTGGTGCCGATGCGCAAGGCCCAAAAGGCTGGGACGTGTGTTCGCCCGCCAGCGTGTTTTGCCCAATGAACAAAGTCGATGAACCGATCTTGTACGCCACGAATGGTCGCAGTCGACACATTTTGTGCGTAGCGTGTGCATTCTACTTTATGATGTGGCCAGTCTGCTTCCTGGCATACGAAGCCCTGGGTGAAACAAGCAAAGTCAAGATTAGGTTCAAGGCAAAAGCGACGAAGTACTCACACAATATCGCGCTAGAGTGCACTCTGAGCAGGTACGTAAATTTGTTATATGTGAGGGGAGACATTTGGGGCATCTGTCGGGGAAGAGGCTCTTGACGTGAAGCAGCTCGAGATGTTTGTCGCAGTAGTGGCATGTATTGGCCACGGGACGATGTAAGTGGTCTGCCCGCGGAGGAGTGCGCTTCTTGAGTAACCAGGCTTGTTGTCGAGGTGTTAGTGGGTGAATGCACGGGAGAGAAAACTACGAGCATACCATTTGACTCCGGCCGCGTTTCTGGGATGTCAGCGTCAACATGTCTGGACCAGGCGCCTGGTATGGGTGGCCAGTAGTCTGCATCATTCTGTTCAGCGCTTGAAGTGTTCCAGTGGGAGGGAGGTAGAGGCGCGGATATTCTCCAGGTCGTATGAAGGACACTCCAGGCAGTCTCAGCACAGAACCGAGCTATACTGCGTGGTGTTGATGTTGGGGGCATGCTGGAGAGAGCGTGTACAGCTGCTGCTCACCTGGCACAGCTTCATATCAGGCAGGCGCTTAGATCTTACGAGAGGCATCTAGAAAATCGAAGGGCGGCGATAGTGCACATCAAGAGCGGGACGGCGTTTGCCGGACGACTCGGACTACGACTGGCACGTGCCACGCGGCTTTACCTCATGCCACGAGATGGTACGACCAAACGACCGCTGGCGCTGGTTGAATACAGCTCCGACGACGAGGACGACGGCGGCGGCGGAGCCGATGAGCCCGTCATAAAGCGCAGGTGCGCCTTTTACCGCCGTCCCGCCCATCGACTCTGACGATCTCAGCAGAAAGCTGCCCTCCCTTTCTGCATCACTTGTAGTCCCGGCGCCAGTGGACAACCCCGCTCTCCACCAAGGCCGGACACGCTCAACCCCACATGTCGACGGACAATGGGCCGCCCACGTCTACGTCGCGCTCACGCTTGGCCGAAGGACCGCCCTACACGCTTTGCTCACCGACGCAATCAACACTTCCCGCATCGCTGTTCCCTCTTTACGCGATTTTACCAATGACTCGGGAATTGAGCTGCACATCTCGCTGTCAAGGCCGATTTTCTTGAGGACGCACCAACGAGAAGAGCTCAAATGCATCGTCAAAGCGTTGGCCCAGAAAACTGCTTCGTGTGTGCTGATGCAAGTTGATGATGGCGTTGCTGACTGGTTGCAGATTTACTGTCTCCTTTGCGTCGTTTGCCAATCTCACCAACGACGAACGGACCCGCACTTTCCTCGCCGTCGAAGTCGGCGCTGGACATGATAATGTGAGTTCGTTCATCGTCGAAATCCATCAACACTCATCGCGAAAGCAGCTATCCGAACTGTCCAATGGACTCTCACCCTTTTTGTTCACATTGCGCCAAAAGACCTACTATGAGATACCGAGATTCCATGCGTCCATTGCCTGGGCTCTCCTCCCGTCGTTACCAGAGGATGTCATCTGCGCTTTGAACGAAAAGTATCAAGTCAAGTTGCCCGCGAAATCGAATTTCTACGACGCGGAGAGCGTGTCTGTCAAGATCGGCAAGGAGGTCTTCTCGTGGCGGTTCAAGGAGACTCGTTAGATCATGTTGTACGTTTCTTAGTTCACTCCGAACACTATCCATATGAAACTATTACGAAGCTGCGCAATATTTGCCGACGCAGTTGCTCCTCAATCTTCCGGGAGGATGCCTGTCATGTATTCTTGACGGTATCCAGAAGCTTGTCTTGTCGTTGCCGCTCATCTGAGGTAGGCTGCCTGGTAGCGCACCCCACGATCGTCGGGCTCGATAGCAATCAGCTTCTCACCCTGCCATCCTTTGCGCCTTCTCACCGCCCCTACTCCTGCCGCAGTCCATACAAGATTACACATCTGTCCATCTGCGTTGTATCTTCGTGGACTTGGGCTCAGCTCCTTGGCAGATCCACGCAGGACAGCATGCTGATCAATTGTAGATTAGCTCTCACGAGTCGATTCTCGGTCATTTCGAAGAGACCTTAGCTCCGCGCATAACGTTGTCACCATTCATTCCTACCTCAGCTGTCACTTCGAGTACTCACCATCGCCCCCCACCGGCCGCCCTGTGCAACATGGACGGATTTATCGATCCAGGGAGATGTCGCCGCAACTCATTGGTGGGTTAAAGTTCTTTGCGAGTCGAACTTGTGCTCATTGTTTGGTGCAGATGTCAGAGTATCGGCCAAGCGAGATAAGGTGTAAATCAAACATGCAGGAGGTTCTTCATACGCTTCATAGTCGCTGTTTCATTTCTGGCCTACAGGCTTTCCCATGGGACGATGTCTTCTTAAGCACGCACCAATCTGCTTGCTCTTCGACTTCTTATGGATTCAGAATACTTCGAAAGAAGGCCGTTGCAGCTGCATGGTATCGGAGCCATACTAGTCCAACCTTCGCCTTTCGATGGTCATTCAATCCATCCCTGTCTAATCGCCGAATCGGATGAACTCGCGAAGCCTTGACACCCTCCTTTGTCAGGTCCAGCCTCCTCCGAGTAGAATAGAGTAGCCGGTTTCCCACGTGGCCCTAAATAGAGCAGCTCGATCATACATAAACCCAGACCTCGTCCCCAACGACGAACTCTGCTCCTCCCACCACTCGACACGATGCCGGACCCGATGCCGTCAGACCTAGGATTCGATTTCGCGATGCTGTTCTGGCGCATCACGCTCGCCATATTCTTTCGCGAGATCAGGCCGCGCGGGGCGTATCACATTCCGCGCACTGGGCCGGTCATATTCGTTGGGGCACCCCATCATAACCAGGTTGGTTTTCGTGACGCTGCGCTGGCGGGATGCTGATCCGCGGGCCTATTAGTTCTTGGACTTGAACTTGAGCTTGGAGGTGTACAAGGAGACCAACCGACATGTGCAGTTCTTGGTTGCGGCGAAGAGCATGAAGTTGAAGATTATCGGGTTCTTCTGTCGGTTAATGGCGTGCAGTGCGTTATCCAATGGTGTTCCGGCATTGCCCTTCCATACTCACACGTCTATTCACTATAGTTCCCGTGATACGCGTTACGGATGCGGCGAAGCCTGGGAAGGGCAAGATACGTTTGTCACCAGAGGACCCATGCTTGGTTATTGGTGAAGGCACGGAATTCACAGCCCAGTTCACGCCCAAGATGCAGATCATGCTCCCCAAGAACTTGGGCTCGTATACCGCCTCGGTCCTCGAAGTCATTTCCGACACGGAGATCCGGCTCAAGAAGGAGTTTGGAGGCGAAAAAGGCTCAGGTACTGCCAAGTTCCGCGATGTTGGCGAGGCTGTCACGTATAAGGCGCTGCCGTTCGTGGACCAGGCGGATATGTACAGGCATGTCTACGAGTCTCTGTCGCACGACGGAAGTATCGGGATCTTCCCTGAAGGTGTGTCTTACCCCGTACTGTCACGATATCCGCTGCTTTGAATTGGCTGACGATTGTATTGCGCCTTAGGCGGCAGTCATGACCGAACGGACCTCCTCCCACTCAAAGCTGGCGTATCGATAATGGCCCTTGGCGCGATGGCGAACAACCCCGACCTGAACATCAAGATCGTCCCCGTCGGTCTGTCCTACTTCCATGCACACAAGTTCCGTTCACGCGGTGTGGTCGAGTTCGGTGCCGCATTTGATGTCCCCGCTGAGTTTGTGGAGAAGTTCAAGGAGGGTGGTACGGCCAAGCACGACGCTGTGCAGAAATTCCTGGACCTCATCTATAACGCGCTCAAGACCGTCACTGTTCGCGCCCCGGATTACGATACCCTCATGCTCATCCAGGCGATACGGCGTCTATACAAGCCTCCACATCAGCACCCGACGCTGGGGCAGGTCGTCGAAATGAATAGGCGGCTCTTAGAGGGATATAATCTGTATAAAGATGATCCGAAGGTGGTATCGCTCAGGGAGAATGTGTTGAGGTATAATCGGATGCTGAGGGACTTGGGGCTGAAGGACCATCAGGTATCGAGGGCGCAGAAGGCGAGTTTGTCGACGTTGGGGTTGTTGCTGTACCGGATCGGAGTGTTGACGATGTGGACGACGTTGGCGCTGCCTGGGACGATATTGAATGCGCCATTATTGGTCCTGGCGAAGGTGATGTCGAAGAAGAAACAAAAGGGTGGGTCTCGCTCATGCCTTACGACACGTCGAAACTGATTCGGGTTCACAGAGGCTCTTGCTGGCTCTACGGTAAAGATTGCTGGACGTGATGTATTGGCGACATGGAAGGTCTTGACAACAATCGCTTTCGCCCCTATGCTGTACGGGACATACGCATTCGCTGCGACGGTACTGGCCACGAAGGCAGGCTTGCCGATAAAATACCGACTCTTGACGCCGTTTGCTGTGCTCATTGGAATGCCGATGATGACATTCTCTGGTCTGAAGTTTGGAGAGGCGGGCATGGACGTGCTCAAGTAAGTTGGACTTGAGATATGTGTCGCGATGGGACTAATATGGCTCGTAGATCGCTGCGACCACTCGTACTGGCTCTACTTCCAGGTCAACAGAAGCAGCTTGACAAGGTCAAGGCGACGAGGACCCAGCTTGCCAACCAAGTTGCGGATGTCATCAACGACTTTGGACCTAAGATATTCCCCGACTTCAAAGAGGTGAGCTCCATGCTTTTCGTCATAGTTATCAACATCAACTTATCGTTCATCCAGCAAATGCAACCTTCCTCTGTCGCCCCTCCTCCCAGTGGCGTACCTGGCATCTGGACTCGGATTACAAACACCGGTGCTGTCGACGCTCAAGGACACGGCCTCACCCACCCCATGTCATGGATCGATGAGCGCCTCTTCGGATGGTCTCACAGCGCAACGCGCGGAACGAATGCTTGGGCAGGAGATCAAACTCCACTCCCTCCCGATGCGGACGATGGCGAGGAAAGCGATGTTGGAGATTATGAGCATGTCATTGGGTACATCCCCGATCCGACGCAGAAGAAAGGGCGCAGTCGTGCGAACTCGCATAGGATGAAGTCGTCGCCGTTGGGCATGAGCGAGATACCTCCGGCTGGGGAACTGGATGGACTTCATTTCTCGCAGGCGACCGAGAGGAAGAAAGTGGTGGCTGAGGAGGAGTAAAAATGCGAGAATTGTCATGAACGGTCGGACTGTTCATTTCCTTTTCTCAACTCTTTGTTCTTCATGTGTACATTAGCAGCTTAATCAAGTCTCGTGTTGTTATGGCCCGCTTCCTTGCTTCGATATCTGCTCTTGATTGGAATCGGCCTAATCGGCGCCGGCGCCAATGTCTTGTCTTGTTGGAAGTGTAGGATCCGCAAAGAGTCCATCGACCACATACGTTCATGTGGGTAAGCAGCTGGAAAGTGGTGCAATCGAATTTTGTATTCGGACTCCAGACGAAGCAGTAAGGCAGGTGATGAGATAAGGTAAATCGATAGCTGACGAAGTTCCAGATGCTTGCCAGTTCGCCTTCGATAACTATTGAAGTTGGAACAAAAGCCATTTGTGTTCATTGACATGAATCCCGATCATCAACAGTGAGAATGACGATAGTACTAACATATCGCTGCCTCTTTCCTCCTTCATGGCAAACTGTGTGAGTAGCGAGTGTCCACGCAAGTACCGCTACCAGTGATGACGCGGTGACTGCTCTCGCTGTGCGGAGTCTCGATTTCATATTCGGACATTGTGAACAACGAACCGATGCACTCGTACTGTATGATACTGTATACAATCTCGCAGCTACAGTGATGCAAACGTCTTTTTACTAGCTTGTCCAATTGTCAGATCTCCAGAGCGGTCAGGGGAGTGGTGGGTCTATACGTGACGGGTGAGATTATTCA
Organism: Strobilurus orientalis; assembly: GCA_019915145.1. Lineage (NCBI taxonomy): Eukaryota > Fungi > Basidiomycota > Agaricomycetes > Agaricales > Physalacriaceae > Strobilurus > Strobilurus orientalis. The sequence goes on from JAHLML010000004.1 coordinate 3,814,356, forward strand.
TCACCGCCATAATTGCAGACTCAGAAAACTCACTCGACTTTCTCAAAGTCAGCTGCTGGAAGCTCAATGGTGACGTTGCTGGCAAAAAGCATCCTGTACTTCTGCAGGCACCTCCGGTTAGAAACAGCGGCGATTAGGAATACGTGAAAGAGACGAACCTCTCCTTGTCTTGAGGGGCGAACGCTCAAACGGACCCCGACAATCCGTTTTCCTGTAGATGATGTTCTCGCATAACGGGGTTTGTGTTCCGAAGCTGTCTGGTCGGTGGCGGTCGGTTGTGACTGCGAAAAAAATGAATGGAGAGTGGTGCAATTAATGAGCGAAGATGTGGCGGAAAGAAAGCACGCACACTCATGACAATGTTGGTGCTGTACAGGCGCTGTTGCGGTGACTGAGAGTCGTTCTCTTGAGAGTTTGCATTCTTATAGGCAAGCGGAGTTGAATTTGGTGTCCCTGGGGGGCCCAAGAACTTGAGCCGGTCCGGCACCCTTGTTACCTTTGTTCGACAGTGTTCGATCTGTTGCGTGCTCTGTCTACAGCCTCCATACCCCGCACTGCCTCCAGGTCTGCGCAGTTGAAAGTATGTTCCTGCCACTTTTCCACAGCCCATGTTAACCTTCTAGATGCGTAATTTGCCAGAGACACTCGAAGAGTGGGGAGATGTCGAGACCTCCGAAAAGGAAAACGCTATCTGGGCGTCTCTTGAAACCCTTATGGTCGCTAATGGCATCACCCTCTGGAAACCAGGGTACTCGGAGCGCCTGACACGCCCTGGAGGCGGATATCCCGCTAATGGTGGCTTCTTGTATATTTCACCTCATTTGCACTTTGCGATAGGACAAGGCGGGGGACGCGACGCAAAGTACCGAACCTTTCCAGTGCGTTCGCAGCTTACTCTCGCATCGTCTACTCATTTGCTGCTCAGAGGGCTACACATCGTGTTGGTAGTGATCGAGATGGTGTCGCCGTTGTCATCCAAATTGTTGTAAAGCGCGAGGAGGGCAAGGAGCGCCTACGACTCTTGAAACTCCTTGGAAGCGGGCAGAATGGCAGCATTGCCGTGCATCACTTTCTACCTCTTCGACGAGAGATTATCATAGAAGACATGATTTTTACGGTCTCGCCGCTTGTCGGTTCATCAGTGCAGGACATATTCAATTTCGAAGGAAATTCGGTCGGCGACATACTCGACATGATACTACAATGCATTGAAGTCAGTCTCCTTCTCATCATGCAGCTGTGCAGTGGTTGATCAAAATTCTTCAGGCACTGGTCTTTCTACACGCTCGAAGCATCGCTCACCGGGCAAGTGGCTTGCTACCATCGAAGTCGTCAACATACTTATGTGTCTTCTCACGCAGGACGCATTCATTCAGAATTATCTCATGCAATGGACACCCGAGAGTCTGAAGCGCGGAAAGCCTGCGACAGCTAGACCTCGCGTTTACATGATCGATCTCGAAATGTCCATAGAATTTGGGCCATCATGCCCGCTTAATGATCGAATGGTCATTGGTTCTCCCTCCTCGTCTCCGTATTATCTGCACCCGCTCCCTCCAGAGGGTACAGACGGAAAGCCGTACTGCCCCTTCAAGGCCGATGTATGGCAGCTTGGTTGGTATTTGCAGCAGTTTACAGTAAGTCACTGATCTCGTGCATTGTGTACCCCCTCTTATGATACTTTTGTAGGCCACAATTGAGGAGATCGACACTGTTTTACGCGCAATGCTTGAGCCTGATCCAGTGAAACGGTTGTCATCGAAGGAACTGCTTGGATGTTTACGAGACGTAGTGTACAGTTACGCACCAAGAACTTTGCATGTTGCTCCACAGATTGTGCATCTACCGTACGAACTCCCTAGAGGGGTTTAGTCTTCGTGTGTAATCAGAATTAGTTGGTGACTAGTGTACCCTTCAAGTGACCTCGACCGTGTTCACCATTGCTCTTCATTCCCCGTCCTCCAATGTGATGATCGTTACGCTAATTGACTCTGACTCGAGCCTACGATACTACACAAATACTTGAAGGTAGCCCGTGAGAACACTTGACGCTAGAACTCCTTTGGCCCTACACAGCGGGCGGGCGGGCCGAAACGACCCTTTCCCCTTCTTTATCAACCATCATGTTCAATCTGGTTCGATATGCCCTCGCCTCGCCTGTATACTACTTACTGCCTTTGTCCAGTCCCTCCCCGAGTCAGACAGAGCGGTTGATATCAATTGGAACCACCTTGCCACAACGTCGACTGATACGAACTTCAGGAGCACCAGCTACCGGAGACACTCGAGGATTGGGCAAATTTAGAAATGCATGGAGAAAGGAACGCCTGGAAAACCCTTGAGCCCATGTTCTCACGGCACGGAGTCGCATTATGGCCCACTGGAGTCGGTGAGCGACTTACGCGTCCTGGGGGTGGATATCCGACAAGTAGCGGGTATAAATTTATCTCGCCCCACCTGAAGTTTAGAGTCGGATATGGCGGTGGTCGCGATGCCAAATATATGACTTTTCCGGTAGGCATGTGTGGAGCGCGTTCTGCACACAGAATTGAACACTTCGTTTAGAAAGCGACCCACCGAATTGGTTCTGACCATGATGGCACGGCCGTTGTCATTCAATTGGTTGTTAAAGGCGACAACGGTAGGGAACGCTTGCGACTTCTCCGGCGTCTCACGTCTGGCAGTGAGGCTTCCTCCACACGAAATCACGTCTTGCCGTTGTGGGGGGAGATTGCCTACAAGGACATGGTCTTTACGTTGACGCCGCTCGTCGGAGCATGCGTTCAGGACATTTTTGAGGATGACAAGGAGTCCTCAGTCGGTGATATTTTAGACATGATCATCCAGTGTCTGGAGGTACGTTTGACGTCGCTTCGTGCCAGCCCACCCACCTACTGCACCTTCAGGCATTGTCCTTTATTCATGCACTTGGGATTGCGCACCGGGTGAGGGCATAGTACTGCCTTTTGTTGTTGATTCTTACGGTCAATGTTAGGATGCTTTCATACAGAATTATCTGGTGCAATGGCAAGCGGCCAGCCTTGCACGTGGTAGGCCAGCCACTACGAAACCGCGTGTCTATCTCATCGACTTTGAAATGTCTGTCGAATTCCCTCCTGACTGTTCTCCGGACAGGCGACGCGTTATTGGCTCACCGTCTACCTTGCCAAACTACTGGATGCCCCTGCCTCCCGAGGGCCTATCAGGACAGGACTACTGTCCTTTCAAGGCGGATGTTTGGCAACTTGGCTATTACCTGCAACAATTCACGGTAAGCATACGAGTTTAGTCGAACGAATTACGCACTGACGAACTCTACAGGCCAATATCGAAGATATAGACGTCTCAATACGTGCGATGGTCGAATCCGATCCGCTCAAACGTCCCTCTGCTGAAGAGGCGCTGCAACACTTACAAGACATTGTCGATAATCATTCACCGGATGAACTCCACATTGTTCCAAGTATAAGACTCATACCATACGATAGCATATGATTTCGCGTCTCTCAGGTCTCTACTACTCATAATGAAAGTATCAATACCACTAGCCACAACACATACCATAGATAGTCGACTTGTGAGCACATCCCTGAAGTTCCCACGATCAGCCACTTGAACCTGACCACAACAAGCACACAAGCGCACGGCTTAACAGTCCCTGATCACTGCTTTTTCAGAGGTACAGTACCTATTATATACTTCTGATGATAGCTGTTCTATTTGGAGCCTAGCAGCATCATTCGAGCGCGAGGCACATCCAAATTCCTTCGTCATGTCCTCGAGCTCGAAATCACACCTCAATCCTCAAGTAGCGACTCATGCCGCGGCTGTATCCGCAGCTCTCACGCTGTATAAGCTATATTATTGGCGCAGCTCCACTGCAGCACCTGCAGGACACTCAAACGTACGCGTAAGCACCCTCACAGTGTATCAAAATCTTGAACCGAACGTGCTCCGTAGGCTCTTCCTCAGTCGCTCCAAGAGTGGCAGACAAGCACGAAGAACGATTGTGTTCAAGAGCTGTGGAACTCGCTGCGCCCTGTGTTTGCAAAGCATGAGATTCGCTTACTTGCCACTCACCCAGGAACGGAAGCAGCACCGTCGTCCGAGTTGACTATCAAACCGACGGCGCAGGATTTGAGCCGTATCAGATTCAAGGTGTGACTTTTCCAGATCTCAGTCGTCTCGATAAGTTGACGTTCTCACAGAATGGTCACCTCACGCTAGGAACGAATTGCGAAGGCGTTCCTGTTGTCATACGCGCTACTTGCAAAGGCCAAGAGGGTAAGGAGCATCTTCGAATGCTCCGTCGCGTTTCCACTGGTCTCGAAAGCCTTATGTCAACGAACCATATGTTACCCGTCTGGAACGAGGTTGTGTACGACGACTTCGTGTTTACTGTTTCGCCCCTTATGGGACCCACTGTCAAGGATGCTCTGGCATGGCGCGGAACTTCTCTGGGCGATGCTTTAGACATGATACACCAGTGTCTCGAGGTATGGCTCATTGTTGCGGCTCTCACAGTTTCTCATCCATCCTCCAGGGACTGGCATATCTTCATGACATGCACATCATGCATCGAGTACGTATGCTCTATATCCACCTTGGTCCATATTCTCAAAGCCCCCGTTCGACAGGACGCCTTCACCCAGAATTTCCTCGTTGAATGGCTCCCAGACTCGTTAATCCAGGGGCGGCCATCGGTCACACGTCCTCGCGTCTACATCATAGACCTCGAATGCGGACTCGAATTGGGTCCCAACATCTCCCCAGAGGAGTACACAGTCTACGGGCCCCCCATCCAGGACAGACCATATACGTCGCCCACACCTCCAGAGACCGGAATAAGAAGCAGCTACGACGTGTTGAAGGCGGAGATCTGGCCGCTGGGTTGGTCTCTGCGTAGCTTCTCTGTGCGTCTTTTTCATACCATCATCATCACACCTTTCTGATATATGTATACAGAGCGCCATACCGGAGATCGACGCCCTTCTCCGTGAGATGGGAGATACAGACCCGGAGAAGAGACCGTCTGCTCTAGAGGCGCACGACAGATTGGGCATGGCGCTGTTCAAGATACCTCCAGCGAAGTTGCATATCCCTCCAGTTGTTCTGGTCGGAGTGCCTGACAATGGAGTCTACGTGGAGGATTGGGGGAACAATGGCAAATGGTGTGTGGGCTGATCGCATATGTGACGGTGAGGTGCATCGCTGGGAGCTAGAGACTTCCTTCTTTTCGAATTCTCGGAGACCTTTGGAAATTGAATTGAGGCATCCCAGTTTTTGTATATACAGCACTAGTGTGCGTCGCCTATCGTGAGGCTTCAGTACGAGAACTCGGAAGCAGCGACGGCTTACATGGTTTGATAATCGATGAATACGTAGAAGTGATACATTCTCAATTAGACGCCACGGTCCTAAGCACAATCAACTCGAATAAACCGTGATGCGAACGCCAATCCGCCTTCACGTTCGGACGCACCCACACACAAACAATAAACGGTATCGGTATGCGAGAGATTACAAGGGAGAAATCTAGACAACATGAAAATAGTAAATAACCCAAGCACTGAATGGTATATAAAACACGAAAAACATTAGCCAAAACAATATGATACGGGGACCCTGCCAGTCCCGTTGTTAACAATATGCCCACCCACGATTACGAACGATGGAGTCTCCTGCCCAACTCCGTTTTACATCCAACCCACTAATCATCCAATTCCCTCTGCACCAAAACCGTTATCGCCCTCCCCATCGCCCTCCTCGCGTCAACCGCCCGCTGCACCAAGTCCGTGTTCAAGCTCGGATCCCCCACCACCGCTATCTTGCCCAAGTTCGGCCAAACCGGCACCCGATACATATCGTCCGTCTTCTCGTCCACCAACAGCCGAAAGAACGCGTTCGCGTACAGCCCCTTGAGCTCGAGGGTCGTGAGCTGCGGAAAGGCGCGCACGGCACTGGAGTCGACGCTGATGAGGCCCTTGATGCAGGAGAGCGTGAGGTGGCGGAGGACGGGGTAGGAGGTGCAGTGGACGCGAAAGTAGACGAGGATGCGGCACCAGTCCGAGGACGTGACGTCGCACATCGTGAGGCTCTCCAGCGCCGGCGTGCTGAATATCTGCAGGAAGGGACATATCGTCGGCTGGCCCTGGCTGAAGAGCCGTATCTCGAGGGATTTGAGCGACGGGATGCTGATGGACGGGCGTGTGTGCCGCTCGAGCAGCTTGGCGGCGGTGTTGTCGATGTGGAGGAGGAGCGACTCGAGGTTTGGGGAGCCGGCGAGCATGTCGGCGAGGTGAGGATATGTGGGCCAGACCACGAAACGGAGCTCGAGCGTGGTGAGGCCGGTGAGCGGGAAAGTAAGCCAGGAGAGGTTGACGCGGTTGAGGCGGACGTGGGCCAGTCGCGTCGAGAGGCCGTTCCGGAGCAGGCTGGTGATTGGCGGCGAGACCGAGTCGTGGTACTTGAGCGAGGTGATCTCGAGCGTCTCGAGGAGCGGCGCGGAGACCTTTCTGAGGTTGTTGAGCGCAGTCGGCAGCTCCTGTACCGAGGTCAGCGTAATACGCAGGGAGCGCCAACGGAGGGCCTCGGGTGTGAGCTGTGCAAAGATGGTCTTGGCGGAGAGATTTCGGCAGTCGATGGAAATGTCGAGGGGCAGGGACTGTGATCTCGTGAGGTGCTCGGATACCCACGTTATGGGATTCCGGAAATCCTTGACGTTCGGCAGGTTGTCGACGGCCTTTTTTGAGCGGGAGACGTGCAGCGTCGTCCAGAGCGCTGGCGTGTGGATCGCGACCTGGCGCCAGCGATGGCAGACGTGCATGACGGTCGTCATGAACGGCGTGATCTTCTTGACGGTGATGGGCACGTACGGCGACTTGGGCTCGCAGAGGGCGGGGTATGTGAGCGCCGAGCCGGCCTCGAAGATGAGCGTGAGCAGCTCGTTGGGGAGGGTATGAATGATGTTTGAGGTGGATATATCGTCGGCGTCGTCGGGTGACCATCTACTGCTCGATGCCGCGGTCGAGTAGAGCGTGTTGCCCATCTCAATGTCAAAGCCCTGAATGGTGTTGGTAAATTGCATGATAATTGAATAGATTAGCAGCTCACTCGGGATATGCCAAACCCACCGCGGCGCTGGGTCTCTGAGGGCGTGGACGGCTTCGACTGGCAGATGCGCTCGGGGCGGGCCGACTGCCCGCGGTCCATGCCGATGTCCTCGTCGTCAGACTCGAACGGCCTGTAGACGTGCCTGGGCGAAGGGTTGATTGGCAGCGATGCCTGGCGTGCGTTTCCGATGACGTTCGGGGAGCTGACCGACGCGGGCACCGACGAGCAGCACGCCTCCATGTCCAGTAGACTGGATCCCGACGACATGAGTTCGTCGTCGTCGTCGCCCTTGAGGTTGAGGCGTCCATGCCGCCGTTTCAGCGTGGTCGCACCGCTAAAAGCGTGTCAGACGACCGCAACGAGCGCACCGTCGGGGTACGCACCTCATCTCGCCCGAGAAGTCCATGTATGATAGTGTGCGTCGGCGGCGACGTCGTCAGCGCTGTGGGCGACGATGAGCAAGACTGGGGCGGTGGGCGGAGACAAGCGAGAATGGTTGCACAGCCACGCGATCTAGTTTGGTCGGTGTGGCTCCAGCCAAACACGCGTCTAGCCCTGGGCCCTGACCTGGGTCCCGAAGTGTTTCTTCTCCTTCCACGACCACCTTCTTGCTCGTCATCGCCCGCCCTCTTCGCCATCGTCGCCAACGATGAGCGCACGTCAACCCTTTGTGCCCTCTGGCGCTGCCGCACGTCCCGTATCGCGTGCCCTCGCGTCGACTGCGCTCCCAAAGCCGTCTAATGCTCTCCACTCAAACGCCGCTGATCCTAAACAATCTGACCCATCCTCCGCCTCCACCGCCGCCGCCGCCGCCCCGCCACTGAATCTGCAGAACCTCATGTCGAAGAAGCACAACAACAAACTCGTCGCACAGCACAGGAGCGCCAGCCGGCTCGCTATACCGGACAAGCACCGCGCCCAGTCGCCTTTTAGACGCATCTCGACCTCTACGCCCATCCACGCGCCCAGACCCTTGCTTCCGCTGCCCTCCATGTCGCCGCTCTTTGATTCCAAACCTTCTGACGCGTCCACCGAAAAAGACGCGCATATATCCGCCTCTTACACGTCCACCGAGTCCTTTCTCTCTCCTCGGCTCAGCAAGTCTACATCCAGGACCGTTGTCAAGCGCAGCAGGAATGAATTCGAACAGGACCAGGATGCTGGATACCCCTACGATATGGCTTATGGCACTTCCAAGCGGTACAAGCCAGACGACGAGGTGCCTATCCTCATCTTTCACGCGTCTTTTTCCTGAGAATCGCAGGAAAACTCCAAATATGCTTGCAACGACTTTTCTCCCGCCGGCTCTAGCCCCGTCGCGCGCTCGCACCACTCAGCCTACGAACCCAGCCCGCAGCAATTCTCTTCACGCCGCCAAGATGATGACTCCCAAAGCCAGTACGAACAACAGCCCGAACCTGAACCTGAACCTCTCAGCCAGAACACTCAACAAGACCAAGACGGTGGTGCCCTCAACAAACTTCTCGGACGCGACGCGGACCTCTACGTCGAAGAGCACACGGAGAACTACGAGATCCTGATCGAAAAGTGGAGGAACTGCACCATGGATGAGTGGGTTGCCGGCGCGGATAGCATCGTCGGAAAGTATAGCAAGATACTCGACTTTGTCAAAGGGCATATGACGTGAGTCCTGCCTTTCTACGCGGAGCTTGTTCTGATGAAGATATGTAGTGCGAAGCTCAAACTGTTCGCGACGTTTGATAAGCATGTTGATGCGCACAACGTCGTACTGGAGGACCGCGCCAAGGTTTTGACTGGAGTGAAACAGCGGCTGGTCAGCGAGAGTGGAAGTATACTGGGTGGGCCAAAGGTGTAATGTCGTCGTTGGGTTCTTCGCTTTGTCTGGTTTCGTCTTTCTGCCTTGCTGTGTCCTGTTGTGCATCGTATTCCGCTTTCATACTGTATCCATCATCATCATTCCTGTCATCATATCACGTTTCACGTTGTTGCCACAATTGTATTCCACTTCGTTGTCAGAGATACGTAGGAATTGAGGGGGATGTGGCGTGTTTCCTTTGACGTTTGATCAGCTGCTGATTGAGCCGCTAGTGCCATGGTTGTGACAATAATCTGTGGCGCATGTCGTATTTGCAAGGAAGGAAACGAGTAGAAGTAGCTGAAAAGTAGGGAGAACATACCGTCAGGGAACACCGGTACGTTTCCCTAGAGGGAGAAATCGCATGCAATAGATATGTACGCTCTCGATACGAATCATGGCAAGGATGTGATAGCATGAACGTCGGATGTCGGAGGTAAACGCGAGCCAATGCTGGCTTCGGACAAGATGCAGAGCGGGTGCAGTGTTGGTTGGAACATCGCTGTCTCGGACGGTTAATACAAAATGTTAATATCATGCAAAGCGAAGGCACACCAGACACACTAGACGAGCATCGGTGAAGCTCGATACTTCGGTACTAGGACGAGTCGGAGCTGCGATCGAGTTTCAATTCGTTGCTTTGCATGATGGCTTGCTTGGCTCGATCGATTTGTCGAGCTCGTAGGCGCGTAAACATGCTGTCAGTAGTATCTTGCTCAAAGATCTTGAGAACGTATTCTTACCATTAGTATGACAGCTCTGCTTAAATGCCGCTGAGGTGATCCTGTGTAGGTGCGGCGCCGCGAGACATGTGCGCCGCTACTCTCGGTCTTCTCGCTCCACAGTCATCTGCTGACACTGACACTGTATATGTCCAAGAGAAAAAGTCGAGCAGATTCATCCCGATCCAGCAGGCGCGTTTATCAATTCAGGAAGAGTAACATTTCATAGATCTTTAGGCGCGTTTAAGTTTTCCCTTTGTGATAGCAGCTTTTGGACTGACTGCCTCGCGACTAACCTGTAAAGCGGTGCCGCCTTTCATTCTTACACAGTGAGTGGCGCGTCCAAGGCGCGTCTTGGGCGTGTTACACGGTTATCAAACAGGATCCGGCAATCAGATTTTCGATATGAAATTGCACCCGTTTTTGGCTCTTGCTGCTTCCCTCTCACCTCCACCATCCTCTCTATCCTCTCCGGCGCTCTTTCGGTGGATCGCCCTCCGAATTCTTGAAAACGCACCAACAAGTACGTTGCGTATCTTCAAAATGACCGGCAGAGTTAACTGAGGCTCAGACAGTGACACCTTCTTCGTCCAGCCTGTTTTACCATGCCGAAGCCACGAAACAAACGAGGCAAGAGCAAGGCGAAAGCGGGCCCTAGCACAAGCAACCCGGAATTGCCGCCCGGCGCTCCAGCCATGCTCGCCGATGACGAGCTGGACGACATGCAGGATTGGGCGCACATAGCGGGTACCATTTGCGATCGTTTGAAACTACCAGGTCAGTCCACATTTGCAGCTCTTGTTGCCGCTCCTGATCCCAGCATAGATATACAGACACGCTCTGGTTTGAAAAAGGTCCACGCGAACTTTGACTCCATATCTCTCCGGCTGGACCAGTTTTACGACCGGTATCAAGGGAATATCAGGATGCTAGGCGGAATTGGGGCGATCTACGCACAGCTCTGCGCCGATGCGAAGCTACAAGATAAACTATTTGCAAAAGGTCGGCTCGATGATACTCTTTCCATTCTCTTTGACGAATATTTATTCAAGGGTTCCTAAAGAGGTTCTTACCCCTTCTCAAACACGAAGAAACTCTCCATCTCGCGCTCCGATCCCTTCTTGCCATCACCCACCATGCCGGGCCCTCCCTCAGAGCTGCTTTGGCGAGCGAACACGCCATCCTCCACCAATCCATGCTCGACTTTCCGGACGACATGGCCGCATGCGAGCTCTCCATTGCCATCCTATCTCACTGCCTTCACTCGCTTATCATGACCAGCAATCCACTCATTGAAGAAATCCCATTCACATCGATCCTCACCACCCTTTGCGCCTCAGCCAGAAAACCCACTACGTCGATGTACGCTCTTCGTCACCTGAGCGACGTAGTATACGTCGCCTCGGCTCACTGCCAGGATGAGTTCTGCCCTGTGTCGGACGCCATGATGTTTTTGATCAGCGAGCTTCACAGCACGGATATTCGCGTCCGTGCCACTGCCATGATGATGATCATCGGTGCCCACGAGGAAGAGGCGTTGCTTTTCGAGGAGGAGTTTGGGCCGAAGGAAGATTGGAGGAGCATTCCACCGCACCTTGGGGCGCAAATGGATGCTCATGACGTCGAGTGCGAGTTTGTGACGGAGTGGAACTCTGCGGGGAGCATGTTCTCTGCCATCGATTCTTGGAGGCAGGACGCAGACGACGTCAAACTGGCTCGGGCTTTTGCCCAGCTCATGCGGAGATCCGCGCAAATCACGCCACAGTCAGATTTTCTAGAGGAGGAAGACCTACCGGAGCTCCCTGAGCTGGTCGACGCGCTGCGGGATGGCGCGGTGGATGAAGAAGACGAGATTTGGGCGGACATGCTGGAGCTTCATGAGCTTGTTACCACCGGAGCGCGGGACGAAGCCCTAGCCCTTGCCGAAGAGGCGTCGGAAAACCATCCCAGAGAGGCCTTCTTTCACTTCGCTCAGATGACGATGTTGCAGGGCTATCCCGACATTCAGGAGAAGCAACTACGTCTGGCGAAGAAGGGCCTACGATGTCAGGACGTTGACGAAGAGAGGGATGCGTATGGGGAGACGTATACGAGGATGGACATGTTCGCTGTTGCCGTGGGTGCGGCGGCTTGGAGCGGTCTACGGATATTGGATGTGAATGACGGGAGGTGGGAGCTCGGTGTTGCGTTTCTGAAAAGCGCTCTGGCGGACTGTGAGCGCTATTTGGAGGATGCCCCACCAGACGCGAAGGACCGCATGCACGTTTGCAGCTGGATTGTGCTTTTACGACTTGTCTTGGAGGGACCGAGTTCGAGCCCGCAGGAGCAGTTTGCGGTAAGTGTTTTCTCGTTCTGTGATTCCCTCCCCCAAGTCTCATATACCTCTAGCGCTTCGATACCTCTCTTCTGCTATGGGACGAACTTCGAACGTACCACCGGAAAACGAAGGCTCCGACGTCTGTAAGCCTGGCTCAGCAAAAAATCCTTGCAGGCTATCCACAGGCAGCGGTCGATTGGGCGCATTATGTGCGCATGCTGAACGAAGATCATGATAACGACTCAATTGACGAGGAGAGCACCACCTCCGTTCCCGCTTCCTCTTTCGCGGACCCAGAGCTCGCATCATGGTTGGCGGACCTTCAGCTCGATAATCCAGTAGGAGAGGGATCATCATCCGGCCCGTGTTCCAAGCCGAAACCACATCCTTCGAAAAATAAGACGCTGAGAATAGACGATATGGAGGAGGCAGAGCAGGATGAGAGGACCAAACTGTATGTGTGCGCGTGGTGTCATGCGTGTAGTGCCATTCTGAAGAAATGTGCGTGTGGCGAAGCGAGGTGGGTATTCTTACGCTCGTGTTTCTGTCCTAACCTGACGACGATCGACAGGTATTGTGACAAGTCTTGCCAAAAGAGGCACTGGGCCACGCACAAGAAGGTCTGCAGCGTAAACACCGCAACGAGGTGATATTAGCTGCACCGTGTATCGATAATCAGATGAACTCTTCTTTTAATGTCGATAATCGTCTCTTAATTTGGATGTCGTGCATATGGAACTTCATTGGTTTTACCATACCATGGAGTCCTCTCCAATTAAACTGCTCGTCATTAAACAGCGTGCGTCCTAAATGCAGCTCCATCCTATACAGTACCATACCCGCCATCCTTCAAAAACACCTTGAGACGTAGAACGATCACATCTAATCCCGCAAGCCACTTCTTCAGCTCCTCATCCAATTTGTCGTGCGGCGCTCCTTGTGCTATCCGTTCATAGAAATCCTTTCTATGAGGTACCGCGCGCAGCGCGACCTAATTTCGATTAAATCAGCTGCGAGCGAAGCGAGTCCTGTGTAGATACTTACATATACGACTGACCGAATCACAAAGGAATGATGATGCTTCAGCACCGTATCGTACGATGACTTGAAGCAAACATGCAACTCCTTCGACGGGTTTGCCTGCATGTTCTGCAACGCCACGCACGTGAAAGCCAGACCGCGCACAAGGCGCACCAGAGCGCCCTTTCCCTGCCAGTTTGGCACCATCACTTCGACAGTCTTCGGGCGCTCGACATGCTCGTATTGTGCACGTACGTCCTATGTGCCAATGACAACAGTTAGTGTTAGTCTGTCGATGGCCGCATGCAAATGGAGACACACGCGGATATTCGTCTTGATGTCCGACTGGACAAAACCAAAGATTCCAGATCCGAGGAGGTCGAACATGCCAACGAGGCCGTCGGATGCCTCCAGGAAGGCATCAGCATCTACGCCTTCGGGATGAATGGGAACGTCTGCGAAGGACTTTACAAGCCCAGGGTCAATTTCGATTGAGCTATTTGAGAGTTAAAGGGAAGCACCTTGACGGTCTCGAAGAACGGCCGCTGCTGCATGAGGGAGGGAGGCAAGATAGGCCGATCACCACGATCGTCGCTTGCTAGAACGCGTTACAAAGGCGTGTTCTTGACGTCATGACGATTGGCCACCTTTTACAAAACAAATCAACCATTGATAACAAGTACAGAAAACTATGTAATACAAGAGGAAGACAAAGACCCAAAGAGATACACCGATAGAACCAATAATCCAAGAAGTAGTACTAAATTTTACGTGAACGCTACTATCTCATCTCGACTCTGAGTAAGCGACGGTCTGCCACAGAAACGAGGGAGGCATAGGCGACTCTCTCTAATTCTAATATTCCCCGCTCGCTCTCCGTATCTAGCCGTCTATCCGCTGCTCTATCCCCGACAAGGTATATAGTTGCTCTGACAGAAGCGAGACGGATCATCAGCAGCTCGTCGAGCCGTGTCCAAACGCCGCGCAAACGCTCCGGGGAGTCCGACATGGGGAGGACGCGCGAAGTCGGAGGGATTTGTCGGCGACAGTCCAATTCCAGCTCCAGTCTCTCGAGCAGTAATGCAGGGCAGGTGGTAGCTGCCTTCTCGATATTGTCGAGCCACCAGTGCAGCCATTCAATGTCGTGTCTCGACACAGAGATGCGCAGGTGTTTGAGCTTTTGGAGGGCGAAGACTGGCATGTCTCGGGCGATTCTGCGTTGAACTAACAGCGGCAAGTCACTTTAGGCGAAATCAAAAAGAAGAACGTGCGTCGACTTACGAGCTGGGTGTGCGATGCTTCCCATTGGATTCCTTATTGTGAGGGAACTAAACCGAGGTAGCTGGGCGATCGTGTTGGAAAGAATGGGAAGGTCGCCGATGAAGAAACCCTCTAGACTGAGCTTCCGCAGGGATCTCGCCCAGCCATTTCCTGGGTCGGAGAAAATCCACGACCCAAGGGAGGACGATAAGACACCCACTTTCAAGGACATCTCCGTTATGCGGGCAACCAGCTCGGCAACATGAGCGATCTCCCTGGAGGTCATAGTTTGCACGTCCAGGAGACAAATATGCTCTATGGCAGGGAAGTGGGATAGAATGAGAATCAAGGACTCGGGTGACTCGAGGAAAACTGTGTTTAGGGTCAGCCTCTTGACCCTTGGTGAAGCGAGGAGGGACACGAGCCCGTTAGGCTCAACGAAAGACTCCAGGCGAACAATGTACATGAGCTCCACATCCTCGACATTGCACAGTGCGGCAAGCACACGCGCAAGCGCCTCATCCTGGAAGGCATGTAGCCCAGTCACATTTACAGCACTCGGCATTTCCCCCGCACGGATGCACAGGCGGTTAACGTAGGGCGGAATATGGGGCGCGTCCTGAAGGAGGGGAACGAACAAGGATGGTGGATTCTTTGATGGGGAGAAGGTAACCTCCTGGAAAATGTGTTTCTGGCAGCGGAAGCGGAACGGCCCTGCCACACGGGAGAGGGAAGCTAGGGAGATTGAGTCGCCGTGGAGCCAGTCGATGATTTCTTCGAGTAGCTCCTGCGGGAGGATGAGGATACCGGCCATGTTCGACGATGGAGGAGTGGAAGGAAGTGTATATGCTGCGGCCGGGTGCAATGGAGTTCCCCGGATTCCGCGTGATTGGTCCATAGACAGCTATCACTGTGCATGAAGCGAAAGCCCCGACCAAGACCAGCTTCGTCGCCGTGGCAACTGAGAAACAGGCTGTGCCAAGGGATCAGTCCGGACGAGCGAGTAGGAGAGGATGGATTCAAGGTGAAAAGTTTGCAGGAGATGATGAGGGGAGAGAGCAACATGGATTGCAGGGCTGCAAATCTGAATCACACTAACAGGTTGTGATGGCCGGCCCTCTTTGATTGCCGATTTCTCCTTGTTTTTCGACCGTCATCATTGTTTTTCTTTTGTCTCTTGATTCCTCCGAGCAGTCTCCAACGTTGACGATATCAATAACCGGTCTCTCGCTATATGGAATACAATTTTCAACGTCGTCACAGTAAGTGCGGCTCTGCCACCGCGACCCAATTCATCATTGACCTACTCGATTCTCGAATCAGTCGTTCACGAACCGGTGCTTTTCATGAAACACACTAGGATGCATTCGATCCATCGCACAGGATCTCAACACTGCAGACTCTCGCACATGTCAGCGTCTAAACTGCAGGGTTTAATTCGACGACCAGGCCGAGAACCGGGTTACGCTGTTGAGACCCGCCTTGGCTCGGACAACGCTATGGTTCCGCGTCTTTCATCACCCACGGTCAACACGCTCAATATTCTTCCTTCAACTCTGACCTTTTGTGCTATCGTTCTGCTCGCTGAATTTCCCTGGCCTCCGTGAAACCGGCATTCTCATCTCGCAATACTACTCCGATCCTCTCGCAACTGCAACCTGGGGCTTGCCTGGACCTACTCCGCGCTAATTCATTAGACAGAATTTCTCTCATGAGGTGCGGTCTAATTGATCTCGACGTAGGTAGACAATAAAACTCCAATCATTTAGCTCGGCCATGCCGCTATCGTGTCATCACGAATTTCTACGTCTGGCATTCGGCTTTTTTCATCGACGAATCATGATGTGTCCAGCAAAGACGCAAGGATAACCATCTACGACGCAGCGTACTATCGTTACGGTTGACGAGAATGCAGAGCGCTTTGGACTTATTTGAGGCACCGAATCCTTGCCATTACAGACAATCCGAGGGACATGCACTAATAGTCACAGCGCAGAACAGTGCCAACTACAGCTTTCGGGAGTTGGTAACACGAGTACGATACCGGCGCTCCTCCCCACAGGCTCCGTATCACTTCCGCAGGGCCAGATTCCGCTGCGGCATTAGACGGACACAACAGCTGGAGCGTTCATTCGTAAGGCCAGGTGTCGTTCCTTATTTTATATGTACTCACGACTAGCTATAGGTGTTGAAAGCAAGTCGTAGGAATATGGTTTGTACCAGGACGTTACTCGTATTCGTACGCAGGGACCACTACACGAAAGGCCGTCCACAATGGTTTCATTGCATCCCATATGACTTATTACATCCCGACAAGTGTCGTCCTTGTTTTGCCTGTACTGATCGCCGGGCTTGCAACCGACCTTCATCATCTGACAACGCTTCTCCTCGCCTGTTTGTGCTCCACGTAATAACACCTAGGATCTCATTGACGTTGATCATTCAAAGCGTCGATAGTTGACATCCTATCAGGATCAGAAGGCGCAATATGAACTGGATGTGATCGGAAAGCACACCTTCCCGCTATCGCGTACATTGATCGTGATGGGCCCATCGCTGCGAGGCTGGCGCAGGCCGGCTACAGCTTCTTCCCTGCGGCACCCACTCCGGTATTCTCCAGCTTGGAATGTCCTGACTCCTGACGCCGGTGAAGACCTAGCAAGTACTTCGTTGCTGAACGCATTGGTTACAGGGATCGAATGACAACGGGAAATGAAGCAGGGACTGCCTACTATCACAGATGGAAGACAGTCAACTATTCATCGATGCGGGGAGCGTGCATGGTGTCAGACGATCTAACACTGATAAGATACGACCGGTTCAGACATAAATACTTCGCTAGGCAAATGCCCTCCCCCCCTGTCACGCCCAGCTCTCATGGATACGGAACGAACTCCACTGCGCAAGCGTACTCCACTCCCGAAGCTTCAGATATGGGTCATCCTGCTGCTACACATCGTTGAGCCGATAACGAGTCAGAGCATCTATCCGTATATCAATCAGGTGTGTCGAGGTGGCTGCGTGATGACAGTTAGACTGACGAAGTATAGCTCATCAGTGAGCTGGACATCACCGGCGGGGACGAGAGACGCGTGGGGTACTATGCGGGTCTCATAGTCTGTTTTGTGTTCTCCTCTCTTCTTCATAGCGCTCACCACGCGTAACGTCAGGAATCTCTGTTCTTCCTTACCGAGGCTTTGACGGTCCTTCAATGGTCGCGTCTCTCCGATTCGATTGGGCGTAAACCTGTTCTGCTCATTGGTCTCTGCGGTACTACCCTCTCAATACTGTTTTTTGGCTTGAGTAGGACGTTCTGGTCACTGGTGGTGAGTCGGTGTTTGACCGGGCTACTGAACGGGAACATCGGTGAGTACTGAAGTCGTTATCGGATGGTGGCGACTCTGAGACTCCAACTTCCTCTTAAGGCGTAATGAAGAGTGCGATAGGTGACCTCACGGATTCGTCAAATCGCGCAGATGGCATGGGTTTGATTCCGGCAATCTGGTCGTGCGGCGCTGCTTTTGGGTACGTTGACTACTTTGTGAATTTCGATCCACTGACGTTGGATATACGTGCCGCAGGCCCCTCATCGGTGGTACCTTTGCCCGCCCGCGCGAACGGTTCCCTGACTCTCGGTTGTTCAAAAATGCTTTCTGGGACACATACCCTTACTTTCTTCCATGCGTGATCTCGAGCCTTATCGGTGTCTTGGGGATTCTCCTCACGGTGCTTGTATACAAGGAGGTTCACTTCATACCCTACACTGTACAAATCCCATTCTCATCTCTGAATTCTAGTCAGCGCCTCGCCGCACGCGTCCACAGACAAGCCGGTCCACATCGTACTCTAGCGTCGAGACACTAGTATCAAACAAAGGACATTGCGAGTCGACCTCCTTGCTCACCCTTCTCACATCGCGGCCGGTCGTCCTCTCCGTCGCCAACTATGTCGCCGACTCCTTTCTCAACATATCATTCATCGCGCTCTTCCCACTGTTTCTCGCCATGCCTCCATCAATTGGTGGTCTGGGAATGCATCCCTCCACCATCGGCTTCATCATGGGGTCATACGGCGCCGCATGTGGGCTGTTCCAGTTCTTCTTTTTCTCAAAGATTATCAGGATGCTAGGCCCAAAGCAGGTCTATCTCAACGGGATAATGGCTTACCCCCTGCTGTTTGGCGCTCTGCCAATTATTAGTGTGTCTGCGGGGACATGGATTCAGTGGGCCGGAATCGGATTCGTCATTGTGACATTGGTTGTCGTCGATATGTCTTTCGGTGCGTACTAGTCATTCCCGTTTCTCTAGTAGTGCTTTCAACGCGCTCCAGGTGCCATATTCCTGTTCATCACAGGTTCTTCCCCAAATAAGGCCTCACTGGGTGCAACGAACGGCCTGTCGCAGACACTGGTGTCCATGTCCCGTGCGATAGGTCCGGCATTTTCCACCTCCATGTTATCGCTCTCCCTAGAGTACGAAGTACTAGGTGGATATGGTGTTTACGTATTTTTCGTGGTTTTGTCTGTCTTGGCTTTCTCCCTGGCAGCGCGGCTACCGGAGCAGGTGTGGGGCAATGTAGAGGAGGAGGACTTTCAGTGATTGCAATCACGAGCAGACTCACTGAGGAAGGATATAGCATACTGATACTGACCCAGACTCTGACACGAGAACTATCGCTTCTTTTTGCTTACGGGACCTCGAGAGCAACAAAGATCTAAAAACTGCATGTACGCTATGACAATGCGCAGCTTATGTGGTCGTCGATTAGTCGGAGTCCGATTTCTGTACTCACTTGGCTTTTTGTAGCGCTTGCCGTCTGACTGTTGGTCGAATTCACGTCTATGAACTCTGCTTCCAACATAGTCGGTATTTATTGAGGGACCATGACTCCCGTGTGTTTACAACTGTCATTTCTGATATTACATCTTGCGCCCTGACTCTAAAGTATTCTGCAGTCTTGGGCTGCGACTCTTCCACACTCATTCCCCACAGATGACAGTGGTTTGGGTGACTGATCATCTCACTCCACTTGGGAGCGTGTAATGTACGCCGCTTCGCAATTGTTCTATGACCGACGGGCATGAGGAACAGTGGTGAGTAGTTGAAGCAAGAGTCCAAGGCAGACGACAGTCCCCGCATAAGGCGTCCTCCTCAAGAATCTATTTCCACTTGCGGCCAGCAATGTTGGAGGGTATAACGGAATATATCTCCGGAGTCTGAACGCAAAGAACACCAACCTCGTGGAGGAGTTATAACCGCCTCATAGCAGCTTGTATTCCCTCTGCCGGGACAGGACTCTGAAAATACTACGACGTTGACCTACTAAGGAGAATAAACTATGCATTCGTTTGTGACCGTCATCTTCTGCTACACAGCCTACTTTTTCAGTTTTGAGTCATGTCGGATTTTCGCAACGGCCGAGGAAAAGAGATTTCTCCGAGGAGCACTTTGAAGGGTTGATAGACGCTGGCTCGAGTCGAAGCACGCATTGCGACGTATCAGTCAAGAAGAACTGCCCAAACGTCTGCACGGAATAACTAGACGCATGTACCGACGGACCGGACGTGTTCTCCGACCCCGAGTTGGTGAAATAAAAGACATGCCGCCCAGATGCCGTCAGGTGCAAGAGATGATTGCTAATAATTTTGCCTAGATCTTGGGCAAATTCAGAGCATAGGACCAGGTTCGGTCGGATCGTAGTCCGATCAATTGACCCCGCTCATTCTGTGACAGCTTATCGTTTGTCCTCCATGTCATTCTCGAGCGAGAAGTGGTTTTAAGTATACCCATTCATTGCTTGTGGCATATATCTCTGCTTTCATCAGATCTTTACTTTCTGTTCTGATCGGTCGCTGATCGCAAGATGCCGGCATTATTTCGGGATACCTCTCGCTCACATCCGTGTACGACTTGCGTTCATTTGCCTGCCTCCTAGTATGATTGTTAATCGGGTATGCTTGTCAATCAGTAACAACAGGATCACAATGCCCTAGGAAAGTAGCCATGAGTGATACTCCGAAGCGGCAACTAAACGCTCCGAAGCGGCTCAAGTACTTAATGGGTCTCTCTGGTGCTACTGGTCCCCAGATATTGCCAGCCAACTCAAGCCATACTTGCTCGTCTCCTTCCTGACTCTACTACATGTCTATGTCATCATCCGTCACGCCGTCGCTTCCACTTCCCGATCTCTTCTTGACTCGCCGCAACGGAGAACTCGTCATCGATCGCCACCAATCAGTTGGGTTCTCCCGTCGCGTCCGTGCATCAAATAGTAGGGTTCTCGTCGTCGGAGGTGGTGTGACCGGTTTAACAGTTTGTGAGCACTTTCTTGGTCGGCGACCTTGCTAAGATCACCATCAGACGGCTTGGGCTCTCCTGGACGCTGGGTACGAAGTCATCGTCATCTCTGATCAATGGGCAGACCCCAAGAGACGCATAACATCCCAGATTGCCGGTGCTTTGTATGTGTGTTTTATAGCAGCCCGTTTCGCTTACGTTCTTGTTGCAGATGGGAGTGGCCTCCGGCAGTCTGTGGTAAACACACTGATGTTAGTCTTGACACTGCCTCGTTTCCCAAATACTCATCCACTGTAGCCAATATCCCTACACAACTCAAAGCGCTGGTGTATGACATCGTATCGTATCTTCGAAAGTTTGCAGGGCCTCATACCTCCCAGAAAGCTTCTTGATCACGGAGTGCGAATGCGCATGGCCAATTTCTTCTTCGACAAAAGGTTGGAGGAGATGCCCAGCGACGATCAGCTTAACAAGTTCGAGGAAATTGCATCACAGAAAGACGTACGTGTCCTACACTCGCTACAACTTATGACTATGACGGCCTTCCCAGATCAAACACGTCAGGCGAGACCCCAGTATTGTCGGCGAACACCAAGTGAATCAGCGAGCCGGTGTTGTCGACGCATATCAGTACTCGGCGCCAGTCATTGACACGGATGTTTACATGGACTGGCTGCGCTTTCTGATCATATGCAAGGGCGCTGTCCTTCAGACTCGTCGCATAGCTGGAGACCTTCTATACCAGGAGGAGAGCTTACTTGGTGAGTACCGCGTTGAGGCCATAGTCAACGCAACGGGCCTGGCTGGGTATGAACTCGCCGGGGATCAATCTGTCTATCCTCTTCGGGGTGCTCTGATTCGCGTGATTAACGACGGTGGATTGTTCCCGAAAGTGACTCAGGCACTTGTGGTGACACATGATGATACGCGCGGTGAAGATGAAGATATCGTTTTCATTGTGCCACGGAATGATCGTATCCTCATCCTCGGTGGTATGGTTCATTCTGCAGCCCATTGAGTCCGCGACCCCTGAAGCATCTGTAGGACTAGCACAGCCAAACTGCCACGAACTCAATCTCACTCTGATGAGTCCTGAAATCATTCGGATGCGGGAGCGGTGTAACAACTTCGTACCCCATCTGGAGAACGCAGAATATGATACGGAGGCGCCACTCGTTCAGGGTCTGCGTCCGTTCCGAGATACAAACGTTCGAGTAGAGCGAGAACAGCGCTTGAGGAGGGACGGCTCTATGAGTCGCATCGTTCACTCCTATGGTCAGGGCGGAGCTGGATTCTCTCTATCATTTGGGTGTGCCAGCGACGTGCGTCGGATTTCTTTGTTACTATGACCAGGTTTTTGACTCGTATCAAAAGGTGCTATACCTAATTCAAGAACTAGAGCGCGATGTGCAGCCTTCGCCCATGGGAATGCTGGAAGTACCTTGTAGACACCGAGTATGAGTTCAAAATGGCTGGTAGAAATTAGTCCGTTATGACCAAAGAATTGGATGACGCTGCTTGGCACAGAGATGTACGCCGCAGTTATGTAGTCTCTTATGAACAGACACTAATACTGACGACGGCAAGCGTGTAGTACTTATGTGGGTTTCAGTGTCGACATACTCTAGAAACATCTTCTCCACTCGTTGCACGGAACTCTATTGCTCGCTCCGCGTCATCTCTCAAATCTTTGTTCGCGGCGACCTCTCCACTGGCAATTCCAACGTGAAGCTCTTCAAGGAAACATCGTGACGCAGGCTTCTCAGCCAACGATTCCGCCTCCGTGCGGTCAATCCACCACCGGACTCAGTCGCAATCCGACTCCGGAACTCAAGGATGCAAGGGTCGTAGCGACCGAAAAAGGGTTATTGTGAGCACTAGCCTGGCTTGAGCTGTGTCAGTACTACTTCTTTATGAGTCACCATAAAGCCATGCGACACTCACCCTATTTATGGTCGTAATATACCTACATGTTACCATCCGATAAGGCGTTGGGTGGCGACTCGGATGGTACACCCTCTAGGGTGTTTGCGAAGAAAGACCTCCTCGCCTCGTAAGTACTGTCATCGATGTACACAACTGCATAACATTACATTACTGGATATCATACATCTACACAGCCCGCGCCTTTTCACGGCTACAACAAGACGCACTGCACCAAATCCAAAAAGTTATTCGGTCGATCCTTCCTGTACACCCTCTCAATCTTCCATCCCCCTGCCGCGAGGAGATCCGTCAACTGATGTATCGTATACTCTTGCGTATTGCAAAGATTCATCATCTGGGGAAGTCACTCAGTCCAGCATTCCCTCTTGAGAAAGGAAGAAGACATACACACAAATCCACCCCAAACCCAAGTTCGTTCGCCGCGCCGTAATTCGGCAACAGAGGTTCGGGCGCCTCGGTGTACCCAGCGCCGAGCGCTTTCATTTCCTCGTTCGCGAGACTGGTATCCCGGCATGTATGGGTGATGATGTTCGTGGCGAGGAGGAGCCTGGTGGTGGGCATCGCCGCCTCAGCGAGGCTGGAGAGGAGGATTTTGTTTCGGGCAGGGGACCAGTTGTGGATGATGTGCTGCATGACGAAGGCAGAGGCGGACCGGACGGGTTGGGAGGCGAAGAAATCGTGCGCTGGGAAGGAGATGGAATGAGGAGATGGAAAGAGAAAGAAGAAATGGACATACGCTGAAGGACGGCACGTCCGGACTTGAGTGCTTCAGGAGAGTGTTTAGCCCAGAGCTAGCGAACGGGCGTCATTTTGCGACGCTCACTCAAAGAGTTGGAATGCAGACCTTTTCCGCCTCGCCGATGATGTTCGGTAGATCCTGCACGACCACTCTCAGATGCGGATGAGCGGTTAAAAGGTTCTTCATCACTGCTCCGAAACCGCCACCCACATCAACGACTACTGAGTCCTTCGGGAGGGCGTCCCAGTCAAAGTCTATACACGGTTAATTGAGTCAACAAGGGGAGACGTACGTTAGAACTTACCATCGAACAACCCCTCTCTCTCCAAGACCTTCGTCCCGCTCATTGCCACACCAAACATCCTCCTACGGTATTCCTCCTCAGGCTGGTTCAGCCATTGGAAGAGGTTCAAATCCTGCTGTTTCTCCTTCTTGACACCGTTGGTCACTGTCTGAACTCCATTGGCGGTGAGTTGCTTCCCATTCGCAGTCGGAAGCGGTGTATGGAGGAAGGACGACTCGGGAAGAAAAGCACGCGTAAACGGTGTATACGTTGGCTCATCTGAGAAGGCCGTGCGTGGATCGGAGAGGTTTTCGAAGACGTATCCCGATGAGCGTCCGGAAATGGATGCACTGTGTATGGCGTGAGCAAGATGATCACGAAGACGGGAGAAGACAAGATGTAAGATAGACCATCTTCGCCAGGTTACAACGAGTGAAGAGGAGAGATAAGACGTACTGTAATTCGGCCAGGGCAGGGAAACCATTGGTTCCATCATGCTTCGCGACTGGGCTGCCACGGTTATCGGTGAGCATTGATGAATGCACGCAGCTAGAGAAGACTCACTCAGCATTGAGGTCAGCAGTCGACCTCCCAGTGTCAATTTCTTGCGAAATAGCGTTGTTTGTGAACACGTTAGGGCGAAGCTCCGTGAAGACATGGACGTTGCATAGGGTGCGTAGGCATCGTGCTGTATTATTTCATCAGCATGGTCGTGATGAAGGGAAGGAAGAAGGCGGCATAGCATCATGCGGTGTGATGATGAATCGTGATCTGGGGAGCGGAGCCACAACGTACCAAGCTTCTCGCCGTCCGCGTTGCAGCGTTCTCCGAGCTCCGACGCGCTGAGGCCCTGTTACAGATTCAGATCCTGATCCTAGGATGTATGTCGACTGGTACAAACCTCTGGCCCAGCCTCCCTCAAGTGCTCCGCGACGTTGAGCTGTATGCAAGCGCGCAGCGCTGCTGTTTTGGAGTGCTGGCCGAATGTTGGTGAGAGGAGGAAATCGAGTCGAGCTTGGACGTGAACTTACAGCACAGGCCAGATTGAAGACGACCTCCCTGGGGGGCATCATGAGCGTGTAGAGCTGATACGCCGCTGACGCGATCGTCAACGCGTCGGGGTGCGCGCTAGGATCAGCTTGCTGCGCGACGGTGGGCGTCAAAGAGGATATCAAGGCGGAGAGCTGGACGATCGTCGACGAGGCCATGGTGAAACGAGGAGACGATGGAGGATAAGAAAGAGCACGACAGGGCAGGGTATATAAGTGTGTCCATGTGTATGCCGTAACACATGCTGCATTGCAGGGTAGTGCGTCGGCAACGACAGAGATGGTTATATGGAGTCGAGGCATCAGATGAGGCGGCAAATCGAAGATTGGCACCGTGTTATGGCCCGTGTAGAGTGACGCTCGTTTCGTGGTTGCTCCAGGTGAAGATCGGCGTCTCTGGTGCACAGTGGTCTATAACATCCAAGCCCAGACTGGCATTGCTGCATAGCGAGTATCAGGCGAGTATAGCAGTATTGTCGAATTGCTGACGAGCTTGGGCATCAGAAAAAGATCGCATCACCCCCTGAGGGTATGTGGAGGTCCCCACCCAGTTCTTACCCCACCGAATGTATAGCACAATCTAAGCACAGCACATTCAACCTATCAAAGCGGTCAAGATACGGTCGGTGACATGCTGGGTGAAACACGTACGTTGATATCGAAACGCGTATGTTTACGTGGCGGAGAACCATTGACGGCAGCGACAAAAATCTCCTCCCCAGAGGCACTTGGAGGCACCTGTTCTTCGTCCAATTTCACGCTCGCCTATGAAGCCTCCACGGTCTGCGGGACAGCGTGGGCCCAGTTTTATTGAGTTGGTCTGTAGCGGAAATTGGGAGTATCGTGACTATCGTCGCCCGTAAACGAGCAAATGGACGTTTAGTACTTTCGCTTCCCTGCATGTAATGCATGTTAGGGACACTGGGGAGTGGTAGACTTGAGCGTGAAAGTGTCATATGGCGACATGGGTCGGATGTGTGCCGAATCAGAAGAAGATACGATTGGCACATGGAATCGATCTAGAGCACGGCGCGGTATGCCTTGGGTGCGAACAGATGGAGGGTATTGAATTCCTCGCAGCTAGTTCAATGGCGGGAGGAAAAGATGCGGATGATCGGTCCGGACCCATGGGTACAATTCTCGCGCACGGACCACGCGGCGCGCAGGCCTTCGCCCGGATTCGGGTTCCATGATAACATCAAACTGTTGAACACTTTCTGACGATGTCCCCCTCATGGCCGCATCCTGGATTGCCTGCAGTCACTCAGACTATGACTTGAGGTTCCCTCTACCCTCTCTCAAATCCTCATATCCGGTGCTTTTCTGTGCTTTCGTTCGACAGTCTTCTTGCGGTACTTTCTAGCACTTTGACGCCCACTCTACCGTGCCCCGTTCCCCGAAATTTCAGCCATTCGGAAAGGACACCTTGCAGATTAGACAATAGGTCTGCGGCCCAACTTTTTCACGGAGGCGAGGCGGCGATGATGATACTCACCAGCTAACTAGTAGGTGTGCGTGCGTGCAGACTCGGCGCCAACCGCTCCACTCATGCGCTCAGATAGGATTTGAGTTGAGTGCTTTTATTATGCCGCGAAGTTCCAACCAATTTTCTGCGACCCAATACTGTTGAGGCATGGTCACACTCCTCAAGCTGCGGGCGCCGCAATGAAAGAATCAGTCAACATGATTGCATTGGAACGTCGGTCTGTATTCATGATTTAAACATGACGGGTGATCTGGACTTGGGCACGGAAGTTACAGGCGTGTGGGGCTTCAAACTGATGTTCAATGTTCAAGTTAGGCCAATGCCGCCGCAACCACCCCTCCAACTCCCAGACCCAGCGCCATCAACGGCGCTTGCACGTTCAGTCCCGCGTTGGGGGACGACTCGGTGCTGCTGGCGCTGGCGCTAGTAGCCGTTCCCGTCGTTGTTGTCGTTCTTGTGCTCGATGTCGTGTGTGGTGACGAAAAACTCCTGGAGCTGCTTGTCTCCGGTGGATCTCCGAACGTGACGCTCACATCCGACGTTGGATCGCTCGCCGTCTCGGTGTCAGACGTTGGATCACCAAAAGTAACGCTCCCCGTTTCGGTGTCTGTCTCAGTGTCAGGCTCGTCGCCGAAGACCCCGCTACAAAAACAATGAGTTGAAGACTGGAAACCACTGGCACCGCGAACGGCGAAGGATGCCACAACTCACGTCTGGGTGGCCCCCGTCTCGTCGGTCCACGTAGTGGTTCCCACCTGTGCCAGGGCTGACAGGGCAACAGAGGCGAAGAGAATGATTTGGAGACGCATGTTATGTGTTATGTTAGGTGAATGGAATAGGGAGGTGCTGCTGGAATGAGAAGGAACGAATCCAATGAGCCGTTCTTATAAACAGGGTGATGGCGCTGTATATATACAGATGAGTCGCGAGCCGCGCCAAGCGAAGCTGTGTGTTGTGACAATTCGCGGCAAATCAAAGCTGTACGATAGCATAGTTCAAACTGTACGCCCACAAACGGTGCCGCCCGTTCTCCGCACGACCCACACTGAAGTGATACTGTAGTCCAAAGTTGAAACAACATCAGTCGCACTCACATGGCATGCTCTCCGCCCGTCTCCGCCCGCTCCTTGTCCGGTTCGCGTTTGTTGAACTCTCTAGTGAACGCCAGCATTTGCTATGCCAACGATCCGTATCTGTATGTCAATACGGGCCCTCAAGGCTCACAGAAACCTGGAACAGATGGCGACAATGAATGAGTTCTCGAGCTTACCGTTCAACTTGTTGACGAAATGACTTGAGCTCAGGATTTCACGCACACACCGTCTCCCCATCTTGGCTACTCATCCTTTTACCCAACGCGTCCCCCACTGTCCACGAAAACGAGGGTGCGGATCCTATTTCGCGCTGTCACGTTTCGGCTGCAAAGAGAATGTGTCGCGGAGCCAACCTCTTTACGATAATTCGCCGATGGAAACTCGAAACACATTGGCCGATGGAAAAATCTCACAATACTTGGCCGATGTGGAATCGAAACAAGGCTTAGTAGGCGGGGGTTCGGGCATCCCCCTCCACCAAAGCCAAGAGAACCTGTGTACACCAGTGTAATAATTGGCGGTATTGAATTGAAGCTTTACAAAGCCTAGAGGACACCGACGATGCCGCCCGAATTTTACCAAAAACGTTGGAACTGCAGAATGCCAAGGCCTTCCCAAAGTCTCGAACGTGAAAACTGGTCACTGACGCCACACATTGCGGCTCGTGCTCCGAGTTACACGCACATTCACAGCATCTCTTGCAATCTACGTTCACAACATCTGTATACCCGCGCCCGAATCTCATATGCAAGGGGAAGGAGCACCCACATGTTGGTGGGATGTCTGGACGCTACGAAGAAAGGGAATAAGTCATCCATACATACAGCGTTCGTCAGGGCTTCTCAGCTGTAGAAGAATTCACCACGGGCCGGGAGTGTCGTATTGAATATCTGGGAGAGGCGCGACGAGGATAAGGAAGAGTGGTTCGTAACGTGATTGTGTCCGAGGAGCCGTGCATAGTCCAAGCGTAGAAAGACGGCTGTGATTAGAACGTGAATCCTGAGACCGGTGTGAGCACATGAACTGACGGCGCGCGTGCGATGAGGGACCATAGATGGACGCGAAAACCGACCAAAATTCAGAGAACAACACGTGCGAGGGTTCACGAAATTGCTGTTCACCATACCTCGCGGTGTGCAGATCCGATGTCGCGCAGGAGAGTGTGCGTCCCGGCTGGGGTATCCTCGCCGCAAGGGCTGTAGAGTGGCGCATAAGGGTGAATGCTATTATGCGTTAGTGAAAAAAAAAAGTGGCGTTGAAGTGCGTCGCGGAGTTGTATGCCCCAGCTTATGTAAATAGTCCATCCAAGTGCCACATACCTTTCGAGCTTGGTTACTACTAGAGTGGCGTTGGAATCAGAGTCGGCGCGCACATAGAGTCAACTGTCGTCCTTGATCGCAGAGTCGGACGAGCTCAAGCTCGAGCTGGAGGATGGTATGCCGGCGGTGTTAGCGTTGAGATGGATGGGGTTGTTTGAGGGAGCAATATGGAAGTGGTTACGGTTGCGACGATTGATTCTCTAGTCTGGAAGGTCAACATTGAGCAAAGGGAGTGTTCGTCACAGACAGTTCAGTAGGTATACAGCGTACCATCATTCGAAACAAGGCGACGAACGATTTGAGTGTTGCTAGAAGGGACTGCGTGACTACGCGCAGTGACAGGCACTGCATGATCGCGTATTTTCTGGACGGTTCCTTGCGGCTCGTTCCGTCTGATGCCGAGATCGTGTCACGAAAACTGTGAGCTGTGACACGGGACGTCTCAGGCTCTGTCCGGTGTGGGTGCTTTGCGATCAGTTTTCCGCATTTTCGCCTCGTGGACTGCGCAGACTCGATGAGCGAAGGACCCACGGAGGAGCGTGGCGGCGACACGGAGAACACCTCCGAAGACGATCAGGTCCATTCCGTCACACCAGTGGAGCCGAACGTCATCGATCCGGTGTCTGCACCCGTCCAAAATCTGGCTGTGCCTCCTGTTTCCGACCACCAGCCAGCCGCCGGTGAGCCCAGCGCGCAGGCTTCCGCTCAGGGCCCGCACACGTCACCGCACCCGTCCTCCATCCCGCTCCCAGCCAAGACCATGCTCCCCGATCTGCAGCTGCACTCGCCGTCCGAGATCATCGGCACGCCCTTCACCGTCGATCCAGTCGCATCGCCCTTCGAGTACCCGTTCCCCGCCTCGGGGTCCTCCTCCTCCTCCTCCTCGCCCCCCGCGTCGTCCGTCGCCTCCCCCATGTCGCCCTCGCACTTTTCCTCCGCCTCCTTTTTCCCCACACCCCCTGAGCTCACCCCCACCCGCGGCAAGGTCCGCATCGACACCGAGAGCGTGCCTGTCCCCCCGGGCGTCCAGGAGAAGAGGAAGCGGTGGAGCCAGACCGTGCGCAAGGCCAGCGAGGGCACGTCTAGCGATCTTGGTGAGTGCACGGAGTCTCTCTGATTATCCACAAGTGTTGATAACCTCCATAGACAGCGGCACGACCAGCGATCCCGGAACGCGCAAACGATGACAACACTTCTGGTGCGGCCCATCCACCTTTACTATGTTACTCCGCTAACATTGTCGCAGATCCACGAGCACGTATACACGGTGCCCGATTGTGGATCGAAGCTTTCCTCTTTTTCTCTTGGGTTTATTGGGTATCCTCCCCGGTGCCAGCGCCGACTATTCTGGTGCAACTTGGGAGTTCTCCGCGTCGCCGCTCGAAATACAAAGAGCGCGTCGCACGTATATGTACGTGTTGTTATTATGGTCTTATGGTCAATTCAATGGGATTTTCGCGTCCGAGCGTCCGTTGCTCACACCCGTCTCAGGATTCACATCCACACACAAAACTTTCGTTACACACTGCTTTCCACGCTCCATCGGACACAATCACGCATCATAGACTACTCTACTCCATACATACGACGGTCAAGACAGACATGACTTTGTGTCCAACTTACAATAAGCTACCCACCTTTCTACCATCTCCACGACAACGGCGATATTCGCCTACGTCACATCCTCATCACCACCCTCGCCTCGCGTCCATACAGCCAAGGTATTCTCGACGCCGAACGTACTCCCACTATGAATTCCGCGCATAAACCTCAAGCTTCGATCCGCACTCCAGTGATAAGGTGGTCCAGCCTGGGGCATGTCCGTGGCCATGCAGAGAATAACCTCGTTATGTGCATGAGTAACCTTCATTCCCAGCAGGCGCTCATTGCCAACACACGTACTCTTGTCCCGAGCACTTGACGCATCGACAACTATCACGCGTCATGTCTATAACATAGATGCAGCTGGACGTTTCAAAGCAGTGTTGTGTCTATGTGTCTACGCCTCGACCGCACTCGGCTAGTGAGCCACAAATTAGATGAACTTACCGGCAAGACTCACACAAGTTGCTCAACTGGAGTCCTTTCTATGACTTTGTCGTGGAGCGCATGCGCGGTGCAGGGCATACATGCACGCACGCCTTTTTGTATCATTCTCACCGACTCGTTTCCCCACGGGGCTGTAAAGGAAGCAGGGGATACTTCGCAGGCGATTTTTTTGGCGAGCGGGGCGCGCATTGAAAATCAATGATAATGCACGTTTACCATTAACGGACACAATCATGCATATTATACACACCGTAGATTACTCAAGGACTTGGTACAGAGATACATCCACACAGGTCAATCGCAGCGTCGCACTCGCCGCCGCATCATCATCCCTCTCGCACTCGGTCGGACACACAGGCCGGTCATGTAGCCCCATTATGGGTCAATGACTAGCGTGACCTTTTCGGAGGCGTGAACATAGCTTCGAACAACAGAAGAAAGACTACTCACTTCTCCCGTTACACGAGCAATGTCCTTCGCGAACAATTCCCAGAATTCTCCTAGTTTCTTTGCGGATGGAGGCTGCCCGTGGCCCGTCTCAGAAGCCTTGTCGCATGCAGGCATGGGGTGGCCAATCGAGACACCCCGGAACTTGTCCTCCGCCATAAGTTTTCGAACAGAAACCTCATGTACAGCTCTGCACGAGGGTGACCTGTCTAGTGCAGAACGGACGTAACGCATGTAATGGATCCACCAAAAGTTGAAGATGAGGCGATCAGTAATTGACCTGTGCCGAGGCGAATTCGAGAGACTCTGAACAAAATAAAATATCTCGGGCGGACATTCCGAGCTAGGGTCCTTAGATAGGCAGTTGCAGGTAGGTTTACTCGGCCCGTCTTCCAGGAAACTGTAAATGTCGAACTTCTCGACGGCCAGATGTGCCGCGCGAATGCAGGCATCGCGGTACTGGATTAGCCTGAGGAGTGCACTTCCCGGGACGGTGGCGCTGAACTCCAGTGCCTTCGGATTGTCCCCAACCGGCGGCTTCGCCAAGCTCTGCCACGCTGCGGATCGCAGAAGGTCGGCGCCCCAGCTGTTCCGCCCCATATACGCCAAACAATAAACCAAGACCGGCTCGTTTTCGACGTCCCTCCACAGGAGGCTCCCGACCCGCCGAGCAATGGGAGCCATGTCGAACTTGTCGCACAGCGCCAGCATGCGGCTAACACGTGGGAGGGGCAGCGTATCCGAGTCGACCTCGCCCCGCGGATCGCACCAATCCAACATCATCTTCAGATCGTTGCTGTCTTCCTGCATCTCCACAACAGGCAGCGCCTCCACTCGCCCGACTTCAAACATATCACGAAAGACCGGGGATGCCAGCGTTAAGAGCAATTTGTGGACATGGAAGTCGACGCCATCTGACGAGCGTAGGATGAGATCGGCGGTGGGATCGTTGTACGGAGGGGGAGCGACAGAGTCGTTGGTTTTCTCAACCATGATGGGTGTCTGCGGGAAAGGAGCACACGAGGTGATGATAGAATGACAAAGAAGCACTTGATTAAGCGCGCGCTTAGCGCTACAGGAAACTTCATCAATTTCGGGAGCAGGCCGTGGTGCCCAAGAACTATGTTGGAGGGAGGTACGCAAAGTCAATGACTTACGGTACACGAGTTTACTATGCACAACCGTCACAACAAGCGCCGTTTTCTTCATGTCAAGCCTCCTCGGTAGGGCATCATCATCACTTATTCAGGCAAGCTCTTGTCGTAACTTGTAAGACTCCAGACGGGAAATCTGGTCAATGTATGGGAGTACTTGTACGCCTCAAATATGAGGAGCGGACCGTCCATAAGTGGAGGTGATGGTAGGGGAAGAGTATGGAGACGGTTTTAGACGGACTTATCGTTCGATTCAGGAACAGATACCGGCTGTTGTTAGGGTTAGGTCTTAAATTTTCTATTCGCATACCATCATCACACTTACTATTCAGCTTGGACCACTCCAGTACGCGGTGGTTATCTGGGCTCTGTGATTAATTCGACTCTGTCTACTATCCCAGGGCTCTATGCTCACACCCGTCTGCATTTGGTCATTCCGGACGATGCACGCTAATCACTCGCTTCATACTCGACGCCTATCATGTACATTCTAGACTCTTCCATATCAACGACAAACCACTTTCTTGACTCGTCGCGCCTTGGCACGTAAACCATCACCACGATACTGGCTTCGTCACTTCCTCTCGCCTCGAGCCCAAATGGCCACGCCGAACAAATACAACTTGAACACTCCCTATGAATCCCGCGCATATAAGCTTGTCCCGCGTCACTGCACTCCAGTGATAAGGCGGCCCGGCCTGGGTATATCCCGAGGTACCCAGAGACCATGACGAAAGAGTAACTTTGCTGTGTGTCTGGATGACTTATGCTGGTCTTCATTTCGAAGCACCATCTCATTCCCCGTACCCCGTATTGTCAGGCATCTCCTTGATACTGTCGCGCGTTTGCCCAGACACTCCACGAGTATGTGATGCTCGTTCCCCATTGTAGTGCATGCATAGGATCGTCTTGCGTGTCGCCGTGGGTAGCTGGCCAGATTGAACGTCGAGCGGCTGCCAGGTAGGCAAATTGGGCGAATGTCGTCAACTTGAAGCATGGTTGTCATAGATGCGATCGATGATCCGGCAATGTTTGACTCCGAGTCGTGCATTCATTTCGAGGGGTGTAGACTGTGAAAGGAAAGAAAAAGCAATCTACCCGTTTCCGTGCGGAAGCGTTGAGATGTGCGCCTAATTTCAAGCACTAGCTGCAAGGTTTGGCGTCAGTAATCAGTTTTCATTTCTAAGAGTCTTGGAGTACAGACACTGAGAGGCTGATCACATCGCGTCTTTGGTGTCGCATAGCTTCGACACGCGTTCTTCGCGGAGCGCCAGCATGCGGATAACACGTTTGAACTTGGAGCGGCAGCGTATCCGAGTGAACCTCGCCCCCAATCCAGCATCATCTTCACATCGTCGCTGTTTTCCTGCATCCTCAAAACACGTTGAGACGACCCCTGGATGCCCAACTTGGAACATGTCCCGAATATTGGAGATGCCAGTGCTAATTGATAGAATCGGTGGACATGAAAGTCCAGACTCGACAGCTATCTGACCCTCCC
Organism: Strobilurus orientalis; assembly: GCA_019915145.1. Classification (NCBI taxonomy): domain Eukaryota; kingdom Fungi; phylum Basidiomycota; class Agaricomycetes; order Agaricales; family Physalacriaceae; genus Strobilurus; species Strobilurus orientalis. The sequence continues at coordinate 3,847,989 of JAHLML010000004.1, forward strand.
AAACGTCACAGCCGATCAGGGGTTTTGATGATACGGAGGGGGAGCCAATCGTGTTCTTGACAGACTCATCGTTGGGTGCGCGCGAGGCGAGGTAACAATGAACTCGCCTAAGCACGCGCTAGAGGAAACCCTGCCGCAAGGATACCACAATTTATCTTAAAACTTGAGCGCATCACAGCTCTCGACATCATTCCTCGCCACACTAGCTACAATGGCAGCCAAGAACGCAAAGTTTGAGACGGCGGTCTTCGTCCTGGCCGACTCCCTCCGAACACTGAAAGTCCGTCATATTTATTTTTTGTGTGCTATGCTACATGATGCGTCTGCGTTTCTAGGATCTATCTGACTCAGTACCATTTCTGACGATTGCCACCTCCACCGCAATTGCCATTGTGGAGAGACTGGAGACAGCCATGGACAATAAGCAGACATGCTTGGATCTGGCAGAGTACATGACGCAAATCATGGTTGCCATCGGGACCGAGCTGGACGGCGCCGAGGAGACACCAACTCTAACGCGTAAAGTGCATCGGCTGGAAAGGTATGCTCGATCCCTTTCCGTAACCTTCTCTGGGTCTTTACTACGCCTTTGATCTGTAGAAAGCTGCTCGAGATCAGCAAGTCGGTTGACAAGGCGCTCCATAGACATCCTTTTGTCAACTTCATCTTTGGCGGGAAGATAGCGAAAGACCTGGCGGGCGTTCGGAGCCGATTGACCGATTGTCTGGCGCTGTTTGAGTTAACGACAAGTCTTCGCATGATGCGCTCAACAACTTACGAATTGAACAGCTTGCGTCTCTGGTAGCAATCCAGGTTCAGTTACAATGCCTTAGAAAAGCTCGGATTCCAAACTTCGCAGAAATGGACAGGTTGGGACCGTGTTGCAGCCACAAAGCGGAGAAATCTTGGCAGCCTCAGGCTCTCTTCAGGTTTGGTCGGCCAGACGTGGAGACGAATAGAGTCAAGATGCCCGAGCCCCGCCACTATAGATTTAATCACGGAAATCATATTATGTAGGCTACTTGCATCACACAGACCTTTACTTTGCCTCGAGGAAGTGCGTTTTGATTTGACGTCGGCAAATTATCGTCAAGACGCTGGATCATAAAGCACCGCAACACACTGTAACGAAACCTTCTTTGACAGTGCGTTGTACAAGCCACCTGGCTGCAAGCACATCTCATCGAGTTCTCTCTGCAGCCACTCCACGCTATCCGAGACGCCACTATGGCGAGGATACTCCAGCCGAAACGTTACGGAACACAGATTCTCCTCGAAGGGAGGCTCGAGGAACGCCTGCGCAAAGTCGGATCCGCACACCTGGCGACGTGCGCGTGGTATGTTGAACCGCGGTTTCGGTGACGTGCGAATAACGATGACGATGTTTTCGAGGGATGATTTCTGAGCGGGTGACCCGCGCAGGCACGTAAGGTAAAAGAATGACATCTGGCTGTGGTCGAGAGCGGCCATGATGGGGGAAATTTCGTAGACCATGTGTGCTTGGAGATGAAGCGTTAGTGATTTCAGTCGATGGAAGGAGAACGTTCTGTGAATGTGAGGTTAGTGGGGTGCGTATGTGTCTACCGGTACAGACTTACAGATCCTCTGGAAATTCAAGCTGATCTGTGACTTTGAAATCCAGATCCAGACTTGCTAATCCCGTCATTTCGTCAATAAGCTGAACGGTCGAATCAAGAATTTGGAGAAGCGGAGTGATTCCATCCATCCCACGAGCATGGCAGGCTGGAGAGAGGTATGGGGAGATAGTGAGGCGTTGGACGGTCGAGAGATGGAGTGGCCATGGATTCTCGATGAGGCCATTCATCTCGCGGAGCTGCACCTGAGTCAGGCTTAGCTCATTGACAGCGAGGATGGGATCTTGTGGGATCGCAGTGTACTCGTCCGTCACAGTAAAGAGTTGGTTGAAGACAGGAAAGCCGTGCACTGATACATGCGGGGCTCGGAAGGTGGAAGTGTGGAGGCTCTTGAGGGCGGGGAAAGAACTGAGGAGAAGATCGAAATCGTCCCGACTTTCCTTACGAACGCCGCTAAGACAGAGAATGCTGATACATTTGCCGGAGAACAGGCGAGTCATTGTATCGAGACGGCTGACAGAGATTCGCAAGTTGCACAACGCAATCTTCTTGAGACGGACGAGGGAATCGAAGATAGCGGAAAGCAGAACGTCGGATTCATGAGAGGGCTCATCGGCGGCTTGATTGGAAGCGTGAAGAACAACACCATCGACGAGGAGAGCAAGGTGAGCGGAGGTTGCTAGGATGCTATGGAAACGATCCAGGCTTCTGTTCCTCGCGTGGAGTTCAGTGAGCAGGACGACTTGGCAAAAAATATGCTTCTGGGAGCGGGAAACAAAGCGTCTCGCGACAAGGGAGCAAGCTCGCAGTGCCGGGGTGTTCGAACTGTGCGTGCTTCCCGGAGCACAGGGAAGCGCGGCATGGTCGATGATGGCGTCGACGATTTCTTGGGGCAACTCGGCAAACATCCTCTGTTGGCGTGTTGACTTTGGATTTAGAGATGACAGAGACGTGCCTACTTCAAATGGACGCGTCGTGTAGATGGGTGTTCGAATCAAAAGAGGAGATTCCCTTTTTGGGCATCAAACTTGCCACGTGCGCACAGTCAGACCATATAGGTCTCTCGCATGCGCATTCGAAATCTCAATTTAGAAGGTGGGAGCCCTATCTTGAGTGATGCTGCGGCTACAGGAACTTAGAGGTCTGAAGCCACATTGAAAGGGTCATTCATAGAGCGTCTCGTCACGCGCCTGTGATTCGCGTCTCTGGTACCGCAGAACCCCGACACGCGTCCCATCGTCGGGAGGCAGCTCAGATTTCAAGTCCAAACTTGTCAAATTAGCAGTAAAATTTCAACCGTTGTAGCTATGCTATCTGGAGCGAATGTCCTTATAGACAGAAAGGTTTAGACATACACAACGCCACTGGCACCGTCCAATCATGCCCTTTCCGCCACATTACGGGTCAATAACCAGACTGATCTGCTTGAAGGCGTGAGCTTAGTGTCAAGCAACGGAGAAAGGCTGCTTACCTTCTTGGTGACGCAATCAATGTCCTTCCTGAGATTTTCCCAAAAATCCCCTAGTTTCTCCATGGACAGAGGCTGCCCGTGACTGTTCTCGAAATGATGGTTTCACGCAGGCATGGGATGACCACTCGAGATGTCGCAGAATTTGTCCTCCTCCATAAGCTTCCGAACGAAAGCCTGAGAGTCATGTATCGTTCTGCACAACAGTGATTGTTTGAGGGCGGAACGGACGTAGCGCCTGTAATGGATCCACCAAGAGTCGGCTCTGGACTGCCAGTCCGAGAAGGAATATTGATAACTTGTGCAGCGGCAGTTAGCTTTGTCATTATGGTCGTCATCGTTCGAGCTGTTGATGAGGAGTTGTGCGGTGCGACTGCAGGCTTCGCGGTACTGCATCAGCCTGGGAAGTGCAATTCCCAGCAGGGCAGCGCTGAGATCTACTGCCTTCGGATTGTCCCAAACCGGTGGCTCCGCCAAGCTATGCCACGCTGCGGACCGTAGAAGGTCAGCGCCCCAGGTGTTCCGTCCCATATACGCCAGACAATAAACCACGACCGGCTCGGTTTCAACATCCTTCCACAAGACCCTGCTGACACGATTAGCGATGGGAGCCATGTCGAACTTGTCGCAGAGCGCCAGCATGCGGCTAACACGTGGGAGGGGCAGCGTATTGGAGTCGACCTCGCCCCGCGGATCGCACCAATCCAACATCATCTTCAGGTCGTCGCTGTTTTCCTGCATCTCCACAACCGGTAGCGCTTCCTCCCGCCCGACATGGAACATATCCCGAAAGACCGGGGATGCTAGCGTTAAGAGCAATTTGTGAACACGGAAGTCAACGCCATCCGATGAGCGTAAAATGAGATCGGCAGTGAGATCATTGTACGGAGGTGGAGCGTTAGAGTTGTCGACAGAGTCGTTGAGTCTCTCGACCATGATGGGTGTCTGGGAGAGAGGAGCACACGAGGCGATGGATATCACAAAGAAGCACTTGCTTAGGCGCGCGCTTAGCGCTACAGGAAATCTTAACAATGATCAACATGCCGAGAGCCAGGACATGGTGTCCAAGTTATATGCTGGAGGGAGGCACGCACACTCAACGACTTCCGGTACACAGCCATGTTGAAATCTACTGGCCCTACTCTATGCACATGGGGCAAATCATCGTGAGAAGGGTGCATCATAAAGCTCCGCAACGCACTGTAACGAAACCTTCTTTGATAGTGCATTGTACAAGCCACCTGGCCGCGAGCACATCTCATCGAGTTCTCTCTGCAGCCACGTCGCACTATCCGGGACGCCATCGCGCCGAGGATATTCGAGCCGAAAGCGCAGATTCTTCTCAAAAGGAGGCTGAGGCGGAAAATATTTTTCTGAGAGTGGGAGACAAAGCGTCTCGCGACAAGAGAGCAAGCCCGCAGTGCCGGGGTGTTCGAACTGTGCGTGCTTCCCGGAGCGCAGGGCAGCGCGACTTAGTCGATGATGGCGTCAACGATTTCTTGTGGAAACTCAGTAGACATGCCCTGTTTCTTGTAAGCACTGAGTTTAGAGATTACAGACGCGTGCTTACTTCAATGAACACGTTGTGCAGATGGGTGTTTCGAGTAAAGAGAGGGGATTCCCTTTTTGGGAATCAAGCGCTCAAACGCGGGTAGTGTTCGTAAGGCTTGGCTTGCGATCGCGGCCCGCCACAGCCACAGCCGTCTGAAGCCGAGCCGAGGTCAAAGGCAAAGCCGATGAGTCATGTGGCTTGGCTAAGAGCTCCAGGCCAGGCCGTCCGGCAAGCCGTTGCCACGATACCAATTTGGCAATGCATACACTTCGCCTCCGACGACGACGACGACAGAGCTCGGTGCTCCCAATATCAACACCAATTTTTTCTAGCCTCGTTGCCAGCCTATCATCTGCTTGGATATAGGTAGGCCCATATACCACCAACTGTGCTTCTTAGTTCTTGGAGCTGATTTTCTTGCTTCTTTCATAGTTCACGACATTTCGCAATGATACTCGACGTTGTCAATCGTGCAATTCATTGGTCCTCGTGTAGTGGCGGCCTCCAGGCATCATTTCAAAGCTATCACACCACAAAGGGCCTGCTACTATGTTGAAGCTATCCATCTCTGTAGGATTCTCCGGCGTCTTCTTGGTTGAATCCTCGGCTTGGCTCATGGTACATTTTTGAATGTACATTACTCCATTCGATGTCAGCGTGTCCCCTTCTTATATTAGGTCTCGACTGACACTCGATCTGTAGTGCTACTGTACTCCGCCTTCTAGCATGGCTCGCCGCAGAACCGTTCAAAAATCAACGCAGCTTCCAGGTGGTGCTCTCACCACAACGTTCCAAGTCACTACTGCAAATACGACACCGGCTTCACAGGCATTCATACCGGAATCTGCGCCTGCACCGACTCTCCTCACGTCTGAGCCCACATTGGCATTACCTCGTGCGTTTGGTTTGTATACAACAAGTCTCTTTTCTCATGGTCTTTTCAAGCTGTGACCAACCCAAACGAAGAACGCCAGTCTCGTCGTCAGACGCGCCAGACTACACAGCAGTCTTCTGTGCGTAGTCGCTCCGCCGCCGCTTCGAACAGTGCTCGGGATGGACGTACACGGAATGCTCAACCTCGTGCTCTGTCTGTTGGTAAGGCTACCTCGCACACTAACTTGATCCATTGGCTCATGACTTCAACTCAGACTCTCCGCGCCGCGGCCAAGATGAACCACCTTCGAACTTTGATCAAGCATCCCAGGAGAACCAGTTTTCTCTACCAACTATACAAGAAGATCGCGAGCACGGTGCGCATGAACTTGTCACTGGCGGATCATCCACTGACTGTCATGTCTAGACGATCCCTTTCTCTTTGACTCTCCTGCTCATAGCAATCAGCCTACCACTACGTCTCAGCGGCGAACTCTCCGTGTTCATTTCAGCGACAGTCCCGACGGGGAACATTTCGACTTCTCAAACATTTCACCAACGTCTTCAGGGCCTGCAACTCCTACACCGTCTGTGCGCACAACTCCTCTTACTCCTACCCATCGAACTCTGCGTACGCCAAGCCGAGGAGCAGCTCTCAGCCCCATTCGCACTCCAAGCTCTGCTCATCGTCGTCACACCGTTGGACAACGACCAGTAGCCATCCCCCGATCGTCTTATCATAGTACCCGAGCTGCTGCGCCTTCCGGTGCGCGTTTCAGCAGGAAGGCTGGCTCACGATCTGGCAGGCGAGCCGACGATGTTTGGACCTTTTTCGACATCACGAATGACAAGTCTACATGCCACTTCTGTTGGTCAGTAAATATCATGCTTTGTTATTCCGTTGCTGATCTCTAAAACAGCAAGGCAAAGGAGGAAGGTCATCAAGTCCCCGAACACGAGTACAGCCGCCAGACGGGAACCGATTCGCTTCGCCAGCACCTCGCCAAGTATCACCTTGCTACTTGGATCCAGGCGTGTATCACACTCAACATTGCTCTGACATCCCAGGCAGCGCAAGCAGCCTTGTTGCGATTCCAGGAGCTCTATAACAATGCTGCAACGGGGAACACCACCCCTGAGCCAGGTTTTGATGCTGAGGCTGCATCCAAGGTACCCTTCAGTATCGACTCGCTCGTTAATGCGATCACGACCTTCGTTGTCGGCGATGATCAGGTCTGCATTCTTGATATATGATCGGACTGTCCTCAACTAACATCGTGCACTAGTCCATCAACGTTATCGACAGCCCTTTTTTCCGAGCGCTAATCTTACATTGCCGAGAGACATTGAAGGATTCGGACATTCCACACGCCAATACTCTCAAAGCACGAATCCTGGAGAGTCTTCTTGAATACTACGATAGGCTGGGTGTCGAAATGCAGGTATACGTCAAAATATCCATCCCTCAGCAACATGCTGACTTCTTCTAGGATGCTGAGGGTGTCATTTCATTTACAGAAGATCTATGGACCGATCAGCGCTTGCGCCCTTTCATGGCCGTCACGGCTCATTGGGTTCAGGTCAAAGTAGTCAACACGCAACAAGGCCCGACTCGTGAACTCGTCCTACGAGCCGACCTTATCGCGTTCCAACTGGTTCCGGGAAGTCACACTGGCGAACATCTTGCGCATGCTCTCTATGCTACCTTCAAGCGATTAGGTCTACTCGGCAAGGTACTCCCGCTTTACATCATGTCTGACATAGGAACTCACTTCCGACAGATAGGATGGATTACTACGGACAATGCAAGTAACAACGACACCTGCATGGTCACATTGGCGGAGCTACTAGATCAACAGTCTGACTTTCGCTTTCAGTGGATTCCCGAGGAACAGCGAATAAGGTCAGGAATTTTCGTAAGACTTCGTCAACTTACTAATGCTTGAGGTTCCAGGTGTTTCGCCCACATCGTGAACCTTGCATGTCAAGCTGTCATTGCCGAGCTCGAAAAGTTGGCGTCAGGGTTGGTCACTCGTCTGCGGGATCTCATTCGTGCTGTAAGTGCGCTTTTGTTTTAGTTCATGACATACTGACGCGTGAGCCCAGATACGTGCATCAAGCCTTAGACGCCAGCACTTTGCCACATATGCGTTACGCATTGTCAAAAAGGAGCTTGAGCTCATTCTAGATGTGGATGTTCGATGGTCGTCGACATACCTGATGGTCGAACGCGCCCTCTATCTTCGTCTTGTCATTTCTCGCTTCCTCACCTGTGACGAGTTTCGTGATCTCGGTCTGAAGCATTTCATTTCCAGCAGTGATTGGGACTATCTTGGTGATATGAAGCGCACTCTTGAGGTAATACCATGCTCGGCACCATTAGAATTCTCTGACCCCAAATTTCAAGGTTGCATATCTTTTTCAGCAAGCGCTATCCTCGGAAAAGACACCGACTCTCTGTGCTGCTATTCCTGCCTTCGAAGCCATGCACAAGGAGTGGACAAATCTTTGCGATGACATCCCTTCATTTGCCACTGCTATCGATGCTGGGCTTAACAAACTGACTGAGTATCTTGAACGAATCCGCAGAGTTCCTGTCTATACACTTGCGATGGGTATTCCAGCTTTCCTATTTCCCTCAATCGTTACTAACCATTTGCAGTTGTCAATCCCGCAATCAAAATGAAATATTTTTTGCATCAGCGCCCTGAAGAATACGCCGCTGCAGAGCGTCTTTTTATTGCAGCTGTAAGTCCCTCAATTCTAGTTCCTAGTCTGCTCATTCTCTCTAGGTCAAAGAATACAGTCAAGACGTAACGCCCGGGTCAACGACAGCGGCAGTAGTCTCAGGCTCATATGATTGGGTTACGCGATCGCTCTTTGGAGACAACAGTGCGACAGGACAAGAGAACGGGCGCACTGTTGAGCAGGAGGTTGAAGCTTACTTAGCGGAGGCATCCCCTGGCATATCCGCCTTGATGTACTGGCAGGTAAGAGAATGCTTGTCTCGTCTGTATTGTCCGTCTCATCCCCCAACTACACAGGAAAACCATCTTCGTTATCCAACCATTTACCGCCTCGCAATGAATGTCCTACCTGTTCAAGGCACTTCGGTGCCATGCGAGCGTATCTTCTCTTCTGCAAAAGAGACCATCACCGACCGACGCAGCCGACTCAGTCCCCAGTTGATGGAAGCGCTCCAGATCCTCAAATTTGCACTGAAGTCTCGGGCTCTCACATTCTCTGCCAACATGACTAGGGATCAGCAGCTTGAATACTTGGAAGGATTCACCCATGATCAATACATTATTCCATTAGATATCGCTGACTACGCTGCTAGTTTACCGTCTGTGCGCTCGTAGTGTACCGATATCTATTTTTGTCCATCCGGTCACAACCGGAGCCAATGCCACGCCAGGTCGCCTTCCTAATTGAGGCAGCCGCGCCGCTTCTGGGGTCGCCGCCAAATAAAGCCAAGCCAAGCGGCGCTAAGCCAAGCCTTACGAACACTAAACGCGGGGTCGGAATCTGGTCGAAATCCTGACTCCAGTGTGCATCACTCTAGACGTTGGACCCTTTAAGAGACCGCTGAACCGAATCGTTGAACCTTCTCAACATCAGCGCCCCAGTCTGAGGAAATGTCCCGAGCCTTCAGTGTGCCACGTGGCTTCTGCTATTATGACCGGAAGCCTCTACATAACAGCTCCTGACTTGCCGTCCTCCTCCATCGCCTTGATCGCGTAGATCACGTTCGCTGCCTCGCACAATGGCCGAGAGGGTTAGAGAGGTACGTCTTTCTTCCTTTGGGGCCGTGAATCTTCCTCGGATCCATCGTCTGCACAGAAATTGAATAGCCTCCGCTTGGAAGCCGACGAAGCGATCGCGCGCGCTGAGGAAGCCGAAGCCAAGAATAAGAAGTACGAGCAAATACTGCTGGAGAAGGAGCAAGAGAACGTTGGGCTTCACCGAAAGGTCGAAATGCTGGAAGATCAGCTCGATCTAGCGCAGGAGAAAGTCAAGGAAAGTGGCGAAAGGTGGGCGCTCCAGACTTTACCTGATTATCGGCCAAGCTGATGCGCTGATCCGTGGAGGTTGCGCCAAGTCGATCTCAGTGCAGAGCACTTTGAGCGTCAAGTCGCGACGGTCGAGCGGGACCGCGATATGTGGGAGAGGAAGTATGAGGTACGGCGTTCACTGTCTCGCCACCGTTGATCTGATTCTTGCTCTTAGGAGAAGGAGGCCGAATATAAGAAGTTGAAATTGGAGCTTGACAATCTTGTCGAGACTATGGAAGGTCTTTAGACTCTGTCCGTGCAACGCAATACATTAGGACCGTTCTATTTCGTTTCTTTTCTAATTATCGCAATCATTAAATTCCGGAGGCTAGACCATTCGGACTCGAGGAGACTGCTCTGCAGCTCCTCTTGAGACTGTGTATGTGTGCCATCTCCTGGGCAACGTAGTCCACAGATGGAACATGCTTTCAAGTTCTGATCCGCAGATGATCATTTTCTGAACTTCCCTTTGCATAGATGCTTGTTCTATCGTTGATTTCAGCCTTTGAGGAAGACGACCGTAAGGTGTATTTCTTTGAAGTTAACCAGCGAGTTCTAGTCATATGAAGTCCCGAGTCCTTATGTATCCACTAGTAGTGTGTCTAACTGATGGACGGGCAAGAGAGTGAGACGAGGACGTTCTCCGCTATGATCCCAGGAGTTGAGTGATCTTTGCGATGGGGCCAAGAAACGGTCATTATCTTCCAGAACAGTCAACCGTCAACGCCCGTCGCACCCGCCACCAGGGCGGCGAGGACGTCACTACGTCGGAAGCGCAAAAAGATCGAGATCCGCGTCATGGACTCTGTGGGAATTGAACCCACGACCTCACGCATGCGAAGCGTGCGCGCTACCCCTGTGCCAAGAGCCCGTACAGATTTGAGGCAGCATGCTTTCAGATCGTCTTCCACTCCCCAAGACTCAGATTCTGCTCAGATCAGCCCACCGCAAGCATTTATCACTCTCTCACAACTCCTTCAGAAGGTTGCATACCAGATGCAATTGGCTGCCAGTGTCACTCTCGGGTGAAGAGAAGTCCGTTACCGGTTTCCATCTGTAGATCTGTATCTCATTCAAGCGGTCTAGCGTAGCAGTGTACAGCCGGAGGGCACTCCGTTGGCTAGACATTATGTCGATGATCTTACATCTGGGTTGCCTCCTTACTATTAGCGCTGATGCAGAAGTCTATAGTCATGCACTGCTCGAACGGAGTAGTTTCAGTATTAAACAGGACAGAGAAACATTTAAACAACTGAGAGCTGGTCTCTTTTCGAGCTTTACTTTCGAGTTTGTCTTGCCATGCTTCGAATCTTTTTCCTCTTCACACTACTGCCCTTGATTCTCGCGGATGCGACAAAGCCCACCATCACGCCAGCTCCTACTCACCTGAGTCCGAGGCAGTTGCCAGCTGGTGCGGTCCCGCTTTCTCTCTGAGGCATTCGGAGCACTACTAATCCACTTCTTTCATAGACCTCAGCAGCGCCCGCAAATACTTGACCAGCTGTCAAAACTCATGCACAGACGACATCCAGTCCTCAATCAGCAGCAGCCGTTTGTCCGTCCAGGCCAATGACAAGTTCTGTAACAACTACGGGAGTACGGCTGACGATGGAGATGCTTGTTATGTATGTTGAACCGGTATTCCATCTTCTTCCCTTTCTCTTACTCATGACGGCGCACAGTGCGGCAACCTCATACAAGACCCAGACGGCCAATTCCCTCTCCTCAGGAAGTGTATTCGCGACTCTTGCACAGACATGTCCGACGACGCGTTTACCTACCTCGGTGTGGGCGAGTCCGCAAAGATTAGCGCGTTCATAGCGCAGATGGAGACGGCTTGCAGCCCGAGTGTAAACGTGTTCAGTCTGACGATGTTTCCTGGAGGAAGCGCAGGCAGCGGAGGGAGTGCAAGCAGCTCGACAACAACAACGGATGCGCCACAGTCATCTAAAGATGGTAGTCACTCGTCTGTTTCATCGACTACAAGTGGCGCTTCTGTGTCATCGTCGAGCTTGTCCTCGTCGTCTGCCCCCTCCTCATCGTCACCATCAGACTCGGCCACAACCATCACTATCACATCCACCGACACCGCCTTCATCGCTACAATGTTTTGCGGATTGATCGTGGCTTTCACAGCTTATGTCTTGTAGCATGCTATTCATATTGTACAAGTGTTCCCTAGTGCTCTGATACATGTAACATCAATGGTTCGCGCTTTCGAAATCAATCAACAAATCTTGATCCTTCTCCCGTCGGCGACCGCTTCCTCAAATCTTCCACCCTGAGCTACCTGACGGTCCAAACCCTACTTACAGACGCGATCGAAACTGCTCGAGCTTCGCTTCTCTCGGGATCCCAACGGCCATCAGGGTACCTCCAGAGCGAAAGGGAGTCGACAGACAGCCCGCATCACGTTGATGCACTGGAGAGCAAATGCTGTCCCCTGGGTCCCTGGACAGTCACTTTCCTCGATCGGCTGTATAAGAACTGATCGGCCGACCTGGGCCGACATCAATGCTTGACTAAGCCAACGCGTGGCGAGGATGTCCTTTCCTCTTTACGTTCCTCCACCCAACTGGTCGCGAAACGAAACTCGAGGGTAATCAGAGTGCAGCTACAATGTCTGCAATCTGACGTAACTCTTAGCTGGTGACGTCCACTCGAATCAGCGGCATGGAACTCATAAATTGAAGTGCGGCTGATCTTCTTCGTGAGTCGTCCGACTGTAACGCATCATCCCTCATAAAATGAAGTGCGGCTGACCATCTTCATGAGCTGACACTGGAAGTTCGGCTGTGATGCAACATCACGGGCGCCTAGCAGCTTATAAACGCCTTCTTCGAAGCTCAGAAAATATGATGAACTTGCTCCCGTGCGACTTCTTGCTATGTCCCTGCTGCTCACAGACTCATCTTGTAACTCTTATACTCGACGCCTTTGAGACACAGTCTTTCCAAATGCAGCCGGTTATTGGGAAAGCAGAAGGTCTCTATGCGCTTTGCCAACTTCCTGGACCGCATTTCGGGAACAAGGACGTAGCGCTAACAGGCGATCTCACGGGTCCATCGGACAAGGCCCTCGAAGCGCACAAAGTCAGCCAGGTTCATCGCTCGTTATGATCCAAACTCAATGAATCTCTTGCAGGTACGATACAGCACTTCTCGGAACCTTAGCCGAGCGCTATCATACTGTAAAACCCTCACGCGTGAACAGCGCCGCATATACGCTTACACTTGGTGGAATCATTGTGGATTTTCAACCTTGATTCGGCTGCCTGAGTGCCTGTGCCTGCCTGTCTGCCGATATGTCATGCCGCCAATAGACTGTGCCTGTGTGCCGTTGCCTGCCTGTGGATCTGCCGCCTTGCCGATGCCGTGCTAGCCGGATTGGAAGGGTCTGTGCTGCAGGAGGACAGTTGAGGGGATGCTGAGGAGAAGGAGGAGTCGATTAGCTTGCCGAAGGAAGACCGTGCCTGCGGGACGGATCTTGAAGGGGGCAGTGTAAGGGGTCATGGTGCAATGGTTAGCACAGCAGATGCGGGTTCAAGTCCCGGCTGATTCCATGTTGGTTTTGGGTTCAATTCCCCCCAACGCTTACACTTCGGCGCGCAGCGCCGCATATGGAGTAGAAGGCGCGAAGCGCCGTATATGTACATACCCGCCTTACACACCCCCGCCTAGATGACCTTCAGGGGATCTAAATTATATTAGTATAAGAATTATAGGGAAGAGAAATTGGGAAGGGAAAACTTTGCACCTAGACTTCAGCCGCCGTGGGCTCACTTTTATTTTCGTCGATGGCCATGTCCTCCAACTTCCGTTTGATACCAGGGTCGCCGGGTTCCTCCAATGGTTTGTAGCACAACTCCTTGCCGTACATCGTGTACGTCTCCACGGTGGCGTGTCTGAACAAGGGATGCTCGCCCAACAACAACCACTTTTCGCGATCGCCGAACCGGTCAAATGCGAAGCTCCGGCCAGGTGTATCACCACGTAACTCCTCGTCAACCATGCACCGGAACGTTTCTTCCGCGCGGCGAGTAGGCCTAATCCAGCCATCCCATTCCACAGCGGGCCTGGAGAACTCGTCCATCATTGTCAAGACTCGGCAGCGCAGGCGGTCGATGTTCTTTGCCCACGCCAACATCGCGGAATCTCTTGAATTGAGAAGATGGTAGCGGAGTGTGTGGCAGCCGTACGCGCGACACAGAGAGAGCACCTTCGTATTAACCTGGCACTTGATGAGAATGCTGAGGACCAGAGTATTGTCAATGGCTCTGGTCGGAGAGATGACCGGCCGGCGTAGTTGAGGTACCCAATCGTCTTGCACCACTAGTTGCTCGTGACCGACAGACTTGTTGTGGTTGTCAACCAGCTCCGACAAGTATTCTGGTATCGCGAAGAAGACGAGCAGGTAGAGTCGGAATTGAAGCGTCTGGTCCAAGGACAACTCAACGTAAGTGTTGCCGGACTTCACTATCGGTGTAAGCACGTGGAGCATGATGAAAGCGACCACGGAAGGCGCGTATATGTGCAAAGCCGTGTTGACGATGACGCCCGGGTCGTACTGCTCGGATCCGGGACTATGGTGAATCAACAAGGCAGCCGCGACATCCTCGAGCGAAAAGGGACCACTGTAGATGTCGGGCATCGTCGGTGCATAGCGACGCCAGTTGAACCTTGCGCGAAACTGATGCACATAAGTAGACAGCGGCAAAATACATAAATATCACGTACCGCCAACATGACACCGCTATTCCCAGTCTCCCGCAACCAGGTACTCATAACGAGCGCGTTATTCTCGCGGACCCACATCCAAGCAAGAAGAGCGATATCTTCGCATGCCCCCGGTGCGGAGCGTTCGATTGTCTGAGCCATCAAGTACAGCGCTACAATCTTCTCGCATGCCACAGTCGTGGACGGGTCAACTTCAATGTAGCGTATCCCAGCCCAAAGCTCTTTCGCCGACATAGGGACACCGCGAGGCCAGTAACTGAGGTCACGGCTCTCCTTGGTGTTCGCGCTCCAGTTCGGGTCGCCCTGCATGAGACGTTTGAAGTACGCCACAGCCGGTTTGTTCGCCAACAAGTCGTTCGTGGTCGCCGTGACAATGACACGCTCCGTGGAAAGAAGGCCGTTGTAGTTGTTATTGCGCTCGAGGTGTCCATTCACTAAGACTCGACCAATATGGATGGGTGGCTTAGGAGCAGTACTCGCCAGGGTCGTCGTGTAGATTGGGGGAATGGGCTTGCGAGCAGGGAGACGATGGTTCGTAGCAGACATGGAAGGAAGCTGTATGTTCTGTGACTCCTTGACGTCGCTGATCATCCACTTGGAGTCGTCGTCGTCGTCGTCCTCAACAGCGGCGTTCTGCGCAGGAGCCACGAGACCCTGTCACACAATCAGCAAGACATTGGGGTGCATCACAAACACGTACTTCTGGGGCCATTGCATCGCGATAGGACTTCACCAGCGCCTGGGCTTTCTCCAGCTTGACCTGTTCGTAATCCACCCACAGGCGAGCATCAAACAGGGTGTTGCGTAGAAGGCTCCCAGGCATGATCGTGTTGTCAGGCTGAGGCCACGGAACAATAACTTTTCGGGCCTCGCTCAACGGCATAGTCGTCACCGGAGGCGAATCCTCGACAGTGCGCGTAGCACGCGCCTGCGGGAACAGTACTCGGCCTCAATGCGGAGCACGTTAGCACAGGGTCATCATGATGCGAACAGCGCTGACCTTTCTTCTTTCGTTCGTTGTACTTGGCCATAACGCTAGTCGGTGGTCGGTGTACGAAGTCAAGAAGGACTGCACGGGGGACTGTTCTGCCGTGAAAATTTTGAGGGTTGGCCAACCAATGTGAGCGCAAACATTACTTTCAGGTACCCGGCATGTCCGGCAGTGTGGTAAGCGATCACTTCAAAGCTCACGATCAATATCTCACATCAATTCAGAAGGTCGACTGTGGTAGCGTACACCTTCTGAGCATTCATCAGGCAGCAACAAAGCATATCAACTATCAGCCAAAACTATGTGCACGTCACTATGCTGTCTCGGCGACTGGTCAGATACCGCCGGCGGCGCCGGTGTCAATTACAAGGCACCATCGAACACCGCGGTTAAGGCGGACTACAACTTGTCTTCTCCGCCCACTGTCTTCTTGGGCAACTGTCTCGGATGGCGAACATTCTGCAGCTCGAGATAATCGTCTAGCGCAGTTAGGTCCCGTGCATTCGGAAGAGGCTCCCAAGTAACGTCGCCGTCTGTCCACTTGACGCAAAATTCAACTTCGCCGTCCAACCATCGATGCGCAACAATGGAGTCAACATAAGTTTCGTCTTCATCCAAGGCGCCGAAATCATAGGGACCTGGCAACAACCGACTGGGGAATAGGATTGCGTCGCTTGGTACGTGTCTTCGCAGGCGGGTAATGTGGAACACGGGGTTAATTCCGCGCGATGCCAGAGACGGTGGTAGCTCCAGCTCATACGCATCGTTCTCGCTCATTGCTTTCAAAACACGATACGGTCCAATGTAGCGTGGTTGTAGCTTCCGCGTTCGTCGTTTTGGTAAGTTCAAGTCCTTCGTCGCCAGATATACTTTGTCATCGACTTTGATCTCAGGACTTCACTGGCGTTTCTTATTGGCATGGTAGGTTTGGAATACACGGCTGGCAATAACACCATCGTGAGCCGCTGCCATATTCTCCATGGCGGCACGTGCAAATGCACGTATTCCAGGCAATACCGGTGCAGTGGGCCGTACAGTCGGTAACATTCGTGGAACATACCCATAATTGACTTCGAAAGGTGCGTATCGTGAACTTCCGCTGATGCTGGAGTTGATTGCAAACTCCGTTAGGTCGACCTTATCGAGCCAGTCCTTCTGGTTAGGGGACAACTCCGCACGAAAGATCTGGCCGACATTGCGGTTCATGCACTCGGTGACACCATCAGTTTGCGGATGGAACGATGTTGACATCAAGAGACGGGCCCCCAACATACGATGAAGCTCCCGCCACCACTTTGACGTGAACTTTGAGTCACGATCACTCACTATCGACCGCGGCAGTCCGTGTAAGCGCACGATCTCGCGTCGGTATATCCATGACAGCTCTGACGCCTTCATTTTAGTATTGATTGGAATCAAGTGAACCATGCCGGTCATTCTGCAGACAATAACCCACAGGTAATTGAATCCCTTGACTTCAGGAAACGGTCCAATGAAATCCATTCCTATAGAGTCCCACGGACGTTCTGGTATGGGCAATGAATGTAACAATCCCGCTGGCTTCTCGTTGCTCACTTTCGAGCGCTGACAGAATTCGCAGGACATGCAGAACTTCTCGCAGTCGCTCTGCATCGAACGCCACCAATACCAGCGACGAACATATTCACTGGTTCTTTGGGCGCCATAATGCCCCAGCGTACGGTGAGCTTGCTCTAGAATTGCACCCCTGATCGTTTGCTCACCGAACTTTCCTTCAGGTACTACTGTAACTTTACGGCCATCTGCCAGTTCGTGCAAGACAATACCGTCATCCACGGTGAAGGAGCGATATGCCTGAGAGCTTTGTAACACCTTGGAGCAAACAGGATCATCCAACGATGCTTGACGAATGGCACCCGTCAACTCATCGCCGGGTAAGTCCATCATCGCAGCCTCTCCAACGCCTTTCACCATGTCTTCTACAGTCATGTCTGTAGCTGTTGCGAGCGTAGTTGCGGAAGACTGCGCCGAACTTGATCCATCATTCGATCCGTCGCTCGCTGCCAGGTCTGCTGCTTCCGCGTCACGAAGCTCTATCTGCTCCTTCAGCCGCTTGGACCGGCGGACCTCCTAGGCGGCCATTGCGCGTATCTCAACAAATCGCGTCCGGACTTCGCGGGCTCGGTCGGCGGGCAAGAATTCAGCATCAGGATCAATTCGTGCATCTGCGCGAACATATTCCTGAGGTGCGTGAAACTCGCCGTCGCGATCACTCTCATAATATCGTGACAGGCAGTCTGCGACACGATTACTTTCGCCCTGCACGTACCTGATATCGAAGTCGAAACGACTGAGGTAGTCCATCCAGCGATGCTGTGTTGGTGAGAGCTCCTTTTGTGTTTGGAAGAACTCTAGTGCCCGGTGATCTGTTATGACATGGACCCGGTAGCCAACTAACTTGTCCTCCCACTTCATCAGGGCCTCGAGAATAGCCAAAGTCTCCAGCTCAAAGACGCGATAGTTGGGCTGCGCTGGCGTGAACTTCTTTGAGAGGAATGCGGCTGGTCTGCATTGATCCCACCGCGGCCCTTGACCTAACATCGCACCAACACCTGTCTGGGACGCATCGCAAATTACCCAGATTGGGTCTTTACTCCGAGGGTCGACTGGCTTGAGTACCGGTGTACGTTCACACACCCTTTTAATCATTTCAAAACAACGCTGATGCAGTGGTAGCCACATAAACGGGTGTCCATTTTGAACCATGCTCATCAAGGGCCCCGTATACGCTGTGATATCGGGAAGGAACGAGGAAATATACTGCACGAGGCCAACAAATTTCTGAACATCATGATAGGTACGAGGTACTCGCCATTCAAGAATTTTTTGAATTTTGTCCTCGTCAACGTGGATACCCTCATCATCGATCATGTAACCAAGGCAGTCGAGCGACTCGGCATAAAGCTCGCACTTGGACTTCTTCAAGTACAATTGTTGCTCGCGGAGGCGCGCGAACACCACACGTAAGTGTTCCTCGTGCTGGTCAATTGAGTCCGAGTATATGAAGATATCATCTAGGTACACATGGACGTATAACCCAATCACATCCTGGAAAATGAAGTTCATCAATCGCTGGAATGTCGCAGGCGCATTACAGTTGCCCTGCTGCATAACATGACTGAGGTAAGTACCATTTACGGTCCGAAACGCAGTCTTGTGTCGATCTTGTGCCCGAATCAGGATCTGCTCATATGTGTCGGATAGATCTATCTTGGAACGATACGGTGCGCGTGCAACATCATCCCTGATCCTGTCCTGATCTGGCATAGGTGTTACGTCCTTCACTGTGTTGTCATTACGCTGGCGCAAGTCCATAACTGTTCGCAACCGGCCATCCTTCTTTCGAAGACACAGAACGGGCGCCGCCATTCCAACAGCACTAGGAACCCACCATCCGGATCGTGTATAACGTTCAGTTTTCTCGCGAAGTTCCTCTCGCAGCGAATCAGGGCAGGAGGGTCGATGGTACAAGTACTGTTTGTTCTCATCAAGTAGATTGATCTCATGGTCAACTTCTTGACTCGGAGGTAAGTGTTCCGGTACACCCTGCATCATATCGCTGAACTCCTCGTACCAGTGCTCGCGTAGCTGAGGAATATCATCATTGGAGTAGCGTTCCTTCGGACGTTTACCTTTCCTAGGTTTAGGAATTGAATAGTTATTGTGAATGGTACCACGTATTCGCGTCTGATTCTTGACTACCATACGCCGAATGGAATCCAATTCATCCTCTGGTACGAACTCCGGTTCCACATGCATGTGCAACAGATGTTCGCGTTGTCCAGGCGTATAACGATCTCGTGTGAACTCCTGGTAACCAACAACTGATGGCACGAACCCCTCACCAAACCCATTAGATTCGTACACATCGTCTGGCGCATCCGGGTACTGCGTCACCGTCTCATGCAGGTGTATGCGATGTTCCAGCATCGTCCGCATCACTGCGATACACTCATCTGGTAGGCGAGGATCAAACAACTGTTCAGCACACGGGATCTCGGGAACCATTGAACCAAAGCGGGTCATAGGCTCATGACCAGCCTGTTCATACTCGGCCATCACATTTTCCCATTCTGCGCTAACCTCGTCCGCTGTTGTGACTAAATCCTCAACCTTCACCGTAGAGGAAGTTGGTTCGCAATATACAACGTCGCTCTGGGTGTGTTTCACATCAGGTGGCTTGGGTGTAGGCCTCGTGCCATCTTCAGGTTGAAAGTCAGGGTGAGGTTCGCCACAGAATACAAACCTCAACTCGGGTGCGGCGCGCTCTGATCTGTGCCTTTGCTTCGTCGATTCCTTGGCCTTGGTGTATTCAAACTTGGAGTCTGGACTCACGCCGTCACCTTGGAACGATGCGGTCTTCCGAATCGTCTCAAATTGCGCCTGCTCACTCTCATTCATCAACACCTCTTTCTGGTACTCGGTCTCATGCATTACTATAGATTGAAATGTTCCTGGTAATATCTTCTCATCTACGGCTGGGTCCTCTGCAATTTCCTCCACTGACACACGGGGCTGTCGGGGGCCCGAGTGTAGTCACTCGGACACCTTGTCCTCGACATCAGCCCTTGCAGGTTTCTTCCCCATGCGCGCATGCATGACCGCGGACTCATTGATGAGCACGACTTCGCCCGGTATGCTTCTGCCATCCATACGGACACAGCGATTCTTGAAGTCCAGAATCACTCCGTGGCGCAGTAGAAATGGTGTTCCGATCAGCAGATCATATCTGTCAAGATTTACAACATCAAAATAATCGTTGTCTATGACACCAGGCAGCTCTACCTGGAACTTGGATCCGTACTTGATTGTCGATCGACTACCAACGGTACCAAGGAATAGCGGAACCTCATCTTCCAACTCAAATGCAGGAACCTTCGCGACCTCAACATACGACGGACTGATTGCGCTCGTTGTGCTCCCACTATCCCATAAGGTCAATGCCTTACAACCGGGAACACCCTGGATCTCGGTGAATGTAACGAGACACATTTTCTTCCGTGCAGGGAGGAATGGGCGCTGAATTTTCTCATTAGGTACGTCAAACACGGCGTTACGCCGTCCTTTGCCCTTCATCTTTACGCCATGCATATCCTCGTCATTTGCTATCACCGTCATCGCGTGCAGTTCATTGTCACTGCTGTTCGGATTGAGATCAGTTCCGTCTTTGTCTAGGCCTCCGACGTCCATTACGCGCATGGCGTTAAGGCGTTCCTGTCCTCCAAACTCCATGTCGTACACCTCCTGCGCCAACGACTCAATCTCGTCGTCCTCGTCGTCAAGACTGTATACCACTCGGGATTTCTGGCTAGCAACGGAGACTGCTTCATCATCGGTCTCATCATCGGATACGCCTTCATCGCCCATCGCTCTAATACGCACAGGCCGGAACTTACGGCTTCCGGGATCTTTACAGTCGTGCCCATCGTGAGCACGCTTTCCTTTCTGACCGCAGTCCCAACAAATGTCATAACTCGGGTTTGGCGCAGTGTTTCTCTCATTCCGTGCTGGACCATTCTCGTTGACTCGGGGACCTCCTGCGACTCGCGCTTGACGTGGTCGCTGGCCCAGTCCTTCATCGCGCTGACCTGTTTCACGCCTAGGTCGACCTTCACGTACTGCAACATCAACCCGTGGGCTATTATCCAGCTTTGTCACTCGCTGTCCACGTTCTCGGCCCCAGTGCTCATTCCCACTGGAAATGACTCGCCTGTTCACTGCCGAGATAACTTTTTCAACCTGGTGCCGTGAACGCTCTTCTCGAGCCTCAATTAACGCCTCTTCCGCATCTACGGCGGCGCGCCGTATATAACGCAACGGATCAGTCGCGAGCTTCACGGATCGTTGTGATATGATCTCACTGATAACAGGTTCAGGCAAATTGCTTCGGAATTGCGATGTGATCTCGCGTTCACTAGGCATGATTGCCAACGTTTCAACCAAATTCATCAATCCGTTATAGAACGACTGGACCTTCTGGTCTGGTTTCCAACTATACGCCAAGAACAAGGTATGGTTCCGGTGCATCAGCGAAATATTCACGAACTGATTGAACAGACCTAGAATAATCTCTTTCGAAGTCCACTGCTTCTTCGACCTGGAGAATCCGATTACGTGGAGCTCGTGCCAATCGAGGGCCTCGCCAGCCAGGAACCCACGTAAGTGGACCGCTCGCTCGAAGTCGCGAAGTGAGCCTAATAGATGATTGCCCTTGAAATAGAGAGCTATTTCACGGACCCAACGCTCAAGTACTGCGAAGTCTTCCTCACCCGCATATTTGACTGACGGCGGATCCATTCTTGGGGGTCGCGCATTTTTAGGAAGTTCAATATCGACATCGACATGTTCGCCATACTGGCTCGCTAATCGCTTCCTCAAGATCCGTTTCATTTGAGTGTCGGTATCATTACTTTTCTGGTCGTGAGTTTGCTTTTCACGAATATGGTCTCTGTTACCTAGACCTTCGTCGTCCGTATCGGAATCGCTATCATCCGGCAGCAGTCTGGATTTACCGCGCTTAGGCGTGTCGTTCCGCTTTGTAGGGCGGCGACCTCCGTACTCGTCGTCGTCATCATCATTCGGCGGACCTCCGTCACGATGGGCCGTCCATCGCTGTGCATTGCCGGTGAGTCTACTTGGCTCAGGTTTACGGTCGGACTGATCCTCACGGCTGAAATGATCTCTCTGGCCGTACTCCTGTCCTCCCCAGTGCTGTGCACCTTCGCTGATAGACCTAGGCTCCGGCTTTGTCGGCGGAATCGTGCTATCCAGCTCCGCACCTGTGGCCTTCTTTGGTTGGTGTAGACTGGGTTTCGGCACACCTTCATGTGGTGGCTCTCCGTGACAGCACCCCTCTCTAAGCTGGAACAGGACCCTACTATCAGGCATCAGCTCATACTCAGTAGATAGATACTGCCATTCGGAATGGATCATTTCATAGATAATATTATCTTTGATGTACAAGTCTGGTAATTGATCTCCCATGTCTTCAGTGCGTCGCGCGTGGTCTACTGAACGTCTTCGCATCTCACGGGCACGTGGGGGAAGCACTTGTGTCGCGAAGGGCGGAAGTGGTTGGTTCACGACGTTCTCGATGTTCTCGACCGCTTCTTTTGTCCTCCGTCTTTCCTCGACAGCACGGTTTTGCTCAGTTTTGGTTATCTCACTCATAACGACCTGAATCATCCCATTGACTGCTGTTTCAAAGACTCGGTGGTTGATACCCATACCCGCATATGCATTGTAGTGTATCAATACCTTGGCAAACTCGTGAGCTGTTCGTCTAACATCCGACGCGGTGCGCGGATAGTGCTTATAAATCGTCGACACAAACAGCGGAAAGTTCGTTCCTATGCTCACAGCGTCGATGTCATTGTGGGCAATTGCACCCTCCTGGCTAGCAGATTGGTAAGCCGCTCCCACGTGTGCCGCCGGCAAAGATTTAGCGGATTTCCGCCAAGTCCCTCATCGAGCGAGCAGCGCGAGGGCGTTCGGAGGTGCGGATGGTAGAATACACTGCAATATAGTGCCATAGTACTTCAAATGTCAAAAGAAGCCATTCTCCTCAAGAAACAAGTCTTTGGGACCGGGTACTAGAAATTATGACCCACACAGCTTCCCCTTTCTCAATGTTACACCACTCTGTGCTGCCAGATTCTACCATGCAGTGATATCTTTCATTTATCTCACGAAATCCCACAGTTTAGCAGCATTTGTGGCCTGTAAGTAGCCAGTGGCGCGAATAATGAGCAGCTACAGGTTTTAGAGGGTCCACATGCCTCTATCGATGAATATTCGTATATTCTGATCAAATAAGGTATTATGTACACTTGAAAAAGTCATGTATCCAAGTGAAAGGCAGCACAAACTGTCGACGCTCGCGCTGCTCGCTCGATGAGGGACCTTGGCGGAAATCCGCTAAGTCTTTGCCGGCGGCACACGTGGGAGCGGCTTACCAATCCGCTAGCCAGGAGGGTGCGATTGCCCACAATGTCGATGTCAGCTGAATCGCCGACATCAACCGGATTGCTGCGAACGTCTCTGATGTCATCCATCAAAGCATTCACCATGCGTGTCTCTTCCTCATAGCCTGGATCTCCTTGTAGTATCGGAACACTAGACTTGTGTTCTGGCATCTTGGTGGGTCCCTTTGCAGTGAATACGGCGGGTTTTAGTGAGCCTTTCTGGGCATCGGGCGGCTGTTCGCCGGCCGGAGGTGGCGGGATGACGTCCGTGATATCGGTAATCAAATCGGGTTCCGATTTACTTTTGGCGGGCTCGGATCGGGTCTTCTCGGGGAAATTTTCATGATCCGTTTTCTTTTCGTTGTCATTTTCTGACTCATACGTCGCCCCCGTCGGTGGACTGCCCTTGTTGGCGTCGTTGTTGCCAGCAACAAGCGGCTTGGTACCGTCAATGCTGGTATTTTTCCGGCCAAATTGACTGTAGACCTCATCATTTCCTTCAGGGCCATAAGCTCCTGGAGTCTGGTGATATTTTCCGGAACTCATGACTTCGATGTGCGTGCAAAAGACTTCAAGGGGACTTCAAGACTGCGGGGACTTCAACTGCGATGGTTAATCCGTAGAATAATCTAGGATGTAACTCAAAAAAGTGTAAAACCCTTACGGTTCACGCGTGAGTTTGAATCGTTTAGATTTCACTACGGTGAACGATAAGGTAAAGACTGAGGCCCGATCTCTGTGATCGGTCCTCTTTTATACGAGTGATTAGATAATGGCGGCGCGCAGCGCCGCATATGGAGTAGAAGGCGCGAAGCACCGTATATGTACATACCCGCCTTACACATACGCCGTCAGGATAATTCTTAGAAATGCTTTCATTGGTCATATTCCACCTTGAGTCAGCTCCTGGGTTCCTGTATAAAACAACTACCTCGACTTCCTCGTATGCATCGCATCAGTATGTTTTCCGTCCTCATAGTCTTGGCCACGTTACGTCTGGCTCGCGCGTTTTATGCACCGACGGACTACGAGGCCGCGTTTGTGCGGTTCATGGACGAGTACGCCACTTCTGTTGGTGGCATACACTCACAAAGCTCATAATCCTATTCTCGACGGGTAGTTATATCAATCACACTGCAATTGCTGCCGCCGATATTGCGCCTTCGCTTGCCGACAATTGTGTCGGTAGAGTCGATCTCACAAACGGTCTGGCCATGATTCTCCCACCCACCCTTGACGTTTTTTTCTGAGTGCGCTCTAGACATTGTCGGCCTCGAGCTGAACATTGAGTATCTATACGGACTCTTCAGCAACCTCGCCGCCCTCAATACCACACAGATCATCAGTAACCCCACTGGATATACAGTCCAATCCCTCTCAATCGAAGGGCCCATTGTCGCCGCCAGCGTCATAATGGCCAGTGAATACAAAGTCATCAACTACACCCTCCCTATCCAGGTTGATTTATGGTTCATCTTCGACGACGATCTCAAAGTGCAGTCGTATGATGTCACATTCCGCCGATACCCACAGGCTCTGAACTATGTCCTGCCCAAGCTGGGTCCGACCATCGCGAAGGAACTCGGAGTGGAGTATGATCCGGCGAACTTGACCGCGATTGTGGCAGAGAGGGTGATCATCGATATCTGCACATTGACGCAGGAGTATTGCTTCGGGGACCTCACGCAGTACGACTCGTACGTGGAACAGTTTTGGATGACTTTCGGTTCACAGTACTGACGACCTGCCAGTTTTGATTCTTGCACGCAGTTCATATCAACTCAAGTCCCGTTCGGAAACATCTGGGAGGCCGGACAGAACACGGCCATCTGCAGGCGAGTTCGTATCATTCCGCTCCTTGACGACCAGAAGTCCACTGTTCGCATGTGGGACCCACTGGTGGTGATATGTGCAGTATGTACCTTCTCGCAGCTATCCAGCTTTTACGTCGCTAACTTGACATTAGTCTTCCGCGATTATGAGGGTATTGTAAACGGTTATCCCTTCCAGTCAACACTGATTGCACTCGACTATCCTGGAGTCGACTGAGTAGCTGGGCAACGTCACTCTCTTCACATATCACTTGTACATCGTAGAGACTTTGAAACACGACGAAGCTGAACTCAGCGCCGAGCTACTACAGTATGTAAACAGCAAAAGAGATAATTGTAGCGTGCACTACTTATGCGTCGTAGCGTGCTATCGTGCAACTCTCTCCCATCCTCTCGTACATTCAATGAATCTTGATCTTCCTCCCCACCGGCGTCCTCTTCCTCACATCCTCAACCCTAGGATACGTAACCGTCAACACTCCGTCCCGCAGTCTCGCTGTGATATCTTGGTCCTACATACATTCATTCCCGTCAGTATTCATCCATTCAAGGGGATATACTCGCACCCTAACACCCTCCGAAACCCGAATGGCTCTCTCAAACTTGCCGTACCGTCTCTCCCTAAGTACCACCTGTCAGCAGAGTAAGCAAGCCGACGAGACGACGTGTCTCGGAGCGGCAGGACACGTAGGAGAGCCGGCAGGAGTGACGCGTCAGCCCCAAGCTGGCTACGTGGCCCGACGCGTGTACGATGCGTGTACCGACACGCGTACACCGGCAAGTATATAAATAGATTTGCGAAAACATATATAAGGAGCACGTCGATAGCTTAGTAGTGTACCATACAATACAGACCCACAAATCACAATCTCATATTCTCTCAATCTTACCTGCTGCTAACAGGTTATGGGCCCCGGCCATAACTGAATACACACATCGATAACACACTACTTGCTCACACACTCTAACCTCACATCGCCATGTCAACCAACACGATATCGTCGACCGCCAAACTCGGCGAGTACTTCGCGAAGCTCCCGGCCTGCAAGGCAGACGGAACGAATTGGATATTCTTCCGTGATCGCTTCATATTCGCAGTCAATGCCGCCGGTCTTAGTGACCATTTCGAGGGCACAGTAGCCGGGACGTCTATTCCGCCAGCTGAACCGAAAGTTGCGGTTCCAGCAAACCCGACCGCCGATGAGATAAAGGCAACGAACGAGTACCTAGGACGGCGCCGGATTTGGAAATCCGAGCAGGCTGTCATCAAGCAGGGGATTGCCTCTGTGATTTCGGACTCGTTGTTTCTGAAGGTTAAGGGCGAGGCGACGGCAAAATTAATGTGGGAGAAGGTGAAGGGAGAATATGAGAAGAAGTCAAAGATGGTGACAGTGGACCTGCGTAGGAAGCTCCAGGATGAGCGATGCGCAGATGGAGGAGATGTCAAGGCTCATCTCACGAAACTACAGTCCATACGCGAGGACCTGATCGCGATGGGAGCAGACCCCGGAGACGACAATTTTGTTGCAATCGTGCTCGGTTCCCTCCCCAGCTCATTCGAGACATACCTATCCGCATTGACGGGTGCAGCTACACTCCTTGGAAAATCTCTCGATCCCGATATGGTGCTACAGGGCATCACCGATGAAGCGGACCGACGAAGAGTCAGGACCGGCGATAAGGGCGAGAAAGAGGCCGCGTTCTATGGAAAGAGCAGCAGCAAAGGTTCCAAGAAGGGAGTGGAGTGCTACAATTGCCACAAGAAGGGGCATATGTCACGCGACTGTTGGGCTAAGGGAGGAGGGAAGGAAGGTCAGGGACCTAGGAAAGGTCACAGTCATGGGAAGGCAAACACAGCCAAAGTCGAAAAAGAGTTTGATGCTGCATGGTTTGCTGAAGAGGAGGAGATAGAATTTGATCTGGCCGAGGAAGAGTATCCTGCGGATCCAGACATGCCCTCACTCCAGACCGCTTATGATAGCGAGGATGAAGAAGATGACGAGATGTCATCACTTCAGAGCAGCCAGGACGAGGAAGAGGACGACGAGCCTGAAGAAGCAGAGCTCATTGGCGAAATGATATCCCTTACCTCTGATCAACTTGCTGCAGCGGCAATCGAGACAGAGCGCGAGTATGATGTAACTATCTTCGACTCCGGCGCTACACAGCATATGACACCACTACATCATCGATTGCGAAACTATAGGACCATCACACCACAAAGGATCATGGCAGCAGACAAGAAGCCATTCGAGGCAATTGGACGAGGTGACATGCAGATCACAGTCCCTAACGACACAAAGGAGACATCGAATATCATGGTCAAGGATGTCTTATATGCACCAAACTTGGGAGTAACACTTCTCCCCGTGAGCCGTATTGACAAGGCTGGCTTCCACGTACACTTTGGAGAAGAGAAGTGCCGTATTCGAGACAAGAAGTTCAATCTGATTGGTTCGATACCTCTGCAGAATGGATTGTATAGGTTGCGCATACCTGCACTCGAACCCCAGGCATATCACATCGACGATGGACCACGTATTGTCACTGCAGATGAGCTGCACTGCCTGATGGGTCATCTACCAGTTGACACAGCAAAGAAGCTGGTCAAGAATCAGCTTGTTGAAGGGTTGGAGCTGGATGAAAGCTCACCCGCCTCGACAGATCAATGTGTGTCATGTCTGCATGGCAGAATGACAAGGAGTGCTATCTCCAAATCTAGGGAGCATAAAGCGTCAGGAGGAGTTGGGGATCAAGTTCACAGTGACGTGTGGGGTCCTGGAACTGTCGAAACACCCCAGCACAAGAAGTACTATGTTACCTTCACGGACGACGCATCACGCTACTCGGTAGCAATGTTGCTGCACTCAAAGGATGAAACCTTGCAGAGTTTCAAGGATCTTGAGGCACGATGGGACAAGGAATTTGGTATCAAAATCAAGATACTGCATTCAGATGGGGGAGGCGAGTACAAGGGACACAAGTTTGACGCATTTCTGGATGAAAAAGGGATTCAGCGTCGATTCACAGTCCACGATACCCCCGAACATAATGGAGTCTCCGAAAGACTCAACCGCACACTTCTAGAGAAAGTCCGAGCTATGCTGCATGCGGCTGGACTTCCAATGAATCTATGGGGTGAAGCGCTAAAGCACGCTATTTGGCTGAAGAACCGGACATCATCCAAAGCAATTGGAGGTCGGACGCCATACGAAGTGTTCCGTGGATCAAAGCCAGACTTGCGCAACATTCAGGAATGGGGATGCAAGGTCTGGGTGCACGTGGAGGATGGATCTAAACTGGAGGGACGCGCTCGCGAGGGTCGATGGCTTGGCTTTGATCAGGATAGCAATGGCCATCGGATCTATTACCCCGATAATCGATCAATACGAGTTGAGCGGAGCGTAAAGTTCCCAGAAGCAAGACGAGGAGGTGGAGGAATCCATAGAGTGCTGAATGAGGGGGAGAATGATGAGATCAGGCTTGAGGAAAAGAAGGAGAACATCCAGCACACACCTTCACAAACAGTTCCATCATCCCAAAGCCCACCATTATCACCTCTCACTACACCTCCGGACACGCCACCAGATACACCACCATCGAGTCCACCACCAAAGCCAGCAAAGCCACTAGCACCACGCGATATTTCAGCAAAGATTGACATCAAGAACGTTATTGAAGGCACTCGAACACGTCGAGCAGCCCATCATGTCATCACTGACTCAGAAACTGATGCTGATCTTGAATATGCATATGCCGGCATTGCAGATATGTCGGATGCACCAAGTGTTGAAGAAGCAACAAGCAGAGATGATTGGCCGCTATTCAAGCAGGCTATGGACATAGAGATGGAAGCTATGAAGAGGACAGGCACACTTGGAGATGGACCTGTGCCACGACCGACAGGACGGAATGTTGTCGGATCAAAGTGGGCGCTTCGGATCAAGCGCAAAGCTAATGGCGAGATTGAAAAATACAAGGCACGGCTTGTAGCACGTGGATTCACACAAGTTCAAGGAGTCGATTACTATGAGACATTTTCACCCACCGCCAAACTCTCATCACTCCGAACCATTCTATCTCTTGCTGCACGCTTTGATTGGGACATAGAAGTCTTCGATTACTCAGCTGTATTCCTCAATGGCGAGTTCACAGACAGCGAGGAGATATACATGGAACAGCCACCGCATTACTCAAACGGAAACACGCACGATGTCATCAGACTCCGACGCACTATATACGGACTCAAACAGTCAAGTCGAAAGTGGTATGAGAAGCTCACATCAGCTCTCGCCACACTTGGGATTTACCCTCTTTGCACGGATCACGCTGTATACCGTCTCATACGCGGAGACGACACTATATTCATTGCTATCCATATCGACGACAGCACCATCACTGGAACATCACCCACACTTATTAATGAAGTCCAAAAAGAGATAGCTCGTATCTTCAAGATTACGATGCTGGGACCGATTAGTTGGCTTCTTGGAATGGAAGTCAAAAGGGATCGTGACAAGCGCACACTGGCACTCTCACAAACAACATACATCAATTCGCTACTCCAGAAGTTTCGAATGACGGACTGCAAACCCGTCTCAGTACCACTCGATCCCTCTACCCAGCTATCACGCGACCAATGTCCATCTAAGGATGACTACGACACTATCCGCGCAATGCAAGAAGTTCCATACAGAGAACTCATTGGCGGACTAGTCTGGCTAGCAACGGCGACGCGTCCGGATCTCGCGTTCACCGTATGCATGCTATCTCGATTCATTGACAACCCTGCTCGGGTTCATTGGGACGCAGCGAAACGAGTACTGCAGTATCTCAAGGGTACTCGCACACTAGGACTCACATACAATGGCTCTGACGAGTCACTCGGACTCGATATATTCGCAGATGCAGACGGAATGTCCACCATGGATCGGAAGGCCATATCCGGATATACATTGATCTTGAACGGCGCAGCCGTATCTTGGTCATCGAAACAACAGGAGATCACAGCTCTCTCGACTACAGAAGCAGAGTACATTTCACTCACATATTGCGCGAAGGAAGCCCTGTGGTACAGGCACTTCCTTACAGAGCTCATCGGACCGATTTCATTCCCACTCATCATTTACAACGACAATCAGTCCGCTATCGCACTTACACACGCAGAGCTTGGTCAATTTCACGCCAGGACCAAGCACATTGACATACGATATCATTTCATTCGGGACCAGGTGCACAACGGCACTCTAGACGTTGTCTACTGTCCCACCGCAGAGATGACTGCCGACATCCTCACGAAAGCACTAGCCTCTTTCAAGTTCAAACCGCTCGTTGAAGCACTTGGACTGAGTTCGGCTTGAGGGGGAGTGTCAGCAGAGTAAGCAAGCCGACGAGACGACGTGTCTCGGAGCGGCAGGACACGTAGGAGAGCCGGCAGGAGTGACGCGTCAGCCCCAAGCTGGCTACGTGGCCCGACGCGTGTACGATGCGTGTACCGACACGCGTACACCGGCAAGTATATAAATAGATTTGCGAAAACATATATAAGGAGCACGTCGATAGCTTAGTAGTGTACCATACAATACAGACCCACAAATCACAATCTCATATTCTCTCAATCTTACCTGCTGCTAACACCACCCCCGCCCCCGACACCGCCCCTTCCTTGCTGGTGTCGTGCCCCCCAGAAACAGTCAACCACCCCTCATCTGACACCTCCACGCTCACGTCCTCGCGACTCATCCCGGGGAGCTCGAATGTCGCCGTCATGGTCTTCTTGGAGGGGTCTTCCCGAATGTCCATCCTACGGTCATCGCATATCAGTTATTCGAACTCAAGAGAAACCATGTAACGCGCCTGGGATACGTCTCGAAACCGGGGAAGAACGGCGCCACTGGGAATGAGTCGTACCACCGAGGAAGACTCAGCTCGGAGTTCCCATCAGAGGGGGGCGGAGACCCGCAGAAGTATTCTAGATGCGCGGGGAGCATCAACCCGCCAAGCGCGAGGGCATCGAAGTGTTTGCAGAGATAGTTGAACATGGACACGTTGGTGGTACGTGATCAAGGAGAAATCGCGGAAAGATTGAAGGTGAGTTCCCACCACGGAATCAAACTAAATTAGCCTATACTCCTATGACAGTCATGCGGGCAGCGTCTCGCACAGAGCCTCCCAATTCGACGAGATTCGTTGCAATTGGTGATGAAAATCATGAGTACAGATTCAATGTATATACAATGTACAGGGGAGTAAGACAACTAGCGCGTACCCCGAGAAGGAAGTTCGAGTAATGTGAGATATACTTGGTTCGGGACGGGCGAGCGTGTACAGCAACAAACACGGCTCGATATGAGATAGATGAATACAGGGAAGAGATGAAGCAGTTCATCAGTCACGCCGACTTCCTTGACTTGCCGCGTTTTTGTTTGTAAGGAGGTTCGACCATATGGGCCTCGCCACTGGATACAGCAGCCGAACTAGGGTGCTTTGGAGGTCTTTCCCTCTTAATCTCCCAAGGTAGTCTTCCACGGAAAGTAGGTTGCTCCCAAGGAGCAGGTGTCCAGTCTGTGGTGGACGGCTGTGCGGGTTCAGCGCCATTCTTTTTCTCCTGTTTGAGACAGACAATGAGCAACACGGGCGACGTGGAGTCGGAGGAAACGGACAAACCTTGGGAGGTTGCTCTACCGATGTACTGCCAGAGTCAAGAAAAGCCTGCATGAACTCCTCGAATGAAGGTAGGGTAGGGGATGAAAGCGGAAGATCATGATCTGGGAGTTCCGACGCCCGATGGTTTGGCGTTGGAGTCGGCCATTGCTTCATCGAGGAAGATGAATCAGTCGTTGCTGCGTCATGCATCGTGTGGGACTCGCGCATGGTGAGATAATTGGGACCCTTTGACGGAGCACAAGTTATGCTAGTCGGTATGTCATTGGCATAGTCGTCCGGCATGTTGCTGAAATCTCTCGTCAAGTGATTAGGAACTCGACTAGACCGTGTGGACGATGAGTAAATGAATGAATGGATGTCCTCATCGAATTCATCCTGAAAGTTGGGTTCATCGAATACTGGATGCCGAGTCTTGTCCACTACAATAGCCTGCGCCGACTGGCTAGACTGAACATCCATTCCCTGTTGGAGTTCAAGGCCAGCAACACCTGATTGTGGTCTTAGTTACGATGATTTAGTCGCAGAAGGTGTAGCTCAATCACCGTTCACAACATTGACCGTGTTAAGTCGCATAACCTCCTGGACCAAGATTTCGATATTCTCTCCCGTAAAATCCTCTTCCCCGGTAATTGACATCCACGACTCGTCCTCTATGGCATATGCGATTGCGTCTGGAAAGAGGTCCTGATCAAGGGGAGACATCAGAAACCGCCTGTCTGAGCAGTGTCGGTGAAGCTAACCAGAATATGTTCACCGATACATGCTCCCAAATTGAATAACTAACATGTCGACGATCAGCGCGTGTGCTTTTTCAACGGTGTTGACTTACAGGAGTAGAGTCAGCAGGAAACGCGTCGAGGTACACATCATCATCTTCGGAATCAACGCAGTCGTCACTGCCACCGGTGGAATCGCCCTCGGGGCTGTCTCGAGAACCGCCAGTGTATGATTGCTGACTTGGCGCAAGATGTGACGCCTGGGACGATGACAACGGCACAAAGTATGCGGAGGGTGAGCAATAAGGGGGTGATTCCATGGGTTGGCCGTCGTGGTTCGTGATTTCCACCCGAAATCTGTTGCGGCGCATGCGTTTCGGGCGTATACCAATGCGTATACCTTTGAGAAATATGCACTGATTGCCGGGCCCAGTGGGACAGAGCTGATCGCTCGTGATGGGATAGTAGTGAATCTCTGGGTAGGCTCCGACGAAGGATTTTTGCCCTATTGATACGTGCCCGTCAATCAAGCCTGGCACCGTCACCTTACCAGAGATGTTGGTGTGATTAGACCGCCAGACTGAGGCCGCGTTTATCCATGATCGCGCTTTGGTACAGGCAGTTACGAGGTATATAGATCCAGAAGGAGCCTCGCGTCCCATTGCGTCTGCGTACTGATACAATGCGCAGCCATATTGCTCAGCATAGCTCTTGTAGATCTTCTTGTTTGATGCCTCGAAGTGCGTCGCACCCTCGGGGAGGTAAAGGGTTGCCATGTCCGACATTTCTGTGTGGAAATCAAACTCAAAACCGCCGCTCAGAGGAAGACTTTACAGAGCGTCAGAGCCAATCAGAGACAGGACAATGAGATACGCACCCAGTTACATCCGCACTAGCACCCGCGGCCAACCATTTCACCTGGACGTTGGCATTGCCTATCGATGCGTCCGGCGTGAACGCATCAGTTCGACTCGGATCTCCAAAGGACATGGGGATGACTGGCAATTCGGGGGGCACACGTCGTCCTTTAGCAGCATTGATCGGGTCGTCGTGAGGTAGATGGATGTTGAGTAGGAGGTCGAAGCGCCCATCCTCGGTTAAGTTCAGTACGTCGCCAATGCCGTGCCCTATAGCCTGGTAATGAGGTGATTCAGTGGCGTCCACTGTAGGGCGCCAAACCGGAAATCCATGCTTCAGTGTTTCCAGTATTCGACGATAGACAGCAGCAGCACTCTGGTCGATGTCAGGCATAGTGCAAGAGAGTGATGACTGATCTGCGACGGAAAGACCTTGCGGTACTTCGCCTACAAACCTGTACTATATATGAGGAAGCTGAACGACGGGATGCTGAAATCAAGTGAATTGCATTAAAGACAATGAATAGAATTGCTGATATTAGACGCAGCTGTGTACACAGCCTTGTCGACTTGACAGAAGATATTCTCGGATTGAGGTCACCAGCGCTGACAATGGCTTCCTCCTGTGGGTGTCCTGAAAACGCTGTAAGAGCCGAGCGACTCCACGTACATATACGGTGATGGAAGCAGGCAACCATGAGATGTTCAGAACCACAAAAAAAAAATCTAACAGACGTGGCCCGGAGAATTCCGGCAAGTTCCGCGTGCATTCTGATTGGTCAGTTCTCGCGGTCCTAATTTGGTACGACGTGTTTGTGCCTTACACACCGACGTCGACCATGACATCTACCCCCTGTGCGTACCCTCTTTGCCAGCGTCTGCTCACCTCGACCTGCCTCCGCTTCTGCCCCGCGTTGTCGCCCTACTGCCCGGTCAATCACGCATCTCAAGGCGTAATGTAATGTAAAGTATGTGCAAAACTGTCCCTCTAAGTCTTATTCTTTGTCTGGCATCCCTGCACGCAGTGCTCATCCGGTTGGATATTGCCACCTCTATCATCGCTTCGCTTAAAAGCAGGGCTGGCCGAACAGTGTTATCTACGGCGCCCAAAATCTTCATCCACTGCGAAGATGGCCTCGAAGAAAAGTTGCCTCCATACTAGTATGGCGCCCCGCTCGCCGGATAATTCTCATGTTATTTGACAAGGAAGCGTTCAAGCTGACACCGTCTATTCGCCGGTTCTAGATTGATATCTTGCGATTCATTGGTCTCCTTGCATCACCGCGCGGCTCTTCAGGTGTGCACCGGTTGCTTCTGGTCATTTCGTCACGTCCGTGAATGACCGTGAACACGATGCGTAGGAGCCGCTCCCTCCCGGGGTACATCTGGGCGACTATCCCCCCGCTCTGGTCTGCACAATTAAAGTATTCGGCGTCCCGACTCCCGCCTGCTCGACTAGCGTGTCACTGTTACCCTAAGATGATGCGCAGTATGTCGAAGATGCAGCCTTTGTTGTTCTACATTGTTGACGTGCCAAGTAGATGTGCGCGCATGGCGTATACGGACCTATCCCCAGCGCTTATTCGAGACGCACTAAACGAGATCTTCGTTTGAAGCAACGTGAGGTCGAGATCGGAATTGCTTACCGTCAATTGCGCGTACGGTGGCTTTCCAT
Source organism: Strobilurus orientalis (assembly GCA_019915145.1). Taxonomy (NCBI): domain Eukaryota; kingdom Fungi; phylum Basidiomycota; class Agaricomycetes; order Agaricales; family Physalacriaceae; genus Strobilurus; species Strobilurus orientalis. The sequence goes on from JAHLML010000004.1 coordinate 3,883,008, forward strand.
AGGCTCCTGTGCATGTTTACCTTGAGCTCCACTAGGCCTTGGATGTGGATTGATATACGACGATGAGCAGTAAGCTTCTTTGACGCCAGTGTCATCGTTTGCATTTCATGCTAGCTCATGCGCATCTTGACGCGATGGCCTCCATAAGGGATCCTACTGAAGATACAGGCAGGACCAGTGACCTCCGAGTCTTGCGCCAACTCCCCGACACCCACTCGTCGTGTTGACTCTCACACAACGAGGATGTTTGACCTCCAAACAGACACCATGGCGTCCGCGACGCATTCTAACTGGTTTTTCTCTACATTCACAGAATCAAGCCATCTATTCAACTCTCGTCTTTGTTTTGGTCTTCATGGCCGGTGCATGAGAACCGACATTTCGTCATGAGACGGCTTTATCAATTTCAATCAAAGCAACACTCTCATCCCGTCTGTACGGACTTTTCAGGCGTTTTGAAAATCCGTCAGACGAAGACGCTTCATCCGCTCTCGCGAGGAATCACGCATTGTCGTCGCAGGACCCTGGTGAGTACACGGTATGGTGTATCCGGTAGAAGCTCAGTTGTTACAGTGTACAAAGACCGCGGAGTTTACTTCAATACTCCATTCCCCCAAGAATGCCCAACCCGAACGACACCAACGTGCATGACCGTGATTTCATCCGACGACGCGCCCACGCGCCTTCGACCGATCGGTGTGCCACCGATCTCTTCTCATATTGAAGGACCAGTATGTCCTGCCGACGCTCCAAGTAGACCGCAAGACGACCGCATGTTCGACAGTGGTTCTCAAAATGGACAACCATAGCGCAACGATGGTGGAAAGGCCAGGGAGCGGCCATGCGCAGAAAGTTCATGTCTGGCCTAGGCTTCTAATCTGTCTGACACCGGCTATGTCCCCGCCCTCACGCGTTCTCGGATTGTCGATGAACCCGTCTTGATCCCGTAGTAGTTGACCCCATTCATCGGCAACGCATCTATGATCTCAGCCGCGTCAACACACCGACGGATCGTGCGATTACTTGCTGTTTTTTTACATTTGCTCATGTCGACACACTTATCCAGGGCACTCGGATTTTATGTCGTCCGAGGCTTTACATTGCATTTCCACTTGTCGAGTCTTGGCGCTCGCTTAGTTCACGTCCGCCTTTGTCGTTGTCTGCTTCATCTAATGATATTTCTGAACATACACATTGTTGCGAGCTCTCGAGACATTCAAAATATGTTCACCACTGACCTCGCCCATCGACCCGGACTGTGGTGCTCAGACGCCAGCCACCGATAATTGAGCTCTCGAAATCGAACCATGGCCTGGATATAACCCTTCCGGAGAGAACCCGATTTGTGGGGATCGGACCTGATGCGCTCGATCCTCCTGGTCGTCCTGATCCCGTTCAATCCTCGCTGTCTCATAATTATGGCTCCAGTTCTGGAATCAAACATTTTCGTGATGAAGGATTCGGCTCGGGCGTCATGCAACAATATCAAAGCGTGTCGTACTGAAAGCTTCACGAGGCGCGATACTGGAGGTTGGTTCGGGGAAGCCGGGGTCTTGGTGGGTTCGGGCCATTAACGGCGAACCACGCACATCAGAGGAGGGAGTGGGAGTTGTGTAAAGCGAAGACAATCAATGCAATATGTCTCATCCCATTCACGAAAGAGAGGGAGAGACAATGAGGATGGGATTGTATTCTGCGGGACGAACTGAGTCGGCCCGAATCTCCTGACTACATTCTCTTTTGCAACCTGCAGGAACTTTCAATTCGCAATATACACTGGCTTCTTGGTGAATTCAGCCCCTGAATGACGATCTCTCCGTGTACATATGCTACTATTACACCTACTAGACAACGAGACTTTCCTACAAGACAAGAACGCGAAACAAGTAAACGTTGCCACTGAAGCAGCAATATAGCATCACACCTCGCTTCTCGATCCGCGGATATGAATAGGATCGCTTTGAATGGAGGAGTGGTTTGGGGATCGACTGGGAGGCGAAAGAAGCTGTGATTGGTGACTGACTGAGATTTGATTCCAAACCCATTGCTAAAGCGTCGACCTAAGTTTACTTTCTCGAAGTTTTGTTATTCATAATCGTTTATCTACCTATTCATCAATGGTCAGGCTTACCTTGCTACAGTGACCGATTCGACGAGCCTACCTCAGGCAATGAATCTGTAAACTTCTCCGTCTACTGATGAAAAACGGTTGACCCACTTCGGTTGTACCTCGGCGAAAGATGTCTCACACGTGTACGCGTTTATAGCCTCCGGACAAATCTTATGATAGTCGGCCGGACGCGTCAAACCTGAGAGCACCTTCCCTTCCACGGTTGCCGTGATTGGACTATACTGCACCATCCTCTCTGCCTAGGATTTCCGCGGCTGGTATCCGCATTGTCAGGGTGCTGCGCGCGCATACCCGCAAGCAGAATACGCGACAATGCTTATAAGCAAAGGGTGCATACTGGAGTGTAGTATTCACTTCCACTAGCATTATCTTCTCTTCACTGGGACAACACGATGACAACCTTCTCATCCGAAGTCTTCTTGTGTCGTGTTGATGATGGCGAACTTGCTCTTCACACGGGTCCACCCACTGTTCATTATCCATCTGCGCTTCCGAAAAAGCGAGTTCTCGTTATTGGAGGTGGTGTCACCGGATTCACTGTTCGTATCAGAGCTGATGCTATTGGTGATACATCTCTCACACAAAATGTTCAGACTGCTTGGGCCCTTCTGGATGCCGGATACGAGGTCACTATTCTCGCAGAAAAGTGGGCTCACCCGAAGGATCGTATCACTTCGCAAATTGCCGGGGCTTTGTACGTGTCCTTATTCAGTGCTACGTCAACTCAAACTGATCTTCTTTCTTCTCAGATGGGAATGGCCTCCAGCCGTTTGTGGAAAACACACTGATGTGAGTACAACTTCATCTCATGGTCCCACCCTGCTCATTTCTTCTAGGTCATCTCCCTCTCCAACTCAAAGCGTTGGTGCATGACATCTCATCGCATCTTTGACAAGATTCAAGAAACGCTGCCTTCGAACGAGTACTTGGATCACGGAGTCCGTATGCGCATGGCCAATTTCTTCTTCGACACGAAGCTTGAAACCATGCCCGATCGCGGCCAACTGAATAAATTCGAGGAAATTCTTGAACAGTCTGATGTACGTGACGCCAACACCTCTTTCTTCGTCTAGCATACTGATCTACAAATGATAGATCAAAGGTGTGAGACGCGACGCCAAGATTGTCAGTGAACATCAGGTAAACCAACAAGCGGGCGTGGTCGACGCATACCAGCATCTAGCACCTGTCATCGACACTGATGCCTACATGCATTGGATCCGAGTTGTCGTTGTCACCAAAGGGGCATTGCTCCAAACCTATCGCATCGAGGGTGATTTGCTTGACCAGGAGGACGAGCTTTTAGCCGAGTACGGCGCGGAGGTCATCGTCAACGCTACTGGTCTGGCTGGCTGTGAGCTTGCAGGGGACAGCTCCGTCTACCCACTTCGAGGCGCACTCATCCGCGTCGTTAACGACGGGAAGCGCTTCCCCAAAGTCACGGAAGCTCTTGCCGTTACGCATGACGACACCCGTGGTGAAGATGAAGACATTGTCTTCATTGTTCCCCGAAACGATAACACCCTGATCCTTGGAGGTACGTCAGCCCTGCAACACTGTCTGATGCCGACGCTCAAATCCTCCAGGTCTAGCCCAACCGAACATCTATGCACTCGACCTCACACTGGAAAGCCCTGAGATCGTTCGGATGCGTGCGCGGTGCAACAACTTCGTGCCCGGTCTGGAGAACGCCGAGTACGATCGAGATGCCCCACTTGTCCAAGGCCTGCGCCCTTTCCGAGGCTCCAACGTTCGCGTCGAACGTGAATTACGCCTTCGCTGTGATGGGGAAATGAGTCGCATCGTTCACTCATACGGCCAGGGCGGAGCCGGATTCTCTCTCTCGTTTGGATGTGCGAATGATGTATGCTCTCCTGAGATTCTCGTCAGCTTTTGCCTAATGTGTCACTGAAAGGTTCTACATCTCATCGAAGAGCTGGAGCAGAACATTCCACCATCCAAGATGGCATTTTCACCAACTGGTGTCTCCGATGAATCCTAAGCCAGTTTCTAGCTATCAGGTCGTAGAATTTAGATTAGAGACTTGATTTCGTACCGCGTAACATATCGTATTCTAGACAAGCAATTCCCAAACATCCTATACGTTGCCAAGTTCCGTACCCTCCTTCAACCGTTGAAAGATAACCTCTTCTTCCCGGCCCCATACTTCCATGCCTGCGTGGACCCAGACAGAAAGGTACGCGCCCAGATCCCCCAGTGGTTCGTTCGGCAGATCCCAATATGCTGCGTCGGTGCGAGTAAGCAAGGAGTACCCGAAATCGAGTGATTTGGAAATGACGCACAGGTATACTTCTCCGCCTGAAAATGTTTATATAGCCCCTCCGAGATCCTCGCCTCCTTCTCTCCTACCCTGACCATGAACGGTGATACACCCTCAACGCGCTCACGTACCCCTCCACCCCGCGTCCTCCGCATAAGATACCGCCGGACCAGCCCACCAGGAGAGGGCGGGTTATAATACAGGGAATACTCGCGTGGGAACCAGAGAAAGGCTTCGAATGCGCCGGACTGCAGCTCTACATCCATTTCGATGCCGTACGGGGAGAAGGTATGCTGAGTCCCGGCGATACTGATGTGGGAGGACCGCCATGACGCGATGGCGGATACCAGCTGGGCGCGTTCTTCGTCTGAGGGCATCCGACCCTCGTCTAGGCCGTCCAACCCAAACACGCCGTCGACGGTAGAGATGGTAGTGCCCTGATACAGCATTGCGGGGAAAGTGAGGAACGTAAGCGCTGGGTTAGTGAGCGTGAAGTGAGACCATTCGACTTCCTCTTCGAAGGATCAGAATCAGCTAATGCAAAAGAGGAGTTGGGATGTGCGTACCACTGATATGTGAGAGGAATGGATCTTGCATAAAGCTCCGTATGTCCTTGACGTTCGGCATGAGCATCAGCGCGTCGATGACATGCGGGGCGTGTCGATAGAACATCATATGTCCTGGGGTGAATACCAGGACGGCGTCTCCCGAGCTGGAGGTGGTAGGGACAAGCACGTCGAAGTTTGGCGCCAAATCCCATGGAACTACGGTGGAAAGACGTGAACTGTTGATGTGGAAATGCAGAGACAAAACATACATGTCCGCTCAAAGCTGGCATGAACCCGGATATCAGAATGACAGCGCAAGAAAGGACGGCTTCACGCATACCTGCCCCACATCTCGTCTACATCGCATGCGCCCCATATCGTCGTAGCAGGGTGCACCCATTTCGCGAATATCGCAGCCCGAAACGGACGAAAGAAGCCGTTGTACTGCCCGACGTTAATCCTGATGCCTGTCACGTCCGATTGAAGTGGTACTCACCACGTCTCCCATTGCTCTCTCGATCATCTTCGCCTTCACCATCTCCTTCTCCTCGGCCGAACACCCCCACCGCGGCCGCCCACACATCCACTCCGCGTGCATGTCCCAGTACTCGTCATGCCCCAGACACACCTCCTTCGCGTTCGGCGTGTGCTCGATCCCTGGAGTCGCAAAACACCCTTCAAGTTCGTCTTCGGGAGTCCGGTGGTATTTGACGAGAAGGAACGATACTTCGGGATTGGACCGGACAGACGCGAAGAAGTTGGGAAAGTAGTGAAAGTCGCGACTGGGTTTGTGGAGGACGACGATCACGGTGATTTTTGGGGCGGTCGATGTTGTTTCCAGTGACTGAGAGGTGGATGGGAGCCTGAATTCGTGCCAGTTGAGGTTGATTCCAAGGGAAGCGACCAGGACAACGGCGAGAAAGATGGCAAGAGGCGCTGCGAGTCGAGGCATGAAAGAAGGAATCGGGATGACAGACTGCTGCTATTCTTAAAAACGATTCATCCTGCGCTTCTGTTCGGCACGGATGTGATATGATGGGCGTTACTCCAAAGATTTGCCAACGTCGAAGGCTAATGGATCAACAGGTGTCAGGTAACCATCACTACGTCGTGTTGCTGCCATTGGGAAGAATCCTACAATGTACATGAAATCGAAGAATGAAAGAATGCAGACTGAGATAGAGAATACCTCACTGACGTTACAGCGAGCAGGAACATGCAGATTGATTGTGAGCTGGCCTGTCATTGCTGCATAGTCAAAAATGAATGAGACAAGAAAAGCTAACCGAAGCGACATACATAACACGTTACGACGATATGCCTATGGGCGAGCGAATGGAAAGAGAAAAGGTCGAGACCATGACGTACACTAACAGACACGGTCAGGTGAGGTGACAGTCACAGATTGCGCCACACATTTTACGGAGCATCGCTCAGATATCTCTCGATTAAATGCGGATGTCGTGCCTATGCCAAATCCCATGCATCATGAGAGACGTCCTTCGGTGGCGAGCTTGAGAGTTAAGGCAGCGCTGGGCCAATCAAGAGACGTATACGTAAGACGCGCCTGTCATCTGGGCCAATCAGATGATCCGGCAACCGAGACCACAGTTCGGCAGGGCCTGGGCTCTTTCGTGGACCACCAACAGCCTCCAAACCGTCCTCTGCTGGTGCCCAGTAAATGCGGCGCTGCCCCGGGAATCCAATCAGGCCTGGCTCTCGACTGTCGTCTCTGGCCTTGGTCCAGCCCGCGATACCTGGTGATCCACCTCCCATTTCGAATTGAATGCGCGCGGTCTCGACGGACTCTACGCTGCATATGCACTCTGGCTCTGACGTAAACCCTGGCCAGGCGTCTCTATAAGATGTCGCTCTCTAGAGCCGGGTTTGTCAACTCTCGGGTTCTCAGTCATTCACGTCCTTTCTACCACCGCACCACACAGCCGACATGTCGCAGTACACCATCCCCAAGACCCAAAAGGTCGCCCTCGTTGAGAGCGACGGCAGCATCTCGATCAAGGCCGACTGGCCCGTCACCCAGCCAGAGGCTCTGGCTCCTGGAGAGTGTCTCGTCAAGCTGCATGCTACTGGTACGTGTCATCACACCCATCCATCCATCCCTAAACTCTCGCTTCGCAGGCTGCTGCCACACCGATCTCCACGCCGCCCTGGGCGACTGGCCTCTGAAAGCAAAGTCGCAGCTCATCGGCGGACACGAAGGCGCCGGGATCGTCGTCGCCATAGGCGCCAACACCGCCCAGTCGCCCGTCAAGCTCGGCGACCGCGTCGGCATCAAGTGGCTCGCCGACTCCTGCCTCAACTGCGACGACTGCCGCAATGGACGCGAGCAGAGTGCGTCTTTCCTCCATCTCCGTCATCTTGATATGGTGCCTGACAATCATCACACAGATTGCCTCGATTGCAAGCTTAGCGGATTCACCCACGATGGGACTTTCCAGGAATACGCCGTCTCGTGGGTCAACCACGTCACGCCCATCCCCGACAACATTGCGTCCGACGAGGCTGCGTCTATCCTCTGCGCTGTACGCTTTCCTCCTCTTATCTCGTGTCACCATCGCTCACCCAATTATGTAGGGTGTAACCGTGTACCGCGCGATCAAGTACAGCCAGACCCAGCTCGGCGACTGGATCGTCCTCCCCGGTGCCGGCGGCGGCCTCGGCCACTTGGCCATCCAATACGCAAAAGCGCGCGGTCTCCGTCCCATCGCCATCGGTATGTCCGTCCCCTCAATCCCCTTCTTTCCTCCTTCCCTTCCTTTCCCCTTTCTCCTTTCGTCCTCACACCTTCCCTCCTCCTCCTCTAGACAGCGGCGCAGAGAAAAAAGAACTCTGCCTCTCCCTCGGCGCCGAAGGCTGGATCGACTTCAAGGAGGAGAAAGACATCGTCGCCGCCGTGAAAGCCATCACCGGCGGACAGGGGGCGCACTCCGCCGTCGTCACCACCGCGTCGCCGACGGGGTACACCCAGGCTGTCGACTACCTGAGGTGTGGGGGGACGTTGATGGCGGTGGGCCTGCCGGGGGAGGCGAAGTTGGAGGCGAGTATATTCTTTACGGTTTTTAAGGTGCGTTTTTTTTTGTGTTTGTCGAATTGTTGTTGAGAGGAAGGCTGATTGGGGGTAAAGAGTATAAGCATCCTGGGCTCGTATGTGGGTAACCGTGCCGACGCACTTGAGGCGATCGATATTGCTGCGAGGGGGCTGGTGAAGGTGCACTATGTGTCTAAGGATTTGAAGGAGCTGCCCAAGTGCGTCTTCTCTTTCCTCCATTCCACGTACGGACCACGTACTGATGATGATTGCGCAGCGTGTACGAGGGCTTGAAGAAGGGCCAAGTCGCTGGGCGGGTCGTGTTCGATATTAGCAAGGATTGAGGGAGGAGCATTCACTTCACGGACTCAAAAATGAATTGGGTTGGGCGCATTGTTGTAACATCATTGTAGAGTAGAAGTGCTTGTGTTGTAGGGAACGGAACGGGAAATCTAATTTTGTTTAGTTTGATTCTATCTCTCATACATATAGGCTAGGTTACCTGGCTAGGCTGAAGCGGTGTGCTGCTCGGCAATCAGCGGTGTATAACCCCTAACCCTACGACTATCATCTATGATCTCACCACCACCCCGGTCGATGTCCATATCAAGCATACTCTCGGTATTCCTTCCGCTGGAGACGCTGCGCCGTCGGATAGCCAAAAATTAGAGGCTCACGTATATCGATTCGCGCTAACTTCGGACTGAGGTTTCGTGACAGTGCCTGGAAGGCTTCCCTGGCAGACTGATCTTGCAAATCAAGGTGCCAAAATCATCGACGGGCTGGGTTAGTGCAGTGGTGGCTCGTGTCGCCGCCACTGCCGCCATCCCGCCATTTGGCCATGTTTGGCGGCGCCTTCGGCGCCTGTAGACACGTCCGGATGTAGTACTAGTAGACAGTTCCCACATCATTGCTTGCATCACGTCCGAGGCCGCGATTCCCTCGACGACAGCTCGGCCCACTCCATTCTGGTGATGAGATTGCGATTCGACCCATTGCATTGAGGTCTGCCCGGCTTTTTTGCACACACTCGGGACCATTTGGACATGTTGCGGCAGTACACGTTTCACGGCGGCGACAGCGACGCCGCCTCGCGCTGGCTAACGGATTTCGGCCCAGTCATCGAAAGCCGCGACAACGACTACGACCAAGTTGCTACTTTTGAGAGCCGCATTGCCGGGGACGCCGAACGCTGGTTTTCCGCCCTGCCCAGGCAGCTGGCACGCGTCTGGTCTATACTACGCGAGCTCTTTGTGGCTTATTGGATCGACACCATTGGCGCCACCGCTTTCCAGTCTAAATGCACCGACATGCTTTCATCCCCCGCTGTTATTGACCTCATTCGGGACGTTGATGAGCAGTCCACATCATTCCCCATATACCATGTTCTTGTCGAGGAACTCGACGACCCCGTCGATATTTTCCACACCGCATTGGCCGAGCTCGAAGCTGCAAGCGACAAGCAGCAAATATTTCGCGTTTTATGGGACGCTGCCGCGATGCTGGGGGCGCAGAACTGCAGCTGTGGCAGTGAGGATTATGGCAAGGGTTTCAGGCTGGGGAAGGAAGCAGGCATGGAGGAAGGGAGGAGGCTGGGCATTGAAGAAGGGAGGAAGTTGGGATTTGAAGAAGGGAGGCAGGCTGCGGCCGCCAACATTTCCGTCCCACAGGCCACGGAGCGAGCATTGGTGGACATCGGGATCACTACCGACGTTCTACTACACCCGGAGCCTTCATCACCACCTGTATCCTCTGCAGTCCCGGTCAATTGGGCCGATGAAGTGCAGTCCAGCCCACCAGCAACACTCATTCCCGCTACTCGTGACTTGTCCCACCTTCGTGACTGCTCTACAATTCAAAACCCTTTTGCATCTATCAAACGACGTACCCGCCGGTCGCGCCGAGGCCAACGACCCCACCAGCAGCAGTGTCCAGGTCCCTCTTCATCACATTCCGTTCAGCCTACACAGAACTACCCTCTTCTTACACGACGACACCCTCACGGCATAGGCACGGATCGGCCTGTTCAGATTTTTCATGTCTCATCGGACCCTCGCGAGGCGCGAGGTGGGCGAGATTCTCGGAAGAAACAACAGGGCTGGTTTGGTGATACTCGGCTTCTTCAGATTGGTCGAATGTTGGAGGGCTTGGGTTGGGTGTATCGGGCAGGCGCGACGAGGACGCCGCGCTTTTTTTGAGGGGGGCACATGCAGTGGTGGCTCGTGTCGCCGCCACTGCCGCCATCCCGCCATTTGGCCATGTTTGGCGGCGCCTTCGGCGCCTGTAGACACGTCCGGATGTAGTACTAGTAGACAGTTCCCACATCATTGCTTGCATCACGTCCGAGGCCGCGATTCCCTCGACGACAGCTCGGCCCACTCCATTAGTCCTGGGTTCCAGTAACTTCCAGATGGCATCGGATGATCCTGGTGCCGAAATGAAAACCGTCGGAATGCATGCGGCATTCTCCGTACTTTTCCATTGGACGGTACAATCTACCTACCTACCTACCTACCATTCTCCGATCAAGACGCTAAACTCTGCCACATCGACTCAGTCACCGTTCCTCATGTTTGCCTGCCTTTCCATGTTATCAGTCTTCATCCGCCTATATGAAAACTCTAACTCGCAACTGATTGTCCAGCGCATCCCACCAGGGCAGAGGCTCTGTCGAAAATACATTCTCGCTACCTCTTCCACTGTAAACGTAGAGCCGCTCAACCCCTACGTTCTCTCGACGGCGGCAGAAAGAGGCCATCGGCGATGTGAATTCGCTCCTAGAGCATCTCCGGAAAGGTTGCAGCTGTATACACAGCTCTGCACTGCGTGTGGTCGCAGCTTTTCTGACAGTTCATTTTAGAGACAGTCCATTTCATTCGAGCTTCCTATCATTCACGTGCATCACAGCTATGGAAAGCAAAGTTGCTCCAAGTATATTACAAGCATGCGCAAGCTACTGCCAGGTCCTACCATTGCACATCCATCATCACGCTCACTTTCACAATGCATGACACCGACCAGAGTGCCCCCTCTGTCTATCGTCGAATCCTGGAGCCGCTGAAGCATGGATTTCCGGTGTATCGCCCTACAGTGGACGCCGGGGAATCCACCCAATATCGGGCTATCGGTCACAGCATCGGCGACGTCCTCAACGCAACTGATGATGGTCGCTTCAACCTCCTACTTAACATGCATCTGCCTCACGACGACCCTATCAATGCTGCTCAAGGGCGATGTGTCCCAGCCAAATTGTCAAATCATCCCATGCCTTTTGTGAGTCGGACCGATGCGTTCACACCGAACGCATCGGTAGGCAATGCCAATGTCCAGATAAAGTGGTTGGGTGTAGGAGCTTCTGCGGATATCCCTAGGTGCGTACCTCGTAGGTTTCGCCAGATCAACCCTAATGCTCTGTCAATGTGAAGTCTCCCAGTGAGCGGCGGTTTCGAGTTTGAATACCAGACAGAGAGGTCGGAAATGGCGACGCTTTACCTCCCCGAAGGTGCTACGCTTTTCGAGGCACTAAACAAAAAGGCCTACAAGGATTACGCCAAGCAATACGGCTGCACCTTGTACCAATACGCAGACGCGATGGGACGCGAAGCGCCGTCTGGTTCTATTTACCTCATCACGGCCTGTACCAAAACCCCTTCTTGGATAAACGCGGCCTCGGCGTGGAGCTCCAATTGCTCAAGCATCTCTGGTAAGGTGACCATGCCAGGCCTGGCTGGCGCGCAGGTATCAATAGGGAAAAATACTCTCGTTGGAGCCTATCCAGAGATCCACTACTACCCCATCACGAGCGACCAAATTTGCCCCAGTGGGCCCGGCAATCAGGCCATCTTCGTCAAAGGCATACGCATTGGCATACGCCGGCGGAAAGGCGTACGCCGGCGCAGCGAGTTTCGTGTGGAGGTCACAACCCACGACGGCCAGCCATTGGATTCCTCGCTTGCGTCATCCTCCAGATTCTTCACATTGTCGTCTTCGTCCCAGGTGTCCCACTCTGCTACAACTCAGCAATTGAAGTCTGGCGGCCCCCGAGACAGTCCCGAGAGCGATTCCACCGGTGGCAGTGAGGCTGGTTCCGACGACGGTGTATCTATTGAAGCCTTTCCGTCCTACTCTATTCGTGTAAGTGAGCACCGCCAAAAAAGCACACCCATCCATCAATGTTCACTGTTAGCTATTCAATCTGGGAGCACGTATCGGTGAACATATTTTGGTTGGCCTTTCCAAAACTGTCCAGATGGCGTGGCTTAAAATCTTCTTTACTAGGATCGCTTTCCAGACGCAATCGCATACGCCATAGAGGACGAGTCCTGGATGTCAATTATAGGGGAAAAGGATTTCAACGAAGAAAATATTGAATCTTTGCTCCAACAGGTCATGGAACTGTTTAAGGTCAATGTCATGAACGGTGGGTGAGCTACATCTTTTTTGTCAAATCTAGTCTAAGTAATTCTGTGATTAGGTGTGGCCAGCCTTGAACCTCAGCTTCGTGCAAACGGCGTTGCGGAGAACAACATCGGCAACATGCAGGCCACGCTCTCCAAGGTCCTGACTACACCGATGGTGGAACCAGCTGTCCTGCCAGCCGCCTCTCGGGGTAATGACGTGAACTTGAAGTGCCGGCGCGAGGATGAGCCGGCGCCTGCTCAAGCATCGGGCCCTGCGCCGCCGCTCATGAACGGCGTGGCAAATGAACAATCGTTGCCGAAGAAGCTCAAGACAGATTGGGAGGGTTCACCACAAAGCGCCTCAAAGCAGCTCGAGTTTTTCGAGTATCCGACGCTTGACACTGGGGATGAGGACGACATGGATCAAGATCCCGCAAACACGCCTAGGGCGGATTTGGTGTCCTCGTCGTCAACGAACCCGAATCCAGCGAGCGGGAGCGAGGCGGACGTGCAGCGGGAGGGGGGGTGGGGGTGGGGGCGCTCATGGGACTCAGGATATGAAACTGGTGGTTCGACGCTTGACACTGGGGATGAGGACGACATGGATCAAGATCCCGCGAACGCGCCTAGGCCGGATCTGGTGTCCTTGTCGTCAACAAACCCGAATCCAGCAAGCTGGAGCGAGGCGGACGTGCAGCGGGCGTGGGGGTGGGGGCAGTCGAACCCGAATACAGCGAGCGGGAGCGAGGCGGACATGCAGCGGGAGTGCGGGTGGGGGTGGGGGCGCTCATGGGACTCAGGATATGAAACTGGTGGTTCGACGCTTGACACTGGGGATGAGGACGACATGGATCAAGATCCCGCGGACGCGCCTAGGCCGGATTTGGTGTCCTTGTCGTCAACAAACCCGAATCCAGCAAGCAGGAGCGAGGCGGACGTGCAGCGGGCGTGGGGGTGGGGGCAGTCGAACCCGAATCCAGCGAGCGGGAGCGAGGCGGACGTGCAGCGGGAGAGGGGGTGGGGGTGGGGGCGCTCATGGGACTCAGGATCTGAAACTGGTGGTTCGACGCTTGGCACTGGGGATGAGGACGACATGGATCAAGATCCCGCGAACGCGCCTAGGCCGGATTTGGTGTCCTCATCGTCAACGAACCCGAATCCAGCGAGCGGGAGCGAGACGGATGTGCAGCGGGCGTGGGAGTGGGCGCGCTTATTGAACTCAGTATATGAAACTGGTAGTTCGAGCGCCTCAAAGCAGCTCGGGTCTTTCGAGTATCCGATGCTTGACACTGGGGGTGAGGACGACATAGATCAAGGTCCCGCGAACGCGCCTAGGCCGGATTTGGCGTCCTCGTCGTCAACGAACCCGAATCCAGCGAGCGGGAGCGAGGCGGACGTAGAGCATGCTTTGCCGTTTTCTGATCTGGAGGTGGAGGCGGATTCCGAGTATAGCTCGTCACGAGCGAGCGCCAAGAGCTGCTCGTGGCGCTCGTCGCGCTCGGGGGACTCAGGATATGGAACTAGTGGTGAGTTAGGACTGGAAGACGGCAATTAGGTTCTATCCCTCCCGGCTGCCAGTGGAGTTATTCTGTCATTTCTATCTTCTTTTACATATTCTCCCTTTTCTCTCCTCTTGATTACTGCTCCGCGCTCTCCGTATCGTTACATGTTGTCTGTTACTCGCTATCGAACAGGTGTTATTTTCTCAGTTCTACCTTGCTTTACATGTTATTTTAATTCTCTTCTTGACTCGGAAGGTTTTCACTGCTCTGTGTTCTCTGTATTGCTACATGTGTCTGTTGCGCAGTCGCTATCGGACGATTCGGCCTGTTGAACACTATATACACTCGCCACACCAACAAGTGCCGTCTTTGTCGATCCAACAGTCGTCATGCGAGACTGCCGGGCAACCTCGTGTTTCGCAAGGGCGTAACTGGTGCACGGCCGAAGGTTCACCGTCGTGTAGAGAGGCGCCTGCGGCTGTGGCAATAATCGGATAGTGCGAGTCATATTTTTACGGGTACTGGCAGACATCAGCTAACATAACGATGAGGGGCAACCTGTACACACCTGAGTGGTCGCCCATGTCACCAGGACAGTATATCGCTGTCCTGGAGGGCTGAACATCTCGAAATGCCATGTCTGAGAACGCGCTCTGGTCGAGAGGTAGGCGTCTTGGAGAATCCCGGTGCAGTAATGAAAGCGTGCGATCTGCTCGAGTATGTCACTGTCGTTGAGAATGTTCACAAAGAGTCGCCGCTGGAACCCTTGATACCCAACGCGTCAGGATGGAGAGCGTTCGATAGACAAAGAGGTGGACCCTGTGTTGGCCGCCATGAGATTTGTGGTCAGAAATCCGTAACAAGTGAGGGAGAGGGGGGTGAAAGGGTAGCGGGGCGGGACTGACAATGGACGAATCCAACGATACGAAGGTGTGCAACAGTCGGAAAAATAGTGGGCACCACACCACATGTCACAGATGAATGAGATGCGATAGTCTGCGCTAAGACAATTGTAGACTGCGGTACTGGCAACTGATCGTCGTACTGATGTGAAGGAATGATATAACACCATGAAGTAGCGCGACGGCAAGGAGCAACCTGTACATATATATCCGGCCATCCTATGCCACTAGAATAAGCGCCGAGGTGACATTATGACTGGTTGGGAGTGCGTCGAGTAGATTCGTATGGGATCCGAAGATGACGCGTGTCGTCCAGGACTGCGGCCGACGCGTGCAAGAGAGTGTTAAAGCACGGCCAACACGGTTGGTAACCGCGGGCGGAATGCACTACGCACTGCACAAACGGCAGAAGAGGATCACATTGTACCAGTAAATGCACACCTTCCGTCTCGCCTGGGGATCCGCTATAGATAATCGACTCTCTAGAAACTTGGGTGCAAAGGGTGCGCAGACGAGGCGAGGCGGCGCTCTGAATCATCGGCCCAGGAATGGAGTGGAGAGAAGATGGGCGGGGAAGCGGGGAGGCGGGTCATGCTCATGCTACTAGTCCCATTCAGCAAGCGCAGGCGAACATACGCGAGAAGCCAGGGATAAACCTAGTCGGTTCGTTCAGCAGTGGTTGGTGTATTGATTCGGAATGCCGAGTCAGCCCGCGTGGGATGAGATTGGAGATGCGGGAGCGATGGGAGAGACGGCCATATAACGTGAGGACGACCCAGCAAGATGAAAATAGGCAGCGGTGCGGATGACACAGGAGGCCGTCATAAAGAAGTCTGTGAGGTGGTTATCGTATGCACTTGGCACAAGCATACCCCCAGACGCACCACAGGAAAACAAAGATACAGTGGTTGAGCGACCTCATCGTTTCGACGGGACTGTTATGGATTAGCTGGCGTGGTTATGATGAGAGGCAGCTTGTACGCAGGGGGAGAGTCGCACTATCCCGCAAGGCCAATTGTCGCGGAGGCTGGATGTCTCAAGGACGTCATGCCCCAAACGCTGGCCGGGAAGGCGTACTTCGGCGAGGCCTGGCTATGGTACTTATCTGTTGTCCGGAGCCGTCTTTGACGCATGGGTATGGCTCGACGCGACGCTATCCAATACAGCACCGGAGCAGACGGGAATACGCCACATCCTACAGACAATCAGACGAGAGGCAGAGGAGGATGGCACTGCATACATACATACATCTTCCTTGGCTACGCAGTGGTGACGGCACGCTCGAGGCGATTTATGGTCGGGAGGGCGGAGCGGTGCGGGCAGAGCGATACGGCATATGAGGGTAGAATACGTCGTCCAGAACTGCGTCCGGAGCTTGGGGATGAGAGTCGGTTGGTGATCACAACGGTGTCTAAGAGTGGGATGCGCTATGTGCCGCAAGAATGGCAGACGTCAGTGAGGGGCAATACGGGCTGCACACCCTTGCACACCTTCCCTTCCGCCTGAGGCGCCCATATCAGAGGTATAATCCTTCCGAGCCAACCGCATGAGTGTGACGGAGGACTTGATTGTGGTCCAAGGGTGCGCAGACGAGGTGAGGCGGCGCGGCTAAGGCGGGTTGCTGCTTTGAATCATCGGCCTAGGAGTATATGCAAGGAGGCGGGGTGAGCTCCTGTCAAGGAGTAGAAAGAAGATGGGCGGGGAGGCGGGGATACCGATGAGTGGGCGGGGTCATGGTTGGCTGGCTCAAGGTGCAGGTCCAAATTGCGGGCGAAAGAGATGACAAATTTGCATGATGCTGGAGCGGCATCTTCCGATAGTGCTATCCGTTCCTTTCACATCGAGAGAGCAGGTTGAAGCAGCACAAATACGATGACGATACTTGAGACGCTCGTCACGTAGATCCAAATCGAATAGCCGATGTCGTCGAACGCCAATCTTACAGCGACGCGTCTTTGAGGCGATCGTGCACCGGGCCGAGTCCCGTTATCGTTTCTCACGATTGATTGAAAGAGCCCTTTTCATCTTTACGTCATCCAATTTGCTCGCTCCTCCTTCCAACTTGAACTAGCCCCTACCGACGCGCCTTTCTGCACAAAGTAGGCGACGATGCCCGTTTTAGGTGCACCGACAGATCTTTTCGATGGCCTCACCCCCGAGAATTTGCGCAAATTTCGCGACCAGCTCTCGGATGAGGACGTGAAACGCGAAGAGGAGATGCATAGCAGGTTTATGGAAAATATGAGAAATGACTCCGAAAATGTGAGCACAATCGCGCCCAAACAGTCGCGTTGGCTGATTTTCGCAGCTAGTCGAATCATTGAAGACGAGCACGGCCAAGTCTCTCTACGTAATGGCCCAATCCCGAAGTTACGCGCCTGAAGAGCTCATCCCAGATCACGTCCTGCTCAGAACCTTCCTCCACCAGGTCAGCGCGGACAAAGTCCCCAAGACCGTCCGTCCCGCTGTCGAAAACGACGCCTCCGAACGCGCGTGGGCTGCCTTCATTGGACTTGCTACAAAATTCGTCAAGGACTTTCCCAAGAACCCCGACTTCCGCTTCTGGATCGTCTCAGCCTGGCCTGGTATCCTCCAGTGGTGTAGCTACTTTTACAAGCAGCGCATCGCCCCGGAGAAGGACTTTACATTGGCGAGGGACAACATAGACATCATCTGTGATATCCTCCTCGACTTTTCCGGGGACAAGGCGATATTCGCCTTGATGGAAAGCACCCCCGGCATCATAACCCTCTGTACGCAGCTGTGGTTCCACCACGCCGCCCCGCCCCCTGTCACCTCACATCTCCTCCAAATCCTCCTCCGGACGTGTTCGTCGGAAGACCTCGACGAAGTCGTGGACGTCTCCTCCGAGAAACCCGACGCTATCGCCAAACTCGCTGTGGACCGCCTGCGCAGTGCGATGAACGCGTCCCCGATGCGGCCCGTGCACGTTTCGGAGATCACGTTCACGCTCCTCCTCCTCGCGCGCCTCCCGGGCCACCGCCTGACGTTCTGCATCCTCGAAGAGAACGCGGTGTGGGTCGTCACGCGGATGCTCATCCTCGTGTCCCAGATCGTGGGCGCGTCGATGAAGCCCGATGGGGGGTACATGGAGTGCTTCAACGCGGGGTTGACGTTCCTCCGATTCGCGTTGGTGAGGGAGGAGAGTCCGCGCTGGGTGGCGCAGGCGCTCGATGCGGGGTTGCTGCGCGTCATTGCTGAGCAGAGTTTACTGCTTGACCGGGAGATGCACTCGCATGGGAAGGATTGTATCCGGCATATCATACAGGACACCCTCCCCAAGCACCTTGTGTATCTGTCGGTCGTCATCATCATGGATCGCGAGCAGGGGGAGATGGACGCCAAGGTTGTGGAATCGCGCGTGATGAAGTCTTGGCTAAAAGCAGATTGGGAGTCGTTGATGTATGTGTTGTCGTTGAGGAGCAGTATTGGGAAATTGCCGAAGGAGGCGAGAGGGTCGGCGAGGATTGCTTGCGAGTCGGTTCGTTGCCATGCCCGCCCCTACGCCCATTTTGCTGACGACGTTTGCAGTGCAACAGGTTCGGGACGAAGAAGGACCTACTTCGGTGCAGCGGGTGCATGTATGTGTATTACTGCAGTCGGAACTGTCAGAAGAAGTCATGGCCGGAACATCGGGCGATGTGCAAGATCAAGAAGGACCAGCATTCGAAGAAAAGTATGTTCATCAATACCTGTATTTCTCCATGCTCAACGTTCTCAAGAGGAGGCTCGTCTCATGTTCTCACGCCGCGACACCCAGTTCATCCGCGAACTCTGTGGCGCCGATGCGCATGTGCATCTCCCTCATCTGAAGAAGCTAGCGCAGCGCAAGTTTCCTTCTGTGAAGGGCGAACACTTCGCCATCTGCGTGGACTACACGAACCCGAAGTACCCAGCGGGGACGTGCACGCTCAAGAACATCCACACGTATGAGTTCCCGCCTCTCACTGGGGACGAGCTGGACCCGGAGAACGTGACAGCGATGAACGATGAGATGATCAACATGTGGGTGCTCCAAATCTTTCAACTCACGTAGGACTGACCTGACAATGCACAGTGTCCGACGCAATCCCTCACAATCCACATTCATCGAAGCGGTGTTCGCCTACGGCGAGCAGCGGCTCACGCGCAACGTCGTTATGCGCCCTAATATATGGGCATCGCCGGGGGTACCGTCACTGGGGATGTTGGAGAAGAAGACGTGCGAGAACCAGGACCCGGAGGCGGATGCTAAGGGGTTTATGGAGAGGTTTTTCGGGATGGATTTAGGTGTAGATTGAGTTGAGAATGGAATATGAATAAAATCCTTGCTTGATATCTATGTTCGAGAATTGTAAGCCTCGGTCCCTGGTGCAGAGCGATTTCAAAGGTCATCGTCCTACGTGCCACATGTTTTGCTGATCGTCTGTTTTTTCATTGTCGGATCGAGTGCCTTCTCGGCTACTCGGTCAATCCGCTAGAGCAACGCGTACACCTGTACAGCCTTATATAGCCTAGCAAGGACTCATCGTGAGTCATCCTGACTCACGCATAGCTTTTCTCTCAGTGTATCAACACTTGTATTCCGCATTAGAATATTATCATCTTTTCATGACTTAAAACTAAACACTACATATCGATATAGTGTCCTCATTCCCCTACACTCGCGTGATCAGTTCGGACGCTTACCCCGTCCTACATTCAACTCAACGGAACTGCACCAACATTCATCTATCGAGTGAGTCCAGGCTTCCATCAACGTTCATCTGCATTTGAATAAACCCGTGGGGAGGAGGATTGGGTACATCTTGACGATCTACAATTTCCTTTTGAGTTCCGTGATATGTTGGGATATCAGCGTCTTCGAGGCTATCTCACACTTGATCTGCGAGCTTTCAATGAACATCGAGGAAGCCTGTGCAATCGTTCACTGGTAACCGCAGATAACTTGGACGCCAAAGAATATGTTGATGATGTGGGTGTTTATTTACTGATTCCCTTTCGCGATGCAGTGCAGCGGATCTTGGAAATCGACTCAACAAGTACAATTCACTTGTTTATTCTCGGATTTCTACTTGTCCCATGCATATCCGACGGCAATCCAGAGGTCCTTGTCTCCGAAAGTCGACGGCCAGGTCAGGGAACGCCACTTTCATGTGCCTGTGCACGCCTGGACCCTGCAGCGTTTCGGATACAGTATACTTTTTCGGAGGAACAATCGATTGCGCCGCCTGAGCTTATCGCATCAGAGATATGATCGACGTGACCTCATGATACACACTCTGTCCAAAACCACGACCATCGTCCTCAGAGCCGCCAACAGACCTTCCAGCGCCATCAAAATGACCTCAGATCTCACTCTCCAATCAAAACTGAAGGTCTGTCAGGTCATCGGTGCGCGGCGATATGTCGGCCGTCCGTCTACGGGTTGCTCATCTTCATTTTCGTCTAGCTGCGTGATGGCCACGAGATTCCAAGGCTGGGTTTCGGTACGTTGGGCACGACATTCCTACTCTGTTCAGATGATCCTATTTGAGACGAAACGACTCATACTGGGATAGGCACATATGAATTGGAGGGACAGGCAGCATACAACGCTGTTATGTGGGCCTTAGAGGTGCGCGCGCCTCTCTGCATCGATCCCGATTTCATCAATCTGATTCGTACCATACCCGTAATAGGCCGGCTATCGCCATATCGTGCGTACACCATGCCGCTAACGGTATTCATTGATTCTGACACGTCTAGGATTCCGCCGAATGGTACGAGAACGAGAAAGAGGTCGGCCAGGCGATCGTGGATTACTGCAAAAAGGCCTCTGTACCGCGCGAGGAGATATTCTACACTACGAAGCTCAAGATCAATGGCGGCTATGATCACACAAAGAAGGCTATTCAGCGTTCCCTCGACGCGTGTCAGCTGGGGTACATTGATCTGTATTTGATCCATGGGCCCCTCGGAGGACCACAGGCCAGGAAGGATTGCTGGAGGGCGATATGTGATGTTCAGAAGGAGGGCTCGATCAGGACCGCTGGAATCAGCACTTTCGGTGTCAGACATATGCGCGACCTTATCGACGAAGGACTTCCTGTACCTACTGTCCATCAGGTTCGGAGCTCGTCGTTGCTTCATTCTACTCCCTGATACTGATACCATCTGTATACCTACAGATCGATCTGCATCCTTTCCAGGTCCGCCAGGAGATCGTGACGTTCTGCAAGGAGCGAGGCATTACCATGGAGGTGCGTTGTATGACAATACCGGATCGATCGTCGGCCTGGCGTTTCGTCTGTAGTTGTATGAATGCGATATTGAACATATGTATAGGCCTGGGCGCCTCTGGTCCGTGGAATGCGGTTCGACCATCCCAGTATCCAGGCCCTTGCCACGAAGTATCACAAGGAACCCGCCCACATCCTTTTGCGGTACTCCCTCCAGAAAGGATATGTCGCGATCCCCAAAACAAGCTCTCAGAAGCGTGTCGTCTCAAACACGAACATCTTCGACTTTGAACTTAGCGAGAATGAGGTTATAGGCTTGGACGGACTTGACGAAGGTAATTCCGCTGCTATGATACGGTGCACTTCTAATGCCGCTTATAGGTTTAGTGACGGACTGGGACCCGACGACAAGCCCTTGAGCGTTGGAACATAAGTATCATAGAAGGCAGTCTGTACTCGCGAGATTCGACCATTGAGATGCCTATGAGTTATCGCAGTGGCATCCGGAGCTTGCACTTTTCATTTTTGGTTCAGGCTCACCCTTGACATTCATGTGTCGTTGCATCCGTTTAGAACCATCCCACCATCGGTATCTTTCGTCATCCTCTTGCGTCTTCGCGCAAATCATCCGGACTCGAAAGATTATCGATCCATCTGCCGGACAAGGATAAGATTAGAGATTAGGCCCTCAATCATCTGACCGATAGACAGACTTATCATGAGTATCACTTTGGCGATGGGTAAGATAGGCTTCACGTCCCGTTGACTATATGTTAGTTCCAGTGATCCCGAAGTCCAGCGTGATCGCGATCGTTGACTGAGGCGTTCCTGCCTCCAGTTGTGACCGTCCTTCGCTCAGGATGACTGTTATTACGTGTATTTTCGATGACTTGGGTGTCTTCGTACGGATGTCCTCTCCTCTTCTCGGCCGGAAATGTTGCTTGCATGTGATGAGGCCGCCGGGTGCTTTAAAAGCATCATTGTGGCGCTCTATGCTGCCTATGGTGGGATCCGTCTTCATCTCCACCGACGGATGACCATTACAGTTCAATTTGACGCAGCGTTTACGCACGATGTGAATCAAAGTGGTGCTGTTTCCGCGCATGTTACCGCTGTTCCTGTTTGCATGCGTGCTAATAATCGTGAACAGTCGTGAACACGTCAGAGGCACCGATTGAGAAGCAGACGAGCCCAATCTTCGACTTTCCAAACGGATAACAACGTAGAGGAACGTGCTTTGTGTTTTTGGGTTAGGAGGCAAGCGAGGTCAGAGATGCGTTCGCCCGTGAGGAGTTGAAGATAGTCGTTTATACAGCCTACGATTGCCCTCTCTTCGAGGTGACTGAAATTCGACCCAGTTCAGGGTAGCAGGAGGCGCATCAGAAACCTCGGTGGTTACCGTCCGGCCGGGAACGAGGTGCGGAAAATTTCCCCTTGACTGCTCCCACAGATCTTGCCACGTCCTTGCTCATAAGGATATTCCTCTGGGCGCGCTACAGGGACCGACTTCCCTTCTTCTTGTCTGCAGATGGTTCAAGCAAGCATCCCTGTCGTTTGCATCTAATTCTCGTCTCTACGCTCGTCTTTTTGTTATAGATTTTGATTGACCTGCGCTACGACACCGCCTCTGGGACCGCTTGTCTACACCTCCATGTCGGGCGACAGGGCTCTGAAAGCGAGTACGACTGTCGAAACGCGTGCGTGCACAGCCTGTTGCGAAGACTTGTGGACATGTTATTCGATGTAGAAAAGCGGCTTTTCATTTCACGTCTAAGGCCGTTGCTAGGAAATGATGGGAGAAGCGTGCGACAGCTTGATTGGTCTCCATTGCCGCTGCTGATGTTTACGAAGAGCCTGCTTTACTGACGCGAGGTGAGTATGCGCCTGATCGTTAGTTGAAGTTGAACTTGTTACATCAATTAGACGATCGTCCTATTCTTCTTCGTGAATCGTTAGCAGCTGGTTTCAAAGTGCTTTTGGTTGAAAGAGTGTAGTCGTGAGAGGTCTCTCGGTCAATCAAGTTCGCCACTCTACACGGCCCCGATTTGGAGACGTCGACCCATTTCCTCACGTTATTCCATGCCCCAGAACATCTACCGCCAGTGTCGTGCACTACTTGGACTCTCTCGAGCTCACTACAGCGTTCCCTGTCCCAACCCATGCTGTGATTTTGAACTAGATGGCTTGGCGGGAAACGCTGCAAATTTTACATCACTTAGACACAACCCTGCTTTGAGACCTACCACTCGATAGAGGTGCCTCGTTGGCTCTCAATCAGTACGGCCCTGCCATGGAGGCTGAATTGAAAACTCACGAGCAGCAGATTTGGTGGGCTAGATTGCTTCCTTTACCTCCACTGGAGACATGACCTTTGATTCCGTCACTAATGGGATCGATGAGGACGGAGACGACTGTAGTTTGGATCCCGGCCGAATTTCCTCATCCTCGGGATATCTCATTTCTGAGGTTTACTGGTATCGTACCGTTTCATGTCATGACATCTTCTCATTGAGTCGGCCACTCAAACGCAACGATTCCCTCCAGGTTCATGAAATGGTCGTCGAACTGGTCGTTTCATTGTACGTGTACATATTCCTTGTTTTGGCCGCCTATTGACCTCGCTTCAGTTGACCAGCATAAAGCAATACAGCGACCTGCTTCGCAATCGACCTCATGGAGATATAAATGTATACGCGAAGCCGCTTCATTGGGAATTGCAGGAGCATCACGGTGTGCGAGTGACAGACCCGCTGTGTCCGGGAGCGGATGGATTCGAGGGCGACGATGTCTTAAACGCCTGGCGACCGCGGGGCATTAACCTCTCAGAACATGCCGTGAGTTCATTGCTGCCGTTTACGTGCAGGAATCTGGCTGGTGACGAAGGAGCCCTACACATATCTGACTACGAAGAAGATCCTCCGCGTACCATACACTACGAAAGCCTCCAACCCGATAAATCCTCGAGACTAACTGATTTCCAATCGGCTGCCCCCAATACTTGTTCAGGAATGGTTTCCGGAGGAGTGCGGAGATGATGTGGAGGAGGGGATTGCCGATGATACGACAGCATGGCCAAATGATGGGAAGACGTCTTCGCCTGACCACCGCGACATGCATGGCGGGTCAATACAGCGCCACGAACGAACCAGAAGACCACGTCAGCCCAGTCTTGCAGCGAAGTAGCCGCATGGCCGATGTAATGATCAAGGGCGAGGTATTCTCTGCCTGCATTTCCAATATGGTCGCTGACCTCGCCTCATCGCCAGTAGGCCGGGCCCCTACATGGAGC
Organism: Strobilurus orientalis; assembly: GCA_019915145.1. Taxonomy (NCBI): domain Eukaryota; kingdom Fungi; phylum Basidiomycota; class Agaricomycetes; order Agaricales; family Physalacriaceae; genus Strobilurus; species Strobilurus orientalis. The sequence continues at coordinate 3,907,331 of JAHLML010000004.1, forward strand.
AGCGTGGGGCAGTATACCGTTCTTGATCACGTTCTCTCCTGGAACGGTCTCGTTCTTTTCCAGCAGCCGCCGAACGATAGAAGCAAACCTTTGGCGCAGCGTCAGAGAAGTTGATTCTCAAGGGCGAGCGACACGGCGATAAATCTGTTGGTCGAGGGCGCCAGACGTTTACTGGGCCAGATCTTGTTGGCTACCAAGGCTCGTTTATTGTAACGAGATCGTAAATCTTGTACATGATTGCAAGAAACCAATGACCTGCTTTATGCTATATCAGCCATAGTGAGCCAACAATTATCGTTCAAGCATTGAAGACGACGTTCGCCCGCGTAGGGCGAATTTATTGCTCTTGGCAATCGGCATTTCCTGATTGATCGGAAAAGGCGCGCGGAGTTTGAAATATATTCCTTCCTCCTGCTTCCACCACCAACTGCCCGTCGTCAGAGAATTGAATGCGCCACCTGCTCAGGAAATAACCCAGCCTTAATGCACTGATTATTGATCAGCTCCTCCGAGTGCATACCGCCTAGCAACGCGGTGTCTTTCCGAATCCGACTAATTCGAGTCCTTTTCAGTCTGCACCGAGAACGCTGAGAAACCGCGTCCACATCAAGATCGGACTTCAGCCACTGAAAACGCGGGATCCAGTCAGTTTGATGGGGCCTTCGTGGCTAGGAATGTGGCTACTTGACCCGTCTGTTCGAGCCATTAGCCCGAAGAGGGCGCGAACTGGGCTGTTTCCCCCGCTGCGGATTTTGAGTGTCTTTGGGGTATGCCGTATCTCCATTTTGGCGCTATCTCACATGGGCTGAGCATTCCCAAACAAGTCCCTCGGAGAAAGGAACATAGGTCCTAGATCTCATTCAATGATCTCGATCGAGGCAGTGGCCCTCCCACCGACGATTCATGCTGTGCGTGTTGATGCTTCATTGAGCACAAGGTACTGAAGCTCTTACAGAAACCCAGAATAGATGCTGGACGCCCATGACACGCCAGAGAGATGGTCCTGCCGACATAACACAAGCCAGCCGCGCGATAAGACGGAACATTTCTGAGGTAAAAGGCTCATGTAATTAAGCTTATTACCGCGAATCGTACAGACAGGATTGATCAAAGAAGTGGCGTCAAAATCGCCAGGAGCAAATCCCTTTTCGGTAGGCTGCATTGGAGGAACTCTATTCGATGCCAAACTGATTCTTATTTTCGACGGGTATCGATTCGGATCTGATTTTCCACCAAATGGGCATCGACGAATCCGTCCCAAAGTCCCCACCCTCATATACTCGCCTGCAAGTTAGTGTTGTCCAACAACCTCTAACTCGGGGACGGACGTATAGTCTGTACTATGCTGCAGCGTACTATGGCTGCAACATCAACCTCGCCTGACGTTCCACCATTCATCGGTTATGTCGAAACGACAGTCAACGCTCTCCGCCTCATCCATTCCGCCCGCCAGGGAGTCATTCCTCGCATCACTCGTCGGCTCAACGATACCGAAAGGCGAACGATGATCAAGAGTGGGGCCGTCTTCGTGTTCAGCGTCGAGGAGAGCGGAATCAAGCGGTGGACCGGTGGGTGGACATCGCGCCCGCTATGTCATGGCGCTGAAAGTACATCTTCAGATGGGTTGTTGTGGTCGCCTTCGCGCATCGTCGGCAACTTCTTGGTCGGTTGATTACTCGTCATCAATGTGCTATCTGAAGAATCAATACCAGGTTTACCGCGAAATCAATGAACGAGCGAGCAGCAGAGGAGGCAACAGGAAGCCATATCCTCTCGACAGTCCGGCATCGCTGGGCAGGACCAGTGGTCACTCACCGCCTGGTGGGGGCTCCAGCGATCACGGAACATTCAAGCCCAATGGCCTCATCAAGAAAGTGAGGCCTCGACTTGGCAGTCGCCGTCAAATATACTGATTGCTTGATAGACAATCACCGTTACAATCGAGCACTCGGACTTGCATCTCATCTCTTACTATACTTCAGAGGATATTCGCTCCGGTAGACTGAAAGTATGCTTCAGACTGTCATTGTACTCGCCGTTGCCTGACCAGCTCCTGTCAGAGACCCTCTGCGCGATCGGACATCATGAACTTACCGATGCCTCTCGACATCTTCCGTTTCACAAACTTCCGTGTCCCTCCCAAAGTGGAGACTGGTCCCGATGGAAAGCAAAGACTTGTGTAAGTCAGCGAAGTCATGTGAAGACTTCCGATATACTCAATATCGTTCATCAGTACGGAACCCGAGGACGCGGAACCTCTTGAACCTAAGGTGGAGGAGCAAACCTATCAGATATCGCATTCCCCACAGTCACCAGCCACTCCAACGACACCTGGTAACCCCTTCGCTGCGAATGTCTACCTATCGAACGACACACCGTCATACTCCCACTCCCACTCTCATAGAACCATCGTAGATCGCTGGTCAACTGCTGGTCCAACCAATATCTCTCGAGTCGCCTCCCCAACTAGAGCAGATCTAGCCGGCTGGCAATTATCCCCGATCACATCACCAGCCTCCCCTTCCGGCACGTCTCGCAGAGATAGCGTCGCAAGTGACGCAACCTGGTCACCTTTGCAGCGCTACGAAAGCTCTTCCTCCACCTCTACGGGGCTCTACGGCGAGCGCCCTCGAAGAAGCGTGGGGTCGTACCATGGCCACGCCGCCTCTCGCGATAGCTCAGATGGATATGGGAGCTCACGACACGCTAGCACCCGGCCCAGAGACGGAGGCGCACATCGTCTTCCCTGGCTTCTCAACGAGGAAACCAGCGTCGATGCGAGAGAGGGGCGAGGGAATTATCGCTCGTCGTATAATCAGCCCTCCGCGACGGTCCAGAACACATTCTCGGCCGTTCCACAGTACTCTTCGACGTACGGTCCCGCGTGGGGAGGCTCGGCGGAGAATTCGTCGCTCACTCCATCCTCTTCCGCGCCTTTCAATCATCACAGCTACTCAACTCATGCGACTCCGTTTGCCAGCCAAACCTCCAATACATATGACCCATGAATTCTTTTCATTTTTCTGCAATTACCACGTACATCGTTTGGATTCCCTGGACCTTGGTGCATTCATCGTACACGCTGAACTTTCTTGCAATTCCTCATCCTGTAAATACCTACCTTCTTATGAACGCATCTTCTTACTATCATGCTGATATTGAAAGCCGAGGAAAGTGCATCGGTGCCGATTAGTGGTCGCATCGAGTACCTTCTTGTTACGGAGCGCAGAATGCGAATAACCGACACAGCCTCAAGGACACGTGCGAACCTTCAAGGTGACGGAGTATGTACATGGTATAGAGGAGGCGAAGAATAGCATATTGTTCAAGCTGAGAGTGGACAATGAACTAATGCAGTCGATGGATTAGTTAGCGTTCCTCTCGCTGTGGATGTCGTACCAAGGCTTCGTCGAAGCAATTAGAGACGTCCGAGATCTGCACGACAAGTGCACATGCTCCGCTATTCGGGGCGCTCTCAAACTTTCGGGAACCCGTGACAAGCTTCGTGTGTGTGGATCAGGGATAGTCAGGGATACGCCCATCTCGCTCTCGCCTCCCAAGAAACTTTTTGAGTCTTGACATACGCTAGAGAGACGAGCTTAGGGAAGTCAACCTTTTAGCCAGTCAGATTGCAGAAAATCGAGAAGCTGGCGTGCCATTTGGATGGTCTCCTGTGATTTTAAGAATCAATCACAGCGATAACACGTCATGCTGCAAAATACGCGTTCGTAAAGAGCCGTGAAGCTGGTGTTGTGACTTTTTGTAGAGTGACAGCGCCAGGGCACAAGTTTTCGAAAAGATGTGGGGAGTACGGCTGATCGATTGACTTACAGGAGGGCGAGAAGTGGAAGAGGGGCTTAACAAACACAGCGCACTAGTAGGACCCGGTAACCTGTCCACAGTCCGAGAGGCTTATGCCTTACCGATTGCGATCGAGGGTTCTTTCAGCTTCACACAAGATATGGGGTCAATAACCGAGGGACAAGCGCAACCCTCCGATTAACAAGCATGAAGATGGTTAGGAAGTTCTTCGCACGTCTGTGCTGACCATGATTCCGACCTACAAGTATCTGTTTGAAGAATTTGGTTTCGTCCGGACGTAAATATCGTTACGCTTTGAAAGGAATGACCTGACACGTCTGCGAGACTCAAACTCAGTTCAGTGTGCACTAGCGGTTCACCATTAAGATGTGCTTCTTGTACTGCAGAGAAGATCAGTCAAAGACAGTTGAAGGTAATGAAAGATACTTCCTTGCCTTTAGAGCCTTGAGGCCACCGAGTTACAGCGTTCATATACTCCCGAGCGACGTACGAGTCGGATCCTAAGCGCAGCAAACACGAATGTGGTATTATCGACTCGCCAAACAGCGTCATGCGAAGATTTCGTGCTTTCTAATACCCTAGCTCATCGCATCACAGTCAACTGTGCAAGGCTTCTGGAGGTCGAAGTTGGTAAACTGCCGTGGCGTAACTTCCGCCGCACATTCATGTGCCCAGGAAAAGAAACTCACCGCGTGCGAAGTAAGAATTCATCCTACTGACAAAGAAATTGAAACTGTTCAGAGTCAGACCAGAATGAATCAGATAAGTCTCTTTGCGCATCGGATTGCGACCTGACACTTCCCTAGGCTGTGCATACCGCTTGAACCGACTCGATCAACTCAAGACGATGGGGCGCCTGTAATGAGGAACCAGCCGCAAAAGGATCTGATGGCAGTAGTAGATATAGCACTCGTGGAGGTCCTCGGACGGCGTTGAGGGGCGAGTCCTAGTCTGTATGTCGTTCTCCGAACAGTGGGAGGAAGAGGGACGGTTGAAAAGAGGACAGGGCACGTGATACAGCTCGAAGCTGCATCGCGAGTTCGAGTCAACGGAGAGGCATACATTTTCCACCTTTCACAACAAGTCTCCGTACTCATAACCAGCAGCTGAGAGAAATTAGGGTATCATCGAGCGGTACGTTTTGTGGAGGAGAACAATGAGTTTCGGTTGAAACCTCAAATCGCATAGGCGGCAAAGCATGAGATTATGAGGACAGTGATCGATGATCCCAAATGGGAAGGGGACGCGTCAGTCGTCGCTTGATTCCGAAACGTCATGTCCACCACCCTCTCCGTGCACAACGCGGCTCTTACCAGTAGGTGCGGCGCCATATTTTCGTAGTTCCGACCTGTAAGCATTGCCCTAGATCAAGTCGGCCTTCTGCGAGCTTTGATTACTGAAAATCCGAAGCTGGTCAACGCTGTTGACGCGGTAAGAGCTCTGCGACGGTGCCAAAAGAAGGCAGACTGAATGATTGGACAGGACGATAGAACGCCTCTCCACTGGGCTGCTTCTTCCGGAAACCTCGAGATCACCAGGTTTCTGATCGACCAGAAAGCCTCACTGGATCTGCCGGATAACAGCGGTTGGACGCCACTGCACATTGCCGGTACGACCTCGAAAAACATGACGTTTTCTTGGACATTCTCTAAGACGTCAGTTCAGCGAGTGCCGGAAACGAAGACGTCGCTCTGGAACTCATCGGTGCAGGGGCAGACGTGAACAAGTACGGTATTTATTCGGTCGTCACCGCGTTCATCTTATTGACGCCTTTGATCAGAAAGAACAACAAAGGAATAACACCGCTGTAAGATCTCTTTCCATCTCCTCGGATCATTTGTCCAACTACTCGCAGACACTATGCTGCTTCCAAATCTAGGCTCGAGGTACATGTCAGACGCCGTCGTCCGGATCCAGTTGTGCTCACCTTTCTACAAGATCGGAAAACTATTGATATCCAGAGGAGCCGACGTAATGGCGTCTCACTGGTCTGCTGCTCGTGCACATGCTGACAACCTTGTCTGCAGATCAACGCTAAAGATAAAGCAGGTCAAGTTCCTCTGTGCGTTTCGTCTCTCCAGCTTCGACTCCCAGAATCTGAGGTTATGTAGACACCGTGCAGCAACCACTGGATCGGTAGGATTCATACGACTGTTATTGGAATCATCGAAACTTCCAAATAAGACGCGCATCAATCCGGCGGATCGCGTAGGCGCGTAGTGCGGACATGATCTTGTGGGCCTTCTGACAGTACTCTTTTGGCAGGCAATACACCTCTCCACTTGGCCATGGACTCGGCCCACGCCGAGGCTGCAGTGTTGCTTATCGAAGCTGGAGCTGATAGAGGCCGAGTAAGTGGTATTCAACGCGGCTGGAATAGTGACTAACTGCATGCTAGCTTAATCAGGACGGTGAAGCCCCAGAGGATATGGAAGGCGTTGGCGGAATTGAGCAGCGCCGTGCCAAGCAACACGTTGTTGATTCATGCGGTCCGGCTTAGTGCACAAGTGGGCATCAGATAGCATCACGGAATCAACGAATATACAGTTCGTTCGGGTTGTGTAACTGTCTACGTTGTTTGCGGGCACGGACGATGTCGGCGTTTCGGTGAGCGGTGTTGCGCCACCGTTGTCATGAATCTTGATCAGGTACATCACATCAAATCGGTCATCAGCGCCGTTTTCGTCGTCGCTTACCGTCGCATCATTGCTCGTCTCTATCGCCTATGTTGTCTTGCCAGCCATTCTGCCCGACGCAGATATATAAGCGACAACATACAGCATGAAAACCTCAAGCTAGCCTTCATCACTTTGACGAGCTTTGGTCTTGTCAACGCCTCAACAAGCTTGGTCTTGTTTCTGTGCACGATTTACATATAGGCCCATCCATCCATTCCGACAACTCCATCACTCTGCCCATAATGCGCAACTACAGCATCGCTCCTCTCCTCCTGTTCGTTATCGTCGCATTTGCGAACGCAGCTGCGATTCCCCGCAGGTACAATCATGTGCCCAGAGGAATGCGACTGTCTCGGTTTGAACCTGGGCATCATGCCGCGCCGCCCGCGCGCCACGTTGTCGCCAGAAACACGACGCCCTCTGTCGTGGACAGTCACATTGATAACACGATGAAACGCGTTCACCCAAGGCAGTTTAGACCGTTGCCGATGGAGAGCTCTTAATTGAGGTGGGTCTATGTCCTTGCATTCGTTTCTCGGTCCTCATACATGTCTAGTTTACTCTAGCTCTGGAGCGTCGTATTCACTGGATTGAATAGTCTCACCAGAGAGGCATAACGCACATTGAACTCTTAGAGATAGATTTCTGCTTCAAATGTAGATGGACACGGCCGCTATACGTATTTTATAATAGACATCTTTATATGAAAGCTTGGGTAGTATTCACCTCCCCGTCCTTGCGGATCAATGGATGACGCGAAAATCTGAAATGCTCGCCGTGCCTTGCTTGGCTTGCCAGCCAGTGTTCTGTCGATCTTCACGTATTGAGTACGCCACTACACGGGCATCATGAGTCGTTGAATCGTGCTACAGCGGACTCCGGTTACATCGTAGAACTTCGCTTGATCGTGCGCTAGCATCATCGGCACCGTGACGCTGCACTAGCACTAAGTTACTGGTACATAGTAGCATTTGGTTCGCCGAGACAACTCACCGTGCATTCCGCTTGCCCGAATATGAAGCTAATAGTACGCAGCACCAGTTGATACGTGCGTCGTTTGTCTCAACTGTCGCCACAACGGTGTGGACACGTGCGGCATCACAGTACGAGTCAATGTGTGGCGCAACAATGTACAGCTTATGGATTAGTCCTCAACTTCTCAAGTATTTGGGACTGTAATACTACCCTGTCTGCTGATGTCTAGAGTGGCAAGTGCATTAATGTGAGAATGTCGAATATTTACATATTCGAGCCAATTTTCGAATCGTTCCGTTCGGTGGCGGCTGGCCCGCCCTAGAATCTACGTATTTCTTCACAATATCCTCTCAGCTATATGTTTGGTGACTACCGATTGCCCATCTTGGCTTCATAGTCCTCGTCGCCGGTCTATGCTGCTTTGAATATGATTGCTTTACCGGCTATCATACGACCAGCAGGGATCAAACTGAAAACAGTCAACTCACGAGTTACCAGAATCTAGTTGACGTTGTGGATGCCAGTTACGGCTAACGAGACCATCATCTAGACGTTTCGTTACTGCAGATCTCTAGACTCCGGGCGGTATCTGTTTCGCTAATCTAAAGGAACACCAGGCGATTCACGGCAAGCGCCAAATTCTTAGGTTCTAGGAGATGGGAAAAGGAGGATTCTGCCTTGATGAGTCGGGGCTTTGAGGCGTGTATGATCATGCGCCGACGTTTTCGAAGACGTCCACGATGTGCTGAAATGTGGCGCCGAGATAAACAGGGTCAAGTGAGACTAAGAAGAAGAGTTTCGTCGACAAGAAAATTACACGGAGTCCATTGGTAAAATACAGATGATATGTTGTGTGGTTTACAGTTCATTTTAAGCTGTCGATGCCTTGAAGCCACCAGGCTTATACCTGGACGAAAGATATGTCAGTTGACCTCCGTGTGGAGGGGGAGAAAAGCACATACCACTGCCACGCCACAGCGACCCACGGAAGAGCGAAACCAAATCCGAGGTACCCAACGAATTTGTATTTAAATGTGCTTTTGTTGAGATAGTTGAACGGCATGTGCTATATAGTTTCAACGAGGTCGATAGAAAGAGAGACGACTCAACCACGTACATTGGTGTTCTTATGTGGCTGCACGGTATGCGGGACCCAGACATTTCGATGTTGCGCCATTTTCAGTTACGAATGGAAGAAATATCAGATTTCGAAATTCGTTTTGTATATGCTCCTTCTGCGAGGCTATCGTCTTCATGCTCCATTTGGACAGGTCCGGTCCGATCCTCCGATTCCACTAAATCAGTTCCAATACATTATCTACTCCTCTACGCCTCTCAAACGCTTTCTGTATCACTAAATAATTGCATTATATGTGCCTCAGAACGTTCTTCAATCTTGAAATCGTTTCACATCGCTCACTTTCAGTTTCAGAGCTCGGTCCGAGATCCGGACCTGAGTAATTCTCGGACTTCGTATATTATTTGTTTGTTATCAACCACCTGTGCGACGAAAGCATGCAAGCGAATGGCGGCGAAGCCGCCATTCGGCGAGCTTGCTTGAGTCTAATCATGCAACAATAGTAGTGATCTAGCTGCAGGACTGTCAGACAAGAGGCAGCCAAGGAATTTGGCCGTGGCAATAACGTCTTGTTCTCAATCTCCCCTCAACACCCATCCTCTCTTGCTTGCCTCTCACCCAATCCACTCAAGAGACGTGCTGGCTTACCCCCACTAACTCTTCTCACACTGACTTCTCTCCGACGTGCAGTAGCCCGTCTCATCTCAGGCAACTGCACGGGCAGCCGCATTCAGCTGGCTCAGCCAACGATTTCAACACGGCCCTTGACTTTCTCCACCTTCTGCAGACAAAGATCGACATTTTGATGGATTGATGAGTACTGCTCCGTCCTGAACACTCTCTGGACCGTGCCGTCCAGACTCTGAATGATGGATGCAGACTTGACCAAGCACAACAACGATACTGACCGGGAAGCCAGAGAGTACTCCAAATTTTGTGCCCACTTTCCACAGTCTGTCGGATTCGGGGCATAGAACCCTGCTCGCGACACATTCTGTCGCTTTTTACGCCCTCGAGAACCATGCCTACCCAGTGCTGTATAGAAGACCGGACTTGGACCGGGGGTTAGGTGGTAGGCGGGACAGCACGCGCAGAGAAAGGCGCCAGGTGGAGGGCAGCAGACGGATACCGGAGGACGGCGCACAAAGACTTGAAGAAGGACGTGAAGGCGTTAGCGCGTGCTCTTGACTTGTTGCGTATATTAAGCTGGTCCGGGTGTGTCTCTCATTGCTTTCTCTTTTCCTCGGGATAGCTAACACTGGCCAAGACTCTTACTAGATCTCCTCAATAAAACGACTTCATTACATCCACTTGTTTGGGTTGTGCATTAACAGTATTTGACCGCTTGCAGGACCACGGCCTGGATCAAAGTGCCCGCGCTGCGCTGGATGTTGGTAATCGTCGAGGACACCAATGTTTCTGAGTTGGCTCGGGCGTCCATTGCGAAGTACGTGGGTCGAGTTGTGAAGGATGCTTTCCGTGACGTGCTCCGTCGCATGCTGGGATTGTAGGTGGTGTTGTTGTACTGTCTTGGTGTTCTATTCTTGATGGTCTATCTAGTCTAACGTGTATATAATCCACCATACCCTTTCTTAAATCACTAGTGACATATCCATTCGTACCCTGCCGTGCGTGCCCTGACGGATTCAAGCCAGTGTTGTGCGGGTCATTGGTCAGAGGGAATAGTCGGTAGTCAGAATACATGACTAGTCATCAAAAGTCGAATAGTCGTAAATGTGACCTGACTATCGACCCCAGCTGCGGTACTCGGTCCGGTTACCGAGTACTCGGTCTCGCCCGCAAATCTATCAACCGCGGTCCCATCAGCTCACTTAAAAGATGGACGATCATCATCGCTACTCGACCCAATTGCCAGCGCATGCCAAGCTCCATGTCGGAAAGAGCAGATGGCCGTGAAGCATCACAGGATGGGCAGAGATTCGTCATTAGCCAGCGCCCGCGGTCTCTTACTGTGGACTTTTCAGCCTATCAGGTACGACATATGCTCAAGATCTCCCGGACGCCGTTGAGGATTGATTTGGTAGATCAACCATGCTGTCCGTATACCTTCAATGTGGAGATCTACACACTAACATCTTGTAACAGCACCACATGCATCTGCGGGCATTCATTGCAACTCGCGGTCCGCCCGTCTTGACACGCTGGATCACTCTCTTCGCAACGCCTCGTCGTTCTCATCAAATGTGTATCGCTGAGTCGAATGCGGCTGCCTGATTAGCACATAGTATAAGTATCAGTATGAATGCAACGATTTTAAATCATCTTCCCATGTCCTCTCTATCAGAACAACCACCACACACTGGCTCAACTAGCGGGGCACATTGCGGATGGGTCCGCCAACAATTTGTCGACCACCCTGGGTATCAAGTCAAGGATCCAAACTCAAAACATAATGACAAAGTCAAGGTCTTCTGCATGAAATGCCTCGACGCTGCCGTAGCTCAGACAATGCTCATGGACCAATTGGATGTTCAAGCCGGGACTCGCTCTCATGCGCAAACTAAAGACCAAGTCATATTGGACTGTATGTTATCGTGTACTTCTGTATCACGTCTCTGATGCCCGTTAGTGTTCTCGGTTCCCAAACTTGCACCGGGTGTTGTTGACCAGGTCAAAGAGCAGTGGATACCGTCGCACAAAGACACAATGCGCAATCATCTGAGGAGCTGCAGGCTTGTCGATGGCGCTACTCGCCAGAAAGCGGAGGCTCTGAGCCCCACCAAACCCCTCCTTACAACATCCTTTCCATCGACCCATCTTCCTTTTCCTTCATTGACCAGCCCTCCAACCCATGCTGGAGGCTCTCTGTTCTCTGATGCGCTGCACACCGACAGTCCCTACGGCACCTTCATCTTGAACTCACCCCCAGCATCAGTTCCCGGCACACCCAGCCTATCACGACAAAATAGCTTCACCGCTGCATCTCCTGCCCCCATGATCTACCCGTCAGACTCGGTCTCGATGGTTGGATCGTCAAACGGATCAGATGTGTCTCGAAAGCGGTCTCGTAAGGCCAGTCGTCAAGTGTCCATTCACTCGATGGCTGCTCCGCAGACCGTGGTGTGGTCACCAGGTGCTCAACACGAGTTCGAGGAGCTCCTAGCCTGCATCACTGCATCTGCGAGCTTATCTCTCAGTTGGATCGAGAATCCTATGGTCATCAAGTTTCTTGTGAGGTTCCTTCCTGAGGCGAAGATACCAAGTCGCAAGGTTCTTACTATGCGTCTTCTGCCTAACACATTGAAGAAGCACCGATCCGTTGTGAGTTTCCATTTGCCTCGATGATTCCGCAGATCTGAACCATGAATCTAGGCGCAGGCATATACTACAGGGCATTCCGGTACTGCTGTGGCGGATGGGTGGTCAGGTATCAATCATCGGCATCTCATTGCATTCATGGTAGCCGTCAATCAACGGTTACACACAGTCAAGGTCTACGACACATCCCTTCAGAGGAAGAATACCGAGGAGCTTCTACGCATGATGAAGGAAGTCATATTGGAGCTTGAGACGGGTGAATGGAAAGTTACCGTGACTGCGTTCACATCAGATGCGTCTGGGGAGTCCCGAAAGGCACGAAAGCTTCTATATCTTGAGCGACCATGGCTAGTTACACCTGACTGTTATGCCCACCAAGTACGTGACTACACCTTGCTTGACATCTCATTGATTGACGACTTCAATCTTGTCTAGATCAACCTTATCGTTGGTGACTACTTCAAGAGCTCTGATCCCGACATCAAACCCTACAGTACTTGGGCAACGGGACTGATCACTTGGCTTCGAAGTAAAACCTACGTCCTTGCCCTTATCCGACAGAAGCAGATCGACACGAACAGCCATCGCGTTCTTACTGTTATCCGTGCCGTGTTGACACGCTGGACCGCGCACTACTTGGCTTTTACTCGGCTGTTGGATCTACGACATATTCTGACCAGCTTAGTCGCCGACGATCGTGTGGTTCTCAGCACAAACCGGAAGCTGGCAAAGATGGTCACCGGCGACGCCAAAGCCTGCAAAAAGGCTCTTGCTATGTTGAAGATCATCGAAGATCCAAACTTCTGGTATGCTCTCACACGGTACGTTCTTTCGTGCCCTTCCCTACACAGAGCACTGACGATTTCTCAGTATCAAGAACCACCTGGAACCGTTGGCAATTGCGGCTAACATCACTCAATCTGCCTTTTGTCGACTTGATGAGGTCCTGCTCACTTTTGGATATCTCTTCCGTGTCTATACCAAGAACCTCATCAATCCGAACGATCGTCGTGCAAAGAACGCTATCATCGACAGCATCGAAAAGCGCTGGGCGAAGTGCGACCAGGAGGTCATGATCATGGCCGTGATTCTTAACCCGTTCATCAAGACCACCGCGTTTCTCCATAACGAGCTGACACAAGTGTTCATGGCTCCGGGACCCATCTTCCTGGTCCTATGCCGTCTATGGAAGCGCTTCTTTCGCGAAGATGCTGACACCGTGACGCTGTGGGCTGATCTCCAAGAGTATCTCACCAATACTGGCTTCTATAGGCCGTGGCTGCAGCTCAAGGACACGATTGCTGGAATGGCTCTGAGTGCCGGACGAAAACCAGATCCTCGGGAGATGTACCACGCCATTCTCCTCGATGGACACATCAATGGACGAACACCTCCCGTATTCTGCCTCGCTATGCATATATTTGCCATCTGTGCAAACTCGGCGTCATGCGAACGACTATTCAGTGTTTTTGGTAACATTCTCACCAAACTCCGCAATCGTCTGGGGACTACTACACTTAGCAACTTGGCAGAGTTGAAGATGACGCTCCGAGACAAGCAGATTATTGAGGGTGAAGAGAAGGAGCGGCTCAAGCGCCACTTTGGTCGTGAGCGAGACAAATCACGCGCTCAAGCACCTATGTCTATCCCGGTTGTGTCACTTGCTGATGAACCATCAACATCTACAGATAGTACGATGGATTTCGACTCTGAAGAGGACGAATCTACAGGATCATCGCTGGATCGTGACCTCGATGGCGAAGAGAATCGGTCGAGCGAGTTCTCACGCATCTTGAACGAGCTCTCGGAGAAAGCTGACGAGGACGATATTCCAGACGAGGGGTTCGAGTCTTTTGCAGCTGAAGAATGGGATAACATTCCTATTAGCAGGTTGTTTGAGATGACAGAGGAAGGATGGATTGCTCGGTACACGACTGACGCTGTTCGCAGTTTGCGCGAGGAGGAAGAGTTCTACGATCTAGTGGATTTAGATGGGGAGGCAGACATCGATGACCTTATTGATATCGACGAAACTGTTGAATCGATTATCCACCCATAGATTGTAGAGTCCATACAAATCAACCACTAGCGACCCACTTCCTGGACTCCACCCAACGCGTCTTCCAAGTCTGCTATGTATCTCTTTAAACGACTTGTGTCCGACTCAATCCCCGCAACCTCTTGTTGAATAGCTTGGAGTGCTGCCATCGCCTTGTCCAAGAAGGACGGTTTCCAATCCTGTTGTAGGTTCAAGACATACGCCCGAGTAGCAGCAGCCACTTCTGCATCGGCATTCGGGGCGCCCGGAATAAAGCTACAATCGCGGTCAGTCTTGATTCGGAATGAAACTACTGTCACGTACTCTATGCACCCCTCGCACGCATAGCCCTCGCTAGTCTTTATGTACCCTCTCTGATGTATGTCGCAAAATTCGCCGTGGCACATCGCTATGATGCCATGACGGCGGGGGCGCTGACTCTGTCCAGTCACGATGGTTTTGCTGGTAGAGCTCATTGGGGCAGTAGAAGCTGGCACGTAAGGAGGGGGAAAGCAGACTGGCATTGCGAACGCTATGCGCCATGGCGCCTACTGCTACGTGGTGGTCGTGAGAAAAGTCATGGTCGGGATGTGACCATGACTCGGTGACTTTGGCGACTAGTCACTCCTGCCCGACTAGTCGCCGACTCGCACAACACTGATTCAAGCAACGGCCCATTTTCGCAAGTGCGGGCCGGATAGAGCGAAGACGGCGCGATGAGGATGCGAGTGCGTTCATGTTGTGGAGGATTTGATTGAATTGATCAACGATTTGTGAAGGTGTAGTTGTGACCATCCCTCGTCAACCTCTGCATGGTTTTATAGTGTTTTCGTTCAAGGCCAGCAGAAGTCTGGTCTGCGTTCGAGAGTATTGGTCATTCCAAAGATCCGAATTTGTTTGCGGGCGCATAATGAAATGATGTCCCTGCAATCAGGAGTCGGGACCGTCGGAAGATACGGAACTGAGTCTGGCAGGCGTCCTGGTCGGGGTTCTCGCCCCAGCGCATAGCCGGTGCATAAACAATGGAGTATTCCCAGTGCATGTCACGCAGTTGGCGCAGGAGGCCTCATTCTCAAAAGATAGAGGACGGAAGACAGGAGTTTACAGGCTGACCACGGACAGGCAGCTCCGGAGCGTGTGTCGACGACAGACAGGCAGAGATAATCGATAATCAATGAGACTAGATCCAGATGCGGGGGCCCGACTAAGTCTGGTCAATGCTGGATCGATGTGGAAGAACGGATAGCGCTGTCGGGAAATGCCGCGGCAACATCATCCACATTAGTCAGTTTTTCGCATTCTCAATTTGGATTCGCGCCTTGAACAGCGACTACCATGACCCGCCCGCGTATCGGTATCTCCGCCTCCCCGCTCAGCGTCTTCTCCGACCCATTGCAGGAGTGCGCTTTACCTCCTTGCTCATGGTCCTAGACCGCTGATTGCAGAGCAGCACACCGCCATAACAGCGCCGCCTCGCATCGCCTAGCAACCGCCCGCACCCTTTGGCCACCGTGTCGTCCCTGTCATTGTCCTGCTCTGCGGCCAAGTCGCCAAAAGACGGTTGGCGTGAGGAAGCCATACCTCTCCTTCAAATTGTGGAACTTCCAGCTTGTTGAATGGTGTGCATGTATGATGCAATCCTCGTCTGCCGCTCATCTCTCGTTTTTGCAGTTCACACTGCATCCCGTTCCTGGACATCGTCGTGGTTGCCGTTTGAATTCACTCATCCCTATCATTTGTGCACGTGTCCGGCGTATTTCCAAACAACCACCTATGCCACCATCACCTCTCATACCGCTCGCTCTGCTCGCCGCCCTCCGTACCAGCAAGCGTTTCAAGTATGTCGTCGCTATGTCACCTTGGTGCTCGCTCCGTACGCGTATACCATCCCTTCGAATCAGCGCGACGACCAATCGCCATACGACCAATCGCCATACGACCAATTGCCATTGCAATGCGGGCTTTGCCACTATATCTCGGCGCAGGCTATCTCACCGCATCCATCCGCGACGTGACTCTTATCATGAGTGCCCTGACTGGCGCCCGTCCTCCTTCTGGTTAGACTCGTCCACCGTCGCGCACACCCCACCACCCCCTCTTCCTCATTTGCGCATTCTGACCACCATCTCATCCAACATCTCGCCAGACCGCAGATGGACTTATCACTGTCCTTATTTGAGATGCCCTAAGCCAGAGCTTCGCTTGTAGCAACATGAGGTCGAGATTGGTGTTAGTTACAGTTGATCTGCGGGTACGGTTCCTCTTCATAGTTTTTGTGCATCGCTCACCTCCAATACGTCTAGGCCCCTCACAACCGGGATGCTTGGAGTGCGACTGGACACAGTGGCGTCAGGAATGCGTTCCAACTTGTCTTTCCCTTCAACCAAAGGATCAAGCCATCCACTCTCCCAATACTCCTCAGTAGTGCTCTCGTCCTCGACAAGGCCTTCGTGGCTGCCCCAGGAGAATCTGAAATGCCCCCAGGGTCTGGCCATGGGTCGGCGTTATCAATCAATCACTCCATTCCATCCTGTAACGCGGTCATATGCCTACTCTCTGTCGATGCGGGCGTTTCAGACACCTTGGGATCCCGTCAGGCGAAGACGCTTGGTCAGCTTTCGGGAATAGAATCACGCATCGGTAGATGAGCTCCTCGCACTGTTGTTGCAAGACAGTGGTGAGTTCACGGTCTCGTATATCCGGTCGAGGTCAAGCTGTTAACATTCGCGACAGTATCTCCCTTTACCGACGCCTGCCTTCACATCGAAGGATCAATTTGCCCCGCCGACTCCCCAGGCCGACCACAAGACGAATGCATGTCCAGTCAGCACGGCAAGATGGGCGCCACCAGAGGCCCTCGGAAATAGACGGCCAGCCGCCGTAGCGCAACGATGGTGACAAGGCCGGGGAGGCCATTGGCAGATGTACGTCTTTAATCTCTCATTGGAATCTGTCTGACACCGGCTGTTTGAACCCTTGCCAGACAATGCACTCGCCCTTGTTCCAAACATCCCGTCGTGCTTTGGAGGCAATCGTTCTCGTATTGAAGCAGTCGGTGCCAGCGTCACGTGTCATGATAGCGTAGCGACCTGGAAGGTCCTGGACCCTTGGCCAGGCGTGATCTCTAACCAGTACAGCCTCCCGAAGAGGGTGGGGCAAAGGTGATCTATGCAATATGAAGCGATGAAGACGGGATGCTGCGGTACCGAGTTCCATACTTAGTTCATGATGTTTACATTCTCTCTTCAAGCTTGCAAGCGTTTTCCACTCGCGGCACAAGAAGATGAACTGGCTTTGTCGGTAAAGTACTCCTGATTGGCGATAACTTCGTGTGCATCTCAACGAACACTGAACCCTTCATGATGACAAAACATGAACGCAAAGCAAGATTATACCCCCAGGAGCAGTGTAGAATGGTTCTTGAGACCTCCGCTTTTGATCAGCGGGCCGCAGACCGACTCGGGGGACGAAGGATTCCGGAAGATGCGATTGATACAGATCGTGAAACGCTATGCTTCTTGACCCAAATTTCTCCTTCTCGAGCTGTTTCCAGTGCACACAATTTCTGGGATTTATATTTTGGTCAGGTATAGTAGTTTCGACTCGGTAACCGATCCGGACACAGCTGGTGAGGATGTAGCATTGTCCCAGCACCTATCTATACTGAAGGAGAACGGTTGATACGCCTACTACATCGCCCGGATGAGTCGATCCATGGTTGCCGTGATTGGGATTTGACTACAACATTCTCTCTGCCTATGCTTTCCGGTGCCGTTGCCGATGAGTCACGCAATAGCGGGGCATTGCGCCCGCGTATTTGCAAGTTTTCAGTGGGATGACAAGGGGGACACTGCTTAAAAGCAAAAGGCGTACACTGGAGTATACTATCAACACCCATTACCATCCCTCCGATTCTCTACCACGATGACAGCCTTTTCTACGCGCGAAGTCTTTCTAGGACGTATCGGCGATGGTGAACTTGCTCTTCATACGGCGGGTTCATCCAATGTTCATTACCCATCCGCGATTCCAAAAGACCGCGTCCTTGTTATTGGAGGTGGTGTCACCGGACTCACTGTTCGTGTCAGAGTCTATGATTCCGATATACTTCTTACGGAGTCCGCAGACTGCTTGGGCTCTTCTCGATGCCGGATACGAGGTTACTATCCTCGCAGAAAAATGGGCTAACCCCTACGACCGTATCACCTCGCAAATCGCTGGGGCCTTGTAAGATTCGGTTTTCAGTACGACGCAGAATCCCACTGATGTGCTTGTTCTCCAGGTGGGAATGGCCTCCAGCCGTTTGTGGAAAACACACTGACGTCGGTACAACTTCTTCCATTTCATTGCCCTACCTGCTCATCCCTTTTAGGTCATCTCCCTTTCCAACTCCAAGCGTTGGTGTATGACATCTTATCGCATCTTCGACAAACTTCAAGAGCTGCTGCCGCCGAACGAATACTTGGATCACGGAGTCCGTATGCGCATGGCTAATTTTTTCTTCGACACGAAGCTTGAAACCATGCCCGACCGCGGCCAACTGGATAAATTCGAGGAAATTCTTGAACAGTCCGATGTACGTGACGTCGACACTTCTTTTTTCGTCTAGCATACTAATCTATAAATGATAGATCAAAGGTGTGAGACGCGACGCCAAGATTGTCAGTGAACATCAGATGAACCAACAAGCGGGCGTGGTCGATGCATACCAGCATCTAGCACCTGTCATCGACACTGATACCTACATGCAATGGCTTCGTTTTGTGGTTGTCTGCAAAGGGGCATTGCTCCAAACTTGTTGTATCGAAGGCGATTTGCTTGACCAGGAAACACAGCTTTTGGCCGAGTACGGCGCGGGCGCCATTGTCAACGCGACTGGTCTGGCTGGCTATGAGCTAGCAAGAGATACCTCCGTCTATCCACTTCGCGGTGCACTTATCCGCGTCGTCAACGACGGGAAGCGTTTCCCAAAAGTCACGGAAGCTCTTGCGGTTACGCATGACGACACCCGTGGTGAAGATGAAGACATTGTCTTCATTGTTCCTCGAAACGATAATACTCTTATCCTTGGAGGTACTTACGCCAACCATGCAGTGCCTGATGGAGACGCTTAAATCCTCCAGGTCTAGCTCAAGCAAACATACATTCACTCGATCTCACACTAGAAAGCCCTGAAATTGTTCGAATGCGTACGCGGTGTAACAACTTCGTGCCTGGTCTGGAGAACGCCGAGTACGATAGAGATGCCCCACTCGTGCAAGGCTTGCGCCCTTTCCGAGGCACCAATGTTCGTGTCGAACGCGAATTACGCCTTCGCAATGATGGGGAAATGAGCCGCATCGTCCACTCATATGGCCAGGGCGGAGCCGGCTTCTCTCTCTCCTTTGGATGTGCGAATGATGTGTGCTCTTTTCAACTCTCCCCAACGTTTTGCTGATGTGTCAATCAAAGGTTCTCAACCTTATCGAAGAGCTGGAGCAGAACCTGCCACCATCTCGGATGACGTTCACACCAAAGCGCTTCCCCAATAAATATTGTCCACCGTGATTGTCTAGTCGCTATATATTCAGTTGCTTAGATATAAGTAAATTAACGATACCTTGTTGACCTCACGCATTCATGACCTTATATACGCCGCGCAGACACGAGTAGCCTTAGATTTACTTTTACAACCCCCCCACCACGTCGTTTTTCGTCACCTAGCCTCTACGTATCTTGCTCGCAGTCGTACCACCTATCGTGCGAACTGTAGGATCTCGAGGCATGAAGACCAGGCGTGTTACAGTTGTTGTAAAAAAAAAGCAGCGGTAGAACGTACATGTTCGCTCATTGAAGCTTGTGTGACTCAAAGGTTCGAGAGACAGACAGAAGGGAAGCTTCACGAATGTCTTTCCTACATCTAATTCCACATCAAATGCACCCCATATTGTTGTAAGTAGCACATTTCTTTTTTTGCCTGTGTATTTTGCTTAGATTGCGTAGGAGGTCCGAGTCGATAAGAGAACGACAGACAGAAATGTAGCTCTGGAGCGCGGTAGGACAGGTGTAGAGACGTTCATAAGCAAGCAGAGAGGGTGAACCAAGAGGCGGGCCCCGACTCAGTCTTGTCGATGTCCTGAGAATTATCAAGTCATGGATCAAAGCGCTGGAGTAATGCTCGATGCGCTTGCAACAGCAATTCAACGCAGTCGTGATGATAGTAGCTCTACTACTCAGCATATACAAGTATGTGCGACATATATGCAGTATGCAGAGTTGCTCATTATCTGTAGACGTCACACGTTGAATATACAGGTCGCCGGGGGCGACCACGGACAGTCATTGATTGGCAGGTTCTTGAACAGGCCTGGGAGCTTTGAGGGCCTCAAGATCTGGGAGCTGTGTTTGACTGCTCTCCACGCACGGTCCGGTGTCATGCCATCAAATATGGCCTTGTTCAACCTTGTCCTCCGGTCTTTGTTGATTTTGAGGATGAGGTCACTGGTCAGGTTGTACGCTTATACCATGATGTGGCTTGTGAGCGTCCACAGATTCTGTTGGATAATAACCCGGATCAAATTGTCCGCCACATTGTCAAGATTTTTCCCTCCTTTGGTCGTGGCATGATCACTGGACATTTACAGTATCTTGGGCATCAAGTTGCTCGTGAGCGCATTTGCACACCTTACGAGCGTGTTATGGGTGCACCTGCTAGTCTTGTTCAACAAACAATTGAGCGCAGAGTGTATCACGTTGCTGGCCCTAATGCACTATGGCATCATGACGGCCAGCATGGTAAGATATCCTCAAATATATATGTACTACTATCCTGATCTTCTTATGTCAGGTCTTATTTGTTTTCGTGTTGTGATACATGCTTTTGATGATGGGTTCTCTCGTCTTGTGACTGGAATACGAGCAAGCGACAATAACCGCAAGGAGACTGTCTTACAGTTATTCAATGATGCTTGTGCAGCGCACGGAACACCCTCACGCGTCAGAGGTGATCATGGAGTTGAGAAAAGGAGAGGTCAAACCTTGCGATTCCGGGACGATTCTAGAGTAGATTATGATCCGATTATGTTCTCGATTAAACTGTTTCAGAATCGTGTGAAAGTCAAAATCGAACGGAATCGGAGAATCGACTCTTAGAGTCAATTCTCCGATTCTGCTTGCTCGATTAATCCACTGCAGCTTACATAACCGTCTGTCTGACTTTGATACCAAAGATTCATCTACAACAAATGGTTCGCGAGAAGGACCCGGATATCTCTACCACCAGAAGAAAGACTGCGAAGAATGCACTGAAAAAAGTTCAGACTAAATCTCACTCAAAAAAGGACGCTACTCCGGAGAGCGAGGTCAAAAAGGAGCCCGAGCCCAATATAGCATCAGTAACATATGTGTTCGCATCTTCCTTGTACAGCTAGGCTGACTCTTGTATCTAGATGGAGTACAGACCTGGAGTGAGATTTGGTGAATGGGATCCGTGAAAATACAAACATCCAGAACATTCTATTCCCCGGCAAAGGCGAGAATGTGTCAACGACTAAAGGCGGGGGAAAGCCTAAGACCGAGGGACACTGGCTTCTGGCTCAGGCTGTTTTCGGTGATGACAAGAAGTATTGCGCGGCACTGAAAGCATGCAAAGCCAAGAAGGACAAGGAGAAATGGATGAATAAGATCAAGAATAAACTCAAGCAGTACGACGTTCACACACCACGACACAGAAGAGATCAACTAATAGACTCAACAGGATGACTGATAATGTACGAGACACTATTGCGGAAATGGGAGCAACTGGCGCTGGTTTAACGTCGGCGGACATGATATTCCTGGAAACAGAGCTGGCGTCAAAGTGGGGTGAGTACCAGGTTCTTAGTTGCATAGACTCACAAAACTTACCTCTATCTCCAGATCTAATCAAAGATGATATGCCATGGTTTTATGAATTCAAGGGTATCCTCGGAGAGCGACCAAACATCATCCCTCACGGTCTTGGCAACGGCAACACTGCTATCGACAAGTCAGCTATCTTTCCGCCAGCCAAAGAAGGATCAGTACCACCTATCGACACTCTGGAGACCAGTAGTCCCGGGACGAGTCCAGTTCCTGAGACTCTTGTCAACAAGGAATCAAGCAATCACGAGAAGGATGATGGTAGTCCGTCTGGAGATGGAGAAGATGTAGAGACTGGCCACAAGAGAAAGCAGAGTCCGCTGTCGAAGGAGGATCATGGAGGGGTCACAAAGAAAGCAAAATTATCAAGCAAGAAAAACGCACCTAAGGCCAACTCATCAGCTCCCGCACCGCCCACTGAGTCAAACAAAGTATTGCGTGCCAACAATCATTTTACCGAGCTGGTTGTCAAGGAGGAAAAGACAGCACATGCAGCCATCTCGCTCAAACAAGCCCGTTTCGAACATACAAACCAGCTTGAATTGGCGCGCATCAAGGCGGAAAGCGAGGTTGAGCAGAGCAAGCAGCAGTTGAAAGCTCGAGTCGCGCTGAAGAAGCTAGAGATTGAAGGGCACAGGCTTGAGCTCGAAATGGCAGCCTATGGAAGACAGTTGCAGTGGCAAGGTCATGGTGTTGGTCAAGGTCATGGTGTTGGGCAAGCCTTGCCCTGGATGGGAGCACCGGCGCAGAACTACTCGGCTTCCTTCCCAGGGTCCACTACCTTGTCATGACGCATCCATATTGAGTGTGGCGCACCCCAAATCCAGGACCTGCAGCCCTCCTCCCGCGGTCGGAACCATGCTCTGCCGCCCGCCGCAGGTGGGAACCAAGTTATCCCGCCGGCCGTCAGATGACGTCACTTGGAGGCGCGCTTCGGCCGATGTGGGAGCGGGATCGCACGCGCTCCCGACCCTCGGGACCAATCACAGGCGGGATGGCGCCATAAGGTGTGCGAAGGCTTGGGGAACGAGTCACCATTGGGCGCCCGCACCCGTCAGGCGGCGGGCATCGGGAATCGTATAAAAGGACAGTAGTCAGTAGCGTAGTCTTCAGAGAACCGTTGTGTATCTACCGGGAATCCCCTAATACACCCACTCTCTTGCCCTCTGGTCGTTGCCTCGCCCCCCCTCTTGTCGAACAGCTAGCCCCGACGCTGACATACCTTTCCGGACACTCTACAGCCGCAAAGCACTTTGCCGGAGACAAGCGAGCCTGGTTCATCTTAGTTGCCATTGGGGATCTCACCTGATCTACAGACTGCTCCGCAGATGCCGCCTCATTGGAAGGTTTCTTTTGAATGGCGTCCAGATGGCCCCGGAGAGGGTGGCTATCGCTTCTACGGACCTACTATGGCACCTGGCACTCCCACCGACCATGACAAGGAGACATGGTATTTCTGCGAGGCACGCAAAGGATGGTTTCCTTTGCCTGCATATTACAGAGCTATTGATGGTAACCTTGAAAGCGAGCCTACTACAGAAGAATGTCCTTAGATAAAACTATATCATAGCTATCCCTATCTATGCTGTTCTCTATATCTAAAAAGACAATGTTTCAACTGTTCCCGCTTAGCTTTACCTCCTCTAAGATGAGTGTTGCTGTGCACAATACGCTCACCGGGATTGTGTTCACTCTCTGATGAACTGTAATCAGAGAGTCCCTCTGCGATGAACGGATTCATCACTCCCACTTTGCCATCTTCTGATCCTGATCCTGCCTCGCACTCCAGCGCCAGACCAATACATGCGACTACCCAATAGGTGGCCAGCTTATGACCGGCTTTGTCCTGTACCCTGAGTGGCAGTGACTTCAAGGACGAGATCTGGTACTAGATCTGAAAGTTGACCATGTCGCCATCGTTGACAGAACATCTGATGAAATGTGGGCGCAATCTCTGCGATAAATACATCATTATTGACTGAATCCTCCCAGCCTAATAACACCTGCATGAAGAAAGGTGAAAGTCGATAGGGAAGCTGCTTGTAAATGGCAATATAGATCATGATGAGGGTACTGTAGGCCCAATAAGTTGCAGCACGAGAGGCAAGCACTAAATTCAGACGAGGAACATAGGCATCCTTAATGACGCTGGAAGACCAAATGATGGTATCGCTCAGCATGTGGTCCACAGCATTGGAGAGCAACTCATAAATAGGCCCATCGCCGGTTGCACTACCGCTGTTCAACGGTATAAGACATATATAATGAGTACGATGAAAAGAATGCTTATAATGCAACAGTCCAATTGGATTTGAGTAGGAGACATGCCAGCGGAGTTGCAGCAACTTGGTATGGCTCAAATAAAACCCCCTCGGTACTCTCTCGCCTACCACCACCGCGGCCAATGAGATACTTGACAAAAGCTGCTCCTTGCACCTGCGACAGAACACTATCGTCGGCATCTACTCGGAAAGCCGCACTTTCCAAGAAAGCACAACTTGATGAAAGACTATGGATAATTTCATTCAAATCGACGCCCGTCACAGGTGCTTCATAATGGTGCGGACGAAGTGTGCGATGATCATCCTATATAATTCATTAGTAAGCTGTAATCTGAAAATATTCAATACAGACCTCTTCATCCACCGTACTTGAATCACTTCGAGCACGACACGTTCCAGCAGAGATAACACAAGCCGGAATAGTGCTGGGTACAGGAGGGAGATGTGTAGGAAGTACCGGCAGAGCTACAGGAACTATGGGAGAGGGAGTCTGCGTCTGAGCCACAGGAGAAGCCTGAACTACGGGAACTATGGAAGACGGTGCAGAAGGGCCAGAAGAATGAGATGAAGGAGGAATAGTTGGCACTGAGGAAACAACAATGCCAGGACCGTCAGGATGAGGTCCACACGCCTCAAGATGGACATCGGGGCGCAAGATAGGTGCAGGCGCAGTGATTGCCTGTGTTCCATACAATATATGCATGGGAAGACACGGATGTCCACGACGCAATGCACAGCCAGTTGTTGTTGCCAGTGACCTTGAATTAGAAGGTGAATTTGATGAATTGAATATGAACATACCAAAAAACATGTACACCGTATTCGCAGGTACTGGAATGTGATTGGGATAGGCGGGAATAGCGTTGTTGATGATTAAGTTGGCAAAACCAACTGCACACATATTTGCTTGCGTCCACCATGCCGGTTGGCAGCTGGTAAGGAACGAGAAAAAATGCGGCCCGCTGATGATATGTTGGAGACGTGGCCCCCCTTCAGACACACCATCGAGCTGCAGTATTCGGGACTCCGGGAGCAATATCAGGATGTGGCGGAATGTTGATAGGATTGTTGCCAGAGTTCAGACCTTAAATAGCACGATCGATGGTATTGTAAGTGGCAGGAGCTCCACGGTTAATGTTAATCTGCTCCAGAAAGAAGAGGCCATTTGTGACACATCGGTAAATGATGGTGGACTGATGCGTGTCTGAGATGCGGATTGAAGTAGGTAAGTTCCAATCGGAGAACGGAGTTGTATTAGACTTGAACTTTAATGAGCATGTTTAAATTTGGATGAAAAAGGGAGATGGACGTACACCAGATGCTGGAATCACTGCATGAAACATAGCATATTTACGCCAAAAAAATGCTAAAAAAAATGTAATTTTTTTTCATCATTTGTTCATCTCAAAAATAATGAAAAAATAGTAAATATTGGTGAAAAAATGATAAGAAAATGCTATATTTGCATATTTTTGTTGTATTTATATCTTTTTTGAAGTGAAAAAATGATGAAAAATTTTACATTTTTTACAGCGCTTTCTGAAATTAAACGGAATCGCCGAAATTTAAAATTGTGTGTGGCAGTGTTTGGATCGGAGGCCAAGGCAATTGCCGAGGTCGCGCGTTCGATTCCACAGGCATGCCCGGATTTATGATAAGTGTGATTCTTTGCTCTACCAAGGTGCACGCAATGGGAAGACCTCAATAATTCACAAAGTACTTTTTTAAAATGAATGTTGCCATTTGAAAGTAGAACAAATATTACATGAGGCAGAATCAGAGTTCTTTAAATAACTGAGAACAGCTCAGAATTGAACACGGGACCTCGGCAATTGTTTTGGCCTCTGATCCAAACACTACCACACACGATTTTAAATTTCAGCGATTCCGTTTAATTTCAGAAAGCGCTGTAACATTTTTTCAGCGTAAATATGCTATGTTTCATGCAGTGAATTGGTAGAAGAATACCACAAATGGAAAGAGTTTGGGTTTCAGGACCTTCACAGCCACGCGCTGCTCCACAACCAGCTGCTGGATATGCTCTTGTGGCGCCCCCATTTCCTCGCCGTTGAGATGTAGTTGAGGTAGATGCCGAGGCTGAGGTGGAGTGACGTTGCATAGCAGCTGTACGACATTGGGCAGTTGTCAGGGCGGATACAGTGTCGTCGGCAAGTGGATTCTCAAACGACCTCACGGTAGGTTCAGGTGTACTATAGATGTGTCAGCAGTTATATTTTCATGATGAAATTGAAGCCCACCTCAAAGACAATGTGCCTGTTGAGCTAGCAGAAGGTATACTCGTTGTGTGCAAAAGTGACGGGGGTACAGCCACAAAAACGTGGCGCCCTTCACCAAAATTTGGGAGGTGCCGAGTTGCCGAGGTGGCTGTACCACACTTACTTTTGCACATAACAAGTAGGAAGGGGGTTATGGGCATGGTATGGCTGTTGCCAAGTAGCAAGGGCACAAATGTCTGTCAAGGTGACCGCAGTCTAGAGAATATTTATAACAGTCCAGCAATATAAAGATTGTGCAGATGTACTCCTGTAAAACCAATGCATGACTTGGCTAGTAGGCAAGGTCCACGACTGTCAAGGGCCGGACCAGGCTGGTGGCGACAAGTAGCTTTGGGATGAGCGCATCCTGCCCTCCCACACTGGCCCTAATCCCAACATATTAGATGATGATGAACTTGACTTAGTGAAAGAAACGTACAAAGGGTGTGGAGACATGGCCAATATAGGTGCAATGGGGAACAAGACACATAGCAATAAACGAGTGGAAGGCGCCATAGAAGGCAGAAGAGAAAAAAGAGGGAAGATACTGTCTTTGTGTCTGTGGGCCATCTTTTATATGTGAAGGACAGCTAAAAAAGACCGCCATGACACAGTCTGACAAGCGTAATCAGAGTCTGGGAAGCCAGAAGACACAACATGAGGCTCTTAAGCGAGCTCTGACCCTGAAATGACAGATTGACACAGCCCAGGCTCTACATCCTTGTACGTCAAAATGATCAGCATGAGGCTATTTAGCGAGTTGATCATTATTTGTGAATCTGTCCAATTTTTGATATATGTTTTTATTTCAAACAAATATTTGTATGTGAGATTTCCCTTTGACCATGTCTTTTGACTTTCAGTCAAGCATTTCATCCTTACATTTCACTCTGAGGCAAGAATTTCATGATCATATCGATGTGCACCACACAACAAGCAAAATGAAAGCTGGCCATCAATCTTGGAACATACCCTGATATTCCCGATCACGGCCATCAAATATGGGCCCTGTATGACGAAATCTCATGCTTAGAAGACGAAATACTTACCCATATTCGAAAGATATGCCCTGGCTCAAATTTTGATTTTTGTCCAATACGGACACCCATACTTACCTTTCAAAATTCCCCTAGAATTGTTGTGGGCTTGGTCGCGAAATAAGATGCTTATGAGATTACTAAGCTCTGGGTTCAATTACTGCTGTCAATTACTGCTGTCGCCATTGCATCGCCAGGACCCGCGTCCACCTGGTTTCCATTGATGCCGTCGACTTACGAGGATCCGCCGTCGTTGTTCCTTGCTCCTGCCCTCATTCCCGCCCTGTCATGCCTCCTGCTTCCGTCTCGTCACCCAGCCTGATCATGGGAGTTCTCAGTACGACATCACTATCAATTCTGTTCAATGCAATTGTTGTGCTTTTGTAGTGCCATTGCCCTCTTGGCCGTGCGGATGCGCCATTGGCTAAGAAGACCGGAGACTAGTGCGGCGGCATCTACAAAAATGGTCTGTTGCATTCTAGATACCTTCATTGAGATCTTACTAATCTACTTTTGAGATTGACATCCCGCAGACTGGCTATGAGCGTGGATACCACTGTATGTTCATTGGATGCTATGTGTTTGTGTGCACTACCGTACAGCAGCAATTGCACGTACACTGGCATGCCTCCGGATGCTATTCAGATTTAGGTTACTTTACGTTGACCAGCCTCGCACCCAAGAATCACATCTAATCACCCTCGACATATGTGGCGTACTGTAATCTGTATGACTTTGTATGTATATGCTCTATATCTAATCACTGCTCTTTGGAACCCTGTGCACTCTCAAATTTACCGACTACTATTCTGGCGCCCGATGAAGCACACAAACACGCAAGCCTACCTACAAGCCAGGCATAGAACAGTACAGCCTCCTCCGATAGCAGTTACCCTTCAAGTTTGCTGTATCATATATGCGACTACCTCACTGACACCCCCGTGAGAATTGTGCTGAACTATTAACAACGGTACAATACAATTAGCAGACACACTTCTCGCAACAACTGGCCTGGCTAAAGTACCCTGTTGAACTTGGCAGAGAATGATATGTCGGGGTTGGGTTATGGGTTCGATGAAGTGCTTAGAGCCTTTGTATGAGGGTCTGCAAGATACCCAGATTTGATTTTGAGAGCTTATGTAGCTTTGTGATGCAAAGATAGGACTCCGAAGTGCTAAGTGAACCTACTTTTGATACAAGAATTCTTTGGAGATTTATTCCCAAAATCAAAATCACGCTTGGAGTAGCCTAATATGGCCTCAGGAATCTCATACTATTGTGTTGCTTGAGTCCACAGGCCCGACATCTTGCTTAATGTGTTGGGCAAAGCGCGGGAACTGTGACACCGGCATCGCGGCCTACGGCCAAATTCCGCATTGGTCACAGGTGTCACAACACCTTCTCGACCGCTAACCACTATCTTACCGCTATGTCAACCCACTATCTTACCGCTATGTCAACCCTTGAACCTCGGAAATACTAAGGGAAACAAACTCTTTTACACACTGAACTTGCACACTGGCTCCTGAGTCTTCCCACAAGGCTCTGACCCACCATTCCATACACACTGCGCCATCACTAAACATAGCAGCACCAAACCATGCCCGCAAGCATGGTCTTCCTCTGTATCAAGGCAAATATCAACCTTATGCGGTCTATCAGAGCCTTGACCCATTTGGAGCCCAGGCAGACCCCTCCTCTATTGATGGAACAGTGCACATGTCCTCAGCCTTCCGACACGCGCCACCCTTCGAGTCCTGCGTCCAGTACCTATCTCTTGTTAGTCAGTAATGCACTAGTATATAGGACATAGTAACAGTGGAGCCGTGTCTGTAGTATTGGAGAGTGATGTACAATATCAACAATTGTCCCATAGTGTTTTATGAATTTGTAGTTCAGAAGAACGTGCTTGAGCATGTCATTCAATTTGGGAAAATTAGCTGAGTATACTATAGACATGTCGTGTGAAGCAATGGTGCCATATGGAAGACTGCCACAAATACGGCACTATTGACGGCGACATATTGGGCGGGGCAGTGCATTGGGCAGGCTGCCAGTTTGGGATGGTACGGGTTGTCCTGATCGTTGATAAGTGACCGCGAGCCGGTTGGACTGGAAATTTTTTTTCTCAGTAGCCGAGACTCTTGTATTTCACGACAAGGCCGCAAGGAGTCCAGCGGAATTTTGGGAGGTAAAGTATTTTGCCCGATCACTGCTTATGAACACCGTCGTTGGCGCTGATTGCTACTGTTACTTGCCACCTAACTACGGGCATCACAGGTGACAAATAGCACTGGCGCTGACACCTTTGTACACTCCAGTGTGGCAAGATCTGTCTTGAAATCAAATTTGTGTTACTACCTGACCCTGCCGTGACAGAGACTTGCTGACAAAGGGACACCCAGACCATCCCATGGTCAATGTAAGGTCCCTTGATGAGTACACCTCTTGTCAGCGTCGGGGTTATTCGCTCGACAAGGGGAGGGCTAGGCAACGACCAGAGGATGATAATGGGAATGTATTGGGAGGATTCCTGGTAGGTAGACAATGGTTCTTTGAAGACTATTCTACTGACTACAGTCCTTTTATATGATTCTCAATGCCCAATAGGTGCGGGCGCACTGTCATGTGATACTGTCTGACGGTTGGCGGAACAGCTCTGTTGCCGCCGCCGCTGAGCGCGAAGAGCGCGACAACTTCATTCCCATCTGGGGGGGTTGTGGCGCAGGGGTATTCCTTCCAAGTTTGTCCTGTGCTGCATGTGATCCAGACATGTCATGACACTTCTTGATTGTTGGAAAGTGATCCTCTCTTCAAGAAATCAGACAGGATGATGCAAGAGTTATCAAAGGGAGACATGGGTGAGTCCTATCATGGAAGGTTCAGAATATCCGGTAACAGAATTGGGGAAGAAAACTGAATAAGAACAAAGTCTGGGTAATTACTACAATCCCTCCTAGTATTTATATGAATATCTTATAGTCGCACAGAATGTTTTGGAACCCGTTGGTCGAGCGCCTAATGTGTCCGAACCGACCCAACGCTGTGGATAATGTGTATCCCAATGTTGTTGTAGTACACCCACCCAATCAAGGAGCATTCATTGATGGGGACAGCGGAAGAGGGCAGGATGAGGCGGGATTGAGCTAAGTTCCTGATAGCTAAATATAACTGGCTCGAGTTATACCATACACAAGAGCGCCCCTACAGAAAGATGTTCAGGCTTGCATCTCTCATGCCGGCCGGCTCACAAGTACCAATCTCTACTAGATATGAGCACAAATGTCAGATATTTTTGGATATTTCAATTATATTTGTATCCGACATCCGAGAATATTTGGATGTTGGATGCCACTCGGATGTTGGATGTCCACCTTCTGAACAAACATCCAAGGCATAATGCTATTGACTGTAATATGCGAGCATTATATGGTAGCTGTGTGACTTTAATTGACATTTAAACATGGTTTAGTGTCATAACTTCATAGTACATAGAGTTTGGGACTACTATTGATGTCGTAATAGCTTAATATATATGAATATTCAAATAGATTTGAATATATACAAATATCTGGGTTTGGGTGCAGATATTTGTGGTTTGGATGTTGGATACATCTGAATAGACACTTGTGATCATGTCTCATCTCTACCTTGATAAAGATTTTGATTCTGCGCCAAGTTAGAATTCTCTATGGCTTGCCTCAGATTTTTGCTACGTTTCTCAAGACGGCCATCAGTAAACATTGCAATCTCACTGATCTTCCTACCTTTAGAACTCTCTTTGAGACTTTAAGGATTACCAAGATGATGGACAACCAAACAAATCCGCTCACCCTGTCTGACACGGCGGGGGTACTGAACACTGCATGAAACATAGCATATTTACGCCGGAAAAATGCTAAAAAAAATGTAAAAAAATTTTGTCATTTTTTTACTTCAAGAAAGATATAAATATAATGAAAATACGCAAATATAGCATTTATTTATTACTTTTTCACCAATATTTATTTTTTGAAATTAAAAAATGATGAAAAAATTTTACATTTTTTTAGCATATCTTTGGCATAAATATCTTATGTTTCATGCAGTGCGAAAACCTACCAGGTTGGAAATTGGCCATGGCTAGCATTGCATCGAGGTTCATGTTGCCTGGGTGGACATCCAGGACAAGAAGACATCCCTTTTTTCCTGGACCGTTCTAAACCTAGAAAGCACAGGCCATATTGACACTGCAGCCTGCTACACTCTCCATCAACAAGAAGTCACTAGGAAGCAACTATGCTCAGTGGTCCGACATTCTTGGAGTAGCCTTTAAGCACAACATGCAGCACCTTGTTGTACACTGCTATTGTGACCCCGCCATCTTTGACAAGGGAGTCATTATTGTGATGCTTTCCATATATGTGTTGTGATCCTGAGACATCTTTGTGAAAGACGGGTCCCAGGAGGGAGCCGGCAACACGAGAACAGAGAGATAAATGGAAAACGGAGAGGCTCAGGATCACACCAAAGACAAGGCACGTACTCGGATATCAAGGGATAAAGGCGAGAGTGAGGTACGTGGGTGCAAGGGTGATGGTCAGAGATAGAGTAGCGTAGTGTATGTAACGGAACCGTGGGGAAGTATGGGGAACCGATCAGTCAATGTATATAAATGGAACGTCCGAGTAAGCCTCCGCTTACACTCCTCCCTCCTCTAAAAAATTGACCTCCACCCTCCAAGCCTAAGAGCCCACCACCATGTTGTTGACCGTGGTCTTGAGGTTTGTTTCCTTCTTCTTCTCCCAAATGTCTAACGCCTCGCAATCTTCAAGATCTCTCCCCGGTAACCATTCATCACCGCTAGGTCCATAACCCACCCATCGTACAAGGAAACGTCTGCCACGGCCCCACTTGTGCTCATCAAGAATTCGTTCGATTAGATGTTTGGCCATCCCGTCAATAGTGACCACAGGTCCAGGGCGAGCCTGCTTACGAGAAGGGAAAAGAGTTGCGTCGTTCGGAACGTATTCCTGTAGTTGGCTGATATGAAAGGTATCGAACTTCATTGAACCTTCAGGAATGTCGAGGGTATAAGAGGAAAGGCCAGTGTTTGCATGAAGAACGCGGTACGGCCCATCAAAACGGGGCATGAATTTTGCCACGCGGGAGCTGTCTTTGAGGACATAATTGCGACGACGATGGAAAGTAGCGAGCATCACACGGTCGCCCACAGCGACTTTGAAATCGGCACGTCGGTGTTTATTAGCGGAAGCCGCCTGATCGACTTTAGACCGAATCAAATTATCGCGCGCCTGCACCGTGTCGTCGATCATCTGTTCGATAATTTTGAGCGCGGAAGTGTCTTCGCGACGAGGTCGGGCGTCAGGTATCAAAGGCGGCAGCAATTGCGGTGAGCGCCCCATGCGCAATTGAAAGCCGGAGAAGCCAGTCGATTTATTGACAGTGTTCATGATGCCAAAACGGATCTGTGGCAGCGCCTTGACCCATCCTTTCTGCTGTCGGTCGACGTGGTATCGGATGGACTGGTTTACCGTTTTATTTGTACGTTCAGACGCACCGTCGGTTTGCGGATGGAAGGAAGAGGACATAGCCAATCGAACTCCAGTTAACTTGTGGAAAGCTTTCCAAAACTTCAAGACAAAAAGTTTATCACGGTCACAGACAATTTCCGCAGGCAATCCGTTTTCGCAGTACCAGTTGTCAAAAGAACAAGGCGGCCATGCGCTCAGCGGACAGGTCGGTACGAGTGGGCACGAGCCTTATGTCAGAACCCAAACGATGGGTGAAGGTTGCAATGCAGTTGAAACCGTCGTCTAACGGCAATGGGCCAATGAAATCAATAGCGACACTGTCGCCACGGTTATCGGGCACAGGTAGCGGGTGTAGCGGACCCGCGGACCTCTTCGTCGAGGATTTGTTACGCATGCAGGGCTCACAAGCGGGAATGTAAGCCTCTTCTAAGTCCCGCCGCATATTTGGCCAATAATATGCATCACGCAACACCGCATAAGACTTGTCGGCGCCGAAGTGTCCAAGAACATCATGAGCTAGGCGGAACAGATCCTCGCGAACGGAGCCGGCACGAGGAATGAGTAAGCGGTCGCCAATGTACCAGAGACCGTTCAGTTCACGAACTTCAGGGAGAATACGCTCCCCGGAGACAAACTTCTTACAAAAAGCGTCGTCAGCATATCCGACACGAATCTGATCAAGAATGCGAGTATCCGCTGTGATCTGCAAACGAGTCTGCACCGAGGCAATAGGGTGAGCCTGGAGCCACGCCTACCAGGAAGGCACCTCCAACGGGTCTTCATCAGAAACAGGAGTGTCATCTGCCGGCAAACGCGATAGCGCGTCAGCTACGGTATTATCCTCGCCTTTAACGTAACAGATCTGCATGTCGAACTGCGCCATCTCCTCCATCCAACGGGCCTGTCGACGAGAGAGAGTCTGTTGATCGTCAAAATTCTCAAGGGTACGATGGTCGGTATACACAAAGAATCGTTCGCCAAGCAAATCCGCGCAGAACTTCTTCAAGGCCCATATAATCGCTAACAGTTCCTTTTCATGAACAGGATAACAAAGTTGAGCTCCCTTGAATTGCATGGAGTCGTAGGCAACGGGTCTAGCAGTCTCCCAGGACGGGCCCCACGAAAGTACAGCGCCCGTACGCCAGTCGCTCGCGTCGGTAGTAACATAAATCTTGTTATCACCAGGAGTCATATGGTCAATGACCGTTAGACATTCGGCTGAAAGGACAAGCGACTTGATGGAATGAAAGGCAATCTCGTGGGCATCAGACCAATGTAACGAATCATGAGGTTTGAGACCAGTCAAGGGATCGAGAATGCGGGTGTGGTCAGCTAGCTTCGGGAGGAAGGCAGCTAGGTATCGGACTAGGCTCAAGAAAGCACGAACGTCGCTGAAGGTAAGGGAGTAACGAAAAACTTCGCACTTCTTTGCGTTGCAGAACAGCTTCTCGACGCGCAAAGCCTCCAAAATAAGACGAACATGTTCAGCATGCTCCTCGACCGAATTTGACCAGATGATAATATCGTCAAGGTAGATATGGCAGAACTTTCCAATGTAGGCCCGTAACGCCTTATTAACGCGACGTTGGTGAACCGACGGTGAATTCTCCATTCCTTGGGGCATGACCACCCACTCGTACAAGCCAAAAGGTGTTGAGACCACAGATAAAGGAATACTATCATCATCGAGGCGGGTATGGAAAAAGCTGTCTGTCATATCTAACTTACCCCAGATTTTTCCGTTCGCTGCGTCGGTGAGGATGTCGTCGATCTGGGGCAAGGGGTAACGATCAGTTACAAGATTGGCGTTTAATTGCCGATAGTCATTGACCCATCTGGGCAACGCCGTTGGGTCGGCCTTAGGCACCAAGAAAGCAGGAGAGGCAAATGAAGATTTAGACTCCCGAATCCGCCCGGCATCGAGGTGCTATTCAATTAATATTTTCCATGCTACGCGAAACTTCCGAGGACAAGAATAAGAGCGAGTTGCAATGGTCTTGTGGGCGTTGATGAGTTTGAGACGACAAAGCTCAGTCGATGGCATTAAATCGACATGTGGCAGAGGTGAGAAAACATCTGAGAATTCCCTCTTCAGATTAGAAGAAAGTTCGTCAAGCTTCTCCGCCGCCGCCAAAGATTCAATGTGTTCACAAACAGCGGCAACGATGCTGGGCAGTTTTACCTTCTCACAACGTTCATCAACTGCCGGGCGGATGGAGTCGCAGTAAGAAATTAATTCGGAACATAAAGCTTTTATGTTACTGTGAGACTGCGAAATCTGCTCCTTGAGGAGTGCATCTACTTGGTTACTAGAGGGGGTTACGGCTACGGCTACTGGAGTAGGGGACAAGTCCATGAGGTTCAGACCGGAAGGCGAATGAATAAGCGAATTGCTAGAGGCATCGATGATTAAATTATTGTGCTTCAAGAGCGGATTACCACCGATAATATCACAACACAGAGAAGGGGCTACGATTGCACGGACGACACGGGAAGACCAACGATTGAGAGGGTCATGGAAAGAGAGTAAAACATAGTCGGATAACGTTGAGGAAGAATTCGAAGAAGGCGTTGCAGTATCAATTCGGACCGGAGAAGGAAGGCGACGAAGGCGGAGGCGTAACGACTGAACAAGCGCGAGAGTCACTAGAACAAACGGTGAGCCATTATCAATCAATACATGAACACGACGACGAGGCAAAAACGACTCCGGGTTCTCATCCTGGACATCACAGTCCCAGAATAAATGGGGCACGAAGAAAGGTGCTGTCTCCAAATCTTCGGGGCATGACATGATTGCAACACTTACGGTGTCGAAGAGTGAGGTGATCCTCACGTAGACAAATTATAATGTGAGTCGCCGAAGACCAGTAGCGTGAGCGGAGCGTATGAGGTGACGATGCGAGTGACGGACGGGTGTCCAGGAAGGAGCGCGATGATGAGTAGCAGTGAGTCGAATATTTGTTCAAGCGTAGAACGGAATATCGAGTAAGTTGAGTATGAATTGAGAGTGAGGGTGGTCGAAGACAAAGGTACCTAATCTATGGCTAGGAGTATATATGAGAATATTGACCTGTCCAAAACAAGGTACAGGCGTAATGTATGTAAGCGAGGCCGTATGTCCATAGCCTAATAGAATATCCGAGAGAGCGTGTATGTAAGAATAATTTGGAGTAGTGAAGGATAGGCGATGCGCGTCGGGGCGTATGAGTAAACTAGGGGTCCGAATGTCCCAGAATGGGTATATAACCTAAACGGGAAACGGCGGCGCGGCGCCGTTTCACGAGCGCAACGGCCAGCACTTCCACAGTGAGGTAAAGTTTTTAGAGCTCGCCCCGAGCTCTCACGCAAGGATTACGGTGCTCGTGGTTTCGCGTTTGTTGTCCCTCATGTAACGCGTCATGTCGAGGTGTGGCTTGTGGACGTAGTTCTGGAAGTCGGTAGCGTCGTCATTCCTGGGTGTCTTTGCATTGGATGGGAGGAAGTGTCGCATCATGTAGTCGTATACACGAGGAAATGCGTCAGGGTACCAGACTCGGTTGTCCTTCTGGTAGTACTTGATGAACCTCCGAGGTCCAAAGTTCGCAGCCTCATCCGCCAACAGAGGGTCGTCGAACCGCGTAGCCATCATATCCTCTAAGGACGTAGCTCCCGTATCGACGAGGAACAAGCTTGGCCGGTGCACAAGTCGAAATTGGTCACCGTACGCTGCTTGCTCGGCCGGGGAAAGGTATGTGACCCATCGCTCGTGTTCTTCGTACGAGAGAAACAACATAGCGCAGCGACGAAAGTATTCGGCGTTGAAAGGGAATTGGCGAGTGTTGGCAGAGGTATAACGAGATGGGATAGGTCGGCTGAAATTGAGATGGAAATCGCGGAGCTCATTCCACTGGAGGTTGGGATCGCGTGTCCAGTAGATGGTTCCATCGGTAGACAGGAGAGCGCGACAAAACGTCGCCGGCACTTTCGAGATGTAGAACATGTGTGAGACTAGGTCGTCGTCGAGTAGATGGCAATGGGAGAGGCGCGAAATGTAGTGCGGCGCCGCGTACAGTGACTCTCTGCAGTCCTTCAACTCGGGTACATGCTCCCTCAACGGCATCTGCTCCCTCCAGTCCGGCGTGGCTCGGTTGTAGAAGGCGCTGCACGCGACTAGAGAGAGGTTGTTCGTCGTGAGGCACTCGGACGTGCACCCGAAGAACTTCATAGTGTTGTTCTTGAACTCGGCGGGGTTGTACACGACGGCGTCGGCAGCGGGGACATAGAGAGCCGGGAGAGTGAAGTAGATGATAGAGGCGTTTGGCATCGCGGGGTATGGGTGGATGTTCGTGTATTCATCCGGATAGATAAGAGAATTGGGAGAGGGGGAAGGCAAGAGTGTACAGAAAGGAGGCAGGGGTATTATCGGTTATCTGAGATAGCGGGCGCCCGCGGGCGAACGCTTGTGCGTGTATGTCAATCGTCAAGGTACCGGAAGTGTGGAACTTGCCAATTAGCAGGCGCCATGCGCCACGCGGAAGGCGTAGACCTCATCGAGTCGGCACAATTGACTCGAGGGTTGGATCGTGAGCTTCTTCGCCGGCTCAAGTGTTGAGCGTAGCGTCTGGTTGTCTGGTCGGAAGTAGAATAAACGTAGGCGGCGAATGTTAACATGACCTTTCAGGATAGCCCCCGAGAGTTCGCGTAACGTGAACGCGTCGCGTCCCCGTTTCTCGTGGATGATATAGGGCCCAGCATACGTCCACTGTCCCTTTCCACCTTTGATCTCATCGAGTTTTGATTCGCGTAACCATACGTACATCCCTTCTTCATAGTCAGAGAAATCAAACTTGAAGTGAGCAAGCTTAGCTTG
Source organism: Strobilurus orientalis (assembly GCA_019915145.1). NCBI lineage: Eukaryota > Fungi > Basidiomycota > Agaricomycetes > Agaricales > Physalacriaceae > Strobilurus > Strobilurus orientalis. The sequence goes on from JAHLML010000004.1 coordinate 3,945,060, forward strand.
GTCCTCGATTGCGCGCCTGCGCGACTCTTTCAGACTCTTGAGCGCGTCGACCATCTTCTCGTTCTTGCGCGTGATTTGTCTTGCGCGCATGGCGATTAGATCGTCGTGGGTATGGACTTTGTCCCAGTCGAGGATTTGCCAAGTGACTTCATCGAGGTCGAATGAAAAGACCGGTTGTTGTCCGTACAAGAGGTAGTATGGCGAGAAGCCAGTTGAGCGGCTGACCGTAGTACGCATAGCGAAGAGAACGGCGTGAAGAAATTGAGGCCAGTTCCCTTTCGCATCACCGGCTAGCTTGAATAGCGCATTCACGAGTGGTTGATGAGCGCGTTCAATGGGCGCATTGCCCTCTGGATGGTATGGGGTTGATATGATCACTGTGCAGTTGTAGAGCGAGCGTAGAAGGAATATGACCTCGCCTTGAAATTCTGCACCTCCGTCCATCGTGATAACGGGTACGCATGAATAGCGACAGACAATATCCTCGTATATGAACTTTGCTACCGTTCGTGCATTTGCTGCTTTGATAGCTCGTGCCTCAGGCCACAGAATTGTCCGTTCGATTGCTTGAATGATGTACTCGACACCACCGACACCAGTTGGCATGTGGATAGTGTCAAGATCGAAATGGCGAAGTAACGGTGCCGTCCACGATTCGTTATAGGGGAGAATAGGGCGGTGAACCATTGCTTTCTGGCATTCAATGCAAGAACGGACGAACCATGCTACGTTGTCGTATAGGTTTGGCCAATAGAAACGGTCGGTCAGAAGTTTGTAGGTGGCGTCCCTGCCACGGTGTCCAGTCTGGATATGGGCCTCTGCAATGAGCTTTTCGCGTTTGCGACGCTCCGTGACTACGATACGAGGCATGAGGCCTGAGTTCTTCTTCGGCACCAGCCACAGTCGTCCGTGTTCAAGAATAAACCGTCGAGAACGGCGTAGAAACTTCAAGCGTTCGCTATCCGTTGTCAGTCGCGATGGGTACCGTCCTGATTGGAGGAAATCACGTAACTCAACCCAGTATTCATCGTCGTCGCGGTCGCGCTGTCCGATTCGGTGTCCAGTCGTAGGGTTGCTGTACACTACGTTCGTTGACGGTTCGGCCTTGGTCTGAGCGACCGTAGACAAGTCGGCATCATAGACGTAGCCTTCGAGTTCCACGAGCTCTCCTGCAAATGAACAAACAAACGACGTTCTGATGGTCGATAATCGCGGGGCAAAGTCCGGGCAGATCCTCGAGTTCCAACTTTGTAGGTTGCGTAACGCGCATCGGGCAAATAGAGAGTAAGGTTGTGTAGCCTCGACGGATGAAAAGGACGAGGTGTATGAGTATTCTGGCGCAAATGAGATCGCCGACGATCGACGGTAGATTGGTGTAGTCCCGTGTGGGTCCCAGTGTGTTAGGAAGGGGTTAGCGTGCTTGACGGCGAGCGACCCAAGCACAAAACGAACCAGGTGAGTTAACGAACGCTCCGTTTCTGGTATCGATTCCCTTGCACCGTACGCAAGGTCGTACGCGTCGAGAAATTCTTCTGCGTCATCTGCAGCATTTGGGTAGTCCGTTTTTATGTCCGTTCGAGATAATGCATCTTCCATCTTGAACGACGACGCAGGGACGTGACGTGTCTCGAAGTCGAATAACTGGATCCAGTAGACCCATCGCAGCATAGGTGCATTCGGCACGTCGTCTGGATCTCTAAGCATCTTTGCAAGTGAGATCGCATCGTGTTCAAGGCAGAAATGGACTCCCCAGACACGATGTCTGAAGTCTTTGAGTGCGCAGAATACGCCAAAGACTTCTGACTTGGGTTGACCGTAGTTCTGTTGAGTCTTGTTGAAGGTAGTCGACCCAAACATCGCCGGTTTCTTGAGGGAGTCTTGGACCTGGTACATCACCCATCCCGCTCCCATCCAACTAGAGTCGACGCCGAGGACTATCAGTCCTTCATCCGAATCTCGAGGCGGTAAAGAGATGAGCTTAGCTAGTTCGTAGTCCACGCGCACAAGTATGGGTGCTGTAGTAAGCCTGTGCTTGAGATGTTCAACAGCGTCTATAGCATCTTCGGTGATCTGAAAGGGCTCGTCCGCGTCAACGTCGATGAGGAGTATGGTGAGTGGCTTAGCTATCATAGCAAAGTTCCGTATCCATCTGCGCGCACCCCCAGCGAGTCCAAGGAACATGCGAACCTCTTGTACGCTGATGGGTACTGGCCACGACGAGATCTTCGTGACGAGATCTGGAGGTAGTATCCATCCTTCCAAACCCACTAACGAACCAGCGATGGTCAACTTCAGCGTTATCATCATCGTTTTCGGTCCCGAGATGGTGATACCGGCGGCTTCCAAAGCACCAAGGAAGTCGTCGACGTTCTCAGCATATAGCCAAATGAACCGTCTGATTCGAGGGTTTTCGGAGATGGGTTCGTCGTTGTAGCGCGATGGCGGACCCCGTACCCCACAGTCGTCTATGAAGTTGTCGCAGATCCCTTTATCACGAACATTCTTGAGTGCGTGTAGTGTACGACGTGAGAATTCTTGAATAGAGTTCGTGTAGCCTTGAACAAGTGTCGTCTGTTGCAAAGCACCCTCTACGCACGAGAACGCTTGAAGAGGGCGCGAGATCTTCGCCACTCTGCATGCGTCAAATCCTGAGAACAGATCCCCGAGAAAGTATGCAGCGTATCCCGCAAACGATTCAGCGAAGTCATTGATGTTCGGAGGGAGCGCGGCGTCTCTCACCGTGACAGCGTTGAGCTCTTCAACGTTCAATATCAGGCGTACCGGTGGTTTAGAACCAGGTTTCTTGGCAACGGCAAAGAGTGGTGAGCGATAGCTGGAAGAAGTTGGTTCGAACTTCCCTATGCTGATACATCTCCTAATCTCCTCGCGTACGTCCGAGACTATGGCTCTCGAAAGCGTGATAGGTGGCCGCTGCCACGGAGTATGTTCGATAACGGGAATGATGTAGTCTGGATAGTAGTCTGGCGAGAATTCGCCCTTCTCTGTGATATCGAAGGCGAAAGCTTTGGAACGTTTGATGAATATGTGAGCGAGTAGATCAATTTCTTCGGCGTTGAAGTCTTCGAGGTTGACTTTAGCGATCATCATCTCCATGCGTTCGAGGGTGATGCGAGTGTTGTACGTCTGTTGACGCCAGGGTATAGGATGTGCGGGGAGTATGAGTTTGGGCGGAGGTGGAATTGGTTTGAAGTGTTGAGCTTCGGGGTCAGGCATATAGGTTGGTACAGGCCTGTAGCGTTGATGTTCGTTCTTATAACGACGGCCAGTTTTCTTCGGACGTGTTGGTGTGGTCGTAGTGGCGAGGTTGTGTAGATATTGAGGAACGACGCGCGCCGTCCATGGGGTTGTAGGGAGTGATGAGGGGTCTAACCCTCGTTCGCGGATGTAGGAGTAAAGCATGGTGTCGTATTCAGGAGGGGGGTTTAGAGTTAACAAAGAGTCGTGTTCTGCAAAATTTTTGTCGCCCATCAAGTATTCGAAGGATCTCCCCAGCGTCGCTGAGTGGGAACGGAAGACCTTCGTTGTCCGTTCCCCCTTCAAAAATCCTCGACATCATCGTCGAAGACCTCTTCGATGCGTGAGGCGGCGTGGTCATGATGCGCGTGCGACGGCGGCCTTTGCGAACGCGACTCGATAGCTGTCTTGTTTCGGGAGTCGCCAGCTTGCACAATGGCAATAGAAAGGGTAGGCTGGTGCGAACGGTCACCGTCTTTCCAAAGAACAAGTCGAACTTCACCTGAACGAGAGTACTCGATACGAGCTGCGAACCAGTGAAGGAACGGCTGCCCAAGAATTACGTCGAAGTTCCCGATGTTCTCGTTACGAGAGATGAAGAGCGAGTGATTGAACTCGTGCGCCCCAATCTTGAAAGGCACTTCCGAGCATAAACCGCTGAGACGCTCTGGTAGACCGTGGATCCCCTTCAACGACCAGTTCGATCCCTGATAGTCCAAGGGGAGAGAACAGTCGTCCGCAACTAGGCTGTTCCCAATTGTGACTTCTGAGCCAGTGTCGATCATCGCTAGTTTGGTAACACCGTTGATCTTGACGTTGAAGGTACCGGTGACCATAGCAAGGAATGGGATCTCTTGGATGGGTAGTGCGTGCGAAACTTTGCGTATAAGTTCTGGCAGCTCGTTTGGATCTATCGCCAGCTTTGCTGAGCCATACGGCGAACGTTCGGCCTGACCGACGATGGGTACTGTGTCGACATTAAACAAGTATGAAAAATCCTCCGATTCGTGTAACTCAGCTCCGTTAGCCTTATATTCGCGACGCGTCTTCGTAGCCGTGTTGATGAGTTTTTGTAGGTCCGGACTGATGCCAATGAGGTCGCGTATGGGTACCTGGACCTCGCGATCCATCATCGTCTTGTAGATGTCGACCGCGTTCGCGTATTCCTGGATGTCCGAGGTAAAGTGGTAACGCTTAGTTGTGTCCGACTTATCTTTGGCCGCGGCGTCTCGCATCTCTACATCCTTGGGTGCTCTCGATGGTATCGACTTCTTCCATCCGTCTTCTCGATTGACGGGGTTCGTCGGCGGCGGAATTGTAACGTTCTTCTGCGGCGGTTTGTACGCCGGCTGGGGTGCAGGCAACGCGTTACCTGGCACTGGCGCGTTACTCGTCGGCGACTGCTTGGTTGGCTTGAAAACTGGCTCGATATCCTTCGCCTTGCCCTTCTCCGGGCGAGCAATCGGGTTGAATCGGTTTTCTGGGTTAGCTTTGCTTCTAGTTTCAACTGGGTTTGCGTACGCAGGTGCAGCCGTAGCTGTATTTCCATCCAGACCCGTGTCATCGCCAAAAACCACCGAGATAGCGCTCGATCGCGTCGACGGTGCCGTGGGGTAGTTCGCGTCGAGGTACGCTGGCAATCCGCCCTCATAAAAACGAGGGACAAACGGGAGCTTGCTCCCATCCGGCAGCACGTATAGTCCAGACTCCGCACTAAGCTTGACGCGTCCCGCGCTCACGAGGGACCTCAGCGTTGTGCAGTTGCGTAATCCTCTTGGATGGTTCGGGTTGAGCACCGCGCACATAAAGCAGTATTCGTCGTTAGCGTGCGAGTGGTTGTGGGAAGCTGGTTGCGTGGTTGTGGGAGGTAAGGCGGCGATTACGGCACCTTGCTCGGTTCCGTTGTTAGCAAGTCCTCCGAGCGCGGCAAGCACGCGAGCGAGTTCCGTGAAGACTGGATTTCCGCTAGATTGGGTCGCCGTGTTGATATGCATTCCTTCGAGACGCTTAGCGAGCTCTGCCATCGGGTCCACAGGAATAGACGACTTAACGGGAGGAGCAAGTACGTCCGTGTCGCGGTGAGCGCTCGGATCGTCAAGTCTATTTCCTTCATCATCAAAACGAACGACTTTGTCCGTCTTCTCTGCTCTCCATTCTTCGTAGAGCAGACTCTTCTTGTCGAACCGTTTCTCGAGTATTTCGATACTATCCGTGATGTCCGGAGCCGTGTCACGGTCGCGTTGTGCCTCTGGGACCATATTGTTGAACCACTCTTTCATCGACGATGGGATGCCCTCGATGAAGTACGCGTTGTAATCCTTATCCGTGATTCGTTTGCCTTTCTTGAGCGGCGCAGCGAGCTTCAGATAGTTACGATAGTAAGTTTCGATAGCTGCAGTGTTTTTGAACGGAGACTTAGCAGCTGAGTCTTTGATGTACGTCTTGAGCTCTTCGAGAGTCACTTCTCGTGTTTTGTTTCGCGACGCGTATAGCTTCTGGAGTACCTTCGTGGCCTTGTCCCACGTCTTGCCTTTGATATCCTCATCAAACTCGGGGAGATCGCGGATGTTCTCTTTGACCTCGTCTGAGGCATACTTGTAGATATAATCGACAAGGTTGTCTTTGTCGGCAATGTTTGCTGCAAGACCAAAGAGGACGAGGTTGTCGAGGAAGAATTTTGTGTTGTATCCATTGTACTTTGGGGCATTCGCGGTACCCGGGATGGGCATGGGCTGGTAAATCTGCGCGTACTGCGTAGGAGGGTTCGACATTGCGGCCGAGGGAGAGGTCTATCCGGCCGTGAGATACGAGAGAGATTGGATTTGAGTAGGAAACAGGAGTATCGGGAGTTCCTGAGTCGATAGGATAAAAAGGATAGGAGTGTTCCGTGTATCCCGCGGGCGTCGCAGATATGCACCCGGCCGAGATAGTGCTCAGGAGAGCGGGAAAATAAGGATAGAGTCTAGGTGTTTGGTGGTGAGCTCGAGTACACTCGAGAAAGAGGACAACGTCCTGTGTGATGAAGTCTAGTTACACTCAGCTGTGGCTGTCTGTGTTCGGCTTCCCCTCGCGGTGGGCTCCACTGTCGAAGAGTGAGGTGATCCTCACGTAGACAAATTATAATGTGAGTCGCCGAAGACCAGTAGCGTGAGCGGAGCGTATGAGGTGACGATGCGAGTGACGGACGGGTGTCCAGGAAGGAGCGCGATGATGAGTAGCAGTGAGTCGAATATTTGTTCAAGCGTAGAACGGAATATCGAGTAAGTTGAGTATGAATTGAGAGTGAGGGTGGTCGAAGACAAAGGTACCTAATCTATGGCTAGGAGTATATATGAGAATATTGACCTGTCCAAAACAAGGTACAGGCGTAATGTATGTAAGCGAGGCCGTATGTCCATAGCCTAATAGAATATCCGAGAGAGCGTGTATGTAAGAATAATTTGGAGTAGTGAAGGATAGGCGATGCGCGTCGGGGCGTATGAGTAAACTAGGGGTCCGAATGTCCCAGAATGGGTATATAACCTAAACGGGAAACGGCGGCGCGGCGCCGTTTCACGAGCGCAACGGCCAGCACTTCCACAACGGCGGCAGCGGAACGAGGACAAATGACATCAGCCTCAACAACAACATCAGCAGACTCAGGCGCAACTTCGGAGACAGCGCGGTCAGGAACCACAGGGTCGGTAGGATGCGCGTACGTATCCATCAGCGCGAGCAAAGTTGCGCTCCTCTTCGAGTGGGGGAATAGAGTCGTTACTAACGTCGGGACCATCCACAGCCTCTGCATAGTCGACTGCGTCATCCTCAGCGGCAACAGCAGTTACCGCAGTAGCGGGCGCAGCCAGAGCCGCCTCCGCCAACCTGTCATTGGAACCAGGTGAGTGGAACTGGCGTCCATCAGGGGACGGTGAACGGCGACAAGGGGAAGGCGAACGGCAACGAGGCGAAGGGGAACGACGATGTGGAGAGGGCGTACACCCACGGGGCGAGGGCGAGCGCCTGCGGGACGAGGACTGACGGCAAGAATCCGAGCGATGGTTTGACTGGCGGTTGTGCGAGACACTGCGCCTGCGCGAATCATTACAAGAGCGCGAATGGGACGAATGGTCTGACAACGGGATGAAGTCCTCCCCCCAACAACCAGAACGGCGGCGACGAGGGCTTTCCTGCTGGTGAGACTGGTGCCGACCACGGTCCCAGCGAGGAGACTCAGTGTTGATCGTCTGGCGGTTCCTGTTCTGGCGAGGCGGCGAGCGAGAGGGTGAATGACCATCATCGCTGTCGTAGTCGTCAGCACCTACCCCGACAACGGCAGAATCATTGCGGAAAGTAGGCATCACGGCAGCGGCAGTAGTGGAGGCCACGTCACTGGCGAAGTTTCCCGATGAGCGACGAGACGAAGCTTGGGAGCGGTAAGCGAGTCTGCCAACCTCAGCCCGTTTGTTCATTGAGAAAGGGCGCTGGTTGTATGTGTTGCGAAGGTCAAGGCGAGAAACAGGGACATGAGGCATTGAGAGCCCGGTGCCCATCTTGTGGCGAATCAGCACAAGGGGCAATGTAGTGTGAAGGGGCGATGACAGAAGAAACAGCGGCAGGGGCAGGTGCAGATTCATTACGAGGGTTGCAAGGGATAACTGGGGCAGCATTCGATCCAGAGGCAGGGGTCGCGTTCAAGAGGTGCAGATATTCGGGGATAATGCGATGACCGTTCCTGCTCGCGTTTCCGACCGCACGGGTGAGGAACTCTGCCGTGATAACCCTTGGGACCACGGGGTTGGAAGATGGGGTGGTCGTGTTCTCAAAACCCGCAGGGTGTTGTGCAGACCAGCTGTTGATCCAGGCAATGTCGCAAGCTTGGTATCCTGGAAGTCCAGGTAGAATCGAAGGCAAGTCGCACAGCAATTCGTCTTTACGGTGGCGCTGCCACGGGATACAACAACGCAAGCACCCCTGAGACATCATCAGATTGAAGAGTTCGAGCGGGGTGAGCCGCAAGCAAAGAGTACCGCCAGCACCGGCGCCGTGATGGGTAGGGTACGAAGCGGGGGGCGTTATGGTTCCCAAAAGACGTGTTCGTGTTATTGTAGGCGGGCGGGGCCTGGTATGCGTTAACGGCAGCGACTGGGAGGTTCGGGTTAACGTGTGTGTGACCACCAACCAGGGCCGCCTCGGCGCGCATGAACTCGTCTTCGTTGACAACGAGTTCGAGCCAAAGAGGGAACGTCTGCGCCGCGGTGGGAGCACCACCCTTGATTCCCTCCAACACAGACTCAGCAGCGGAACCATTATGCCTCAAACGGAGACACAGGATCGGGCTGATCCCCTCCATCAGATCAGCGGCCATTTCCGCGTCAGTAATCTCGTAGTTCGTGCCCTTGATCGGCTGGCGGCCATTGCTGTAAGCCTCGAACCACTCGGCGACGCCACGAGCGTTCTGCTTCATGCCGTGTATGGTGCCACGGACGACGGAGGCACCTATAGCAGGCAGACTGATGTATCATAGATGCCAATTGGCACCTAAGTGGGATGCATGAGCGATGCCAAATAGCACACTGCCAAAACTAGAGGGTGCAAATAGCAGGGGGCGGGAGCTGATGGCTGGGAGCCGATGGTGAGCTCACTGTATGGCGGGTTGAGCTCACTGTATGATGGGCAGGTATCTTAAATGGGCAGATAGATGGCGGGAGAGCTACCTAATTGGGATAGCTAGGGAAGGGGGCAGAATATTGGGTGGGCGGGTTTGGGGGAAGAATTGGGGTGGGGTGGGGGTAGGTGAGAATACGTAGGGTAGCTTCTATGGGTGGGTTTTGGGGTGGGGTAGGGCTTAGGATTGTGGCGCATTTAGGGAGGGGGAAGTGGGGGTTAATCAAGGATGGATTGGGTATAGCGTAGGGTTACTGGGGTGGGTGCTGGGTAGGGTATAGACCTGTTATGTGGCGTATGAATAGGGATATAAATGGGTATTTTGCTAGGGGTATATTGGGGGTGATCGGGGTTGATCAAATTGTGATTAGGGCTTCCTCACTGGGGTTTCTGGCATCAATCACGGCTTACATGAGCTGGGGGATGGGGGTACCCTTCCTCAAAAAATGTGGCACATTTTAAAATATATAAAAAGCCCATAAACTTGCAAAATGCTTTGACCTGTCATTATAAAACATGAATATTGCTATAAATGAATACATGCTGCGTTGGATTTACATCAAAACGAGGGGAGGGGGGGAGATGAGCAGGTTTTTTTTTTGGCACAGCGCAGGAAGCCCAAATGGACGACCCACATACCGTGGACAAAAAGAATGAAAAACCCTGTACCATTGAACTGAACGCAGCCTCTGGTACATCGTTCCATGGTACAGGGTTGTGAGGGAATGGAGGGGGGAAGCGTGGGAGTGAGTAGGGGCAGGTGCAAGTGCGTCGTTGACGTCCTCCACATGTTGTCGCTGTTCTCCATGAGGCGTGGTCATTGCCATTGTCCAGGCAAAGAGAGGAACAGTGAGGTGAGAATAGAGAATCTCACCTAGTTGGCAGGACCCCGCAGTGGTACTGTCAAGCCCCATCCCATTGCCGCGCGCGCAGGAAATCGCATCTGCGGCAAGTTTCTACCGCCATCGTGCACTCCGCCGTCATTGCCGTTGTGCTCCGCAAGTGTGGAGGCCTCAAATTGAGGGCTTACACAGGTGGCTGCGTCGTCGTTTCACGGCTTATGCAAACATTTGACGTCAAACATTATCCGCGCCATTTGCGAGGCGTGGAGACAGCGGCAGCGTCTAAATCGCCCGGGATCCAATGCCGACGGGTCCAAAGAGGGCGCAGGAGGAGTATGGGGGCTGGATGGCAGCTCGTCTGACAATGAATGAGTTGAAAAATCTAAATAAGAAAAAACATGAAAATGAAGAAAATATACTAAATGCGCCGACGGCCCGCCGCGAGGGCTAGCACAATGCAACGCGGCACCGGCACCGTTGTGCCCTCCAGGGGCGTTAGCCTTCCAGTGACGGCGCTGGGAGAAAGGAATGTGATTGGAGGAAGGGGAAAAAACTACACTAAATGTGTGAAGGCCCGCCGCAAGGGCTAGCACAAACACGCGACACTGCAACCTCCAGGCCCTCCGGGGGCGTTAGCCTTTCATTTGCAGCGCCGGGCGAAGAGGAAAAAATGGGTGGGGGTGGAAAAAAAAGATAATGAATGATAGATACCTACCTGTTTGTGCATCTGTGGCGCACTGATACCCCATCGACCCAACGCGTCCCTCGTCATGCTCGTGGTGTCGGTTCCGGCATCGCCGTAGTCGTCCGTGGGGATGCAGCAGCACGGCTGCCCGCGGCTCCAGACGCGAGCTTGCGTCCAAGTCGGCCCAGATTGGCAAAAAAATGAAGAGCAGAAGACAACCGCGACGTCGAGAGGGGTCTGGCGGCGTCGAGAAGGTGTGGTGGTGGTGGTAGAAGGCAGAGTAACGAAATCGAACAAGGCCCAATAACGTTCCGGCATTTGCCGGATCGTGCTCGGAGCGTTCTCAACAGCGTTTGGGACTGCGTCGTAGGACTTGGACCGTTAGTTTAGCCATCGGAATATGTTTAGATATGATATATGCATTGTTGTACGCAACTTCTGAGGGACTTGCAATGCACGGACAAGTTGATGTCAGCTGGTGCTTTGTTCGGCAGTAAGTCCTGCGGGAACCAGTACTCAGTGAGTGATGTTATAGAGTCTTAATCAGTTAGAATACTAAATGGAGTGGATGCATGTAATTGAGACAGAGCTCCCGCAGAATGGGCAACCAGATATCCGTATCAACATGGATCTGTTGAAATCTCCATCGTTAAATATACTCTCACTACGCTCACTCGGCCCTTACGTGTCAGCTCCGGAATGAAAATGTCATTTGACTCAGAATCTATCTATCTTTAAAATTGTCTGCACCCCGCAGAAGAAATACTGTCTTATGCATCGAGGATTTATGGTCGAACAAATGACCTCGTTGGCGGGCAACCATTTCGGAAACGGTGCGGTCTCGAATTTTGTATGAACCATTATATATCTACTTATCAGCCAGCAGTAAGTAGTCTCTCTGTCAGTGGGCTCTACTACCAAGTAGTCAGACAGTGAACAACGCGTTCAAAACGCGTTGCTCGACGTCGAGCTCGATGATCGGACGGATCGGCCCGATCATCCGAGCAGACGATCGCTGGCCATCTTGGCCTCCTACCACAATGGCAGCTCAACGACGAGCTGCCATCCAGCCGCCACCCTCCTCCCACACCCTCTCTGGACCCCTCCCCACCGGATTCCGGCCGATCTGGGCGCCGCTGCCGCCTCTGCGCTTCGCAAACGGCGCGGATGACGTTGGACTACAACCGTTCGCGTAAGCCGTCGAACGACGACGCAGCCACTCGTGCAAGGCCTCGATGTGAGGCCTCTGCACTCATTGGTGACGGCGGTGACGGCGGCGAGCGGTGAGGAGAGAATTCGGGGCGCCGCGGACGCGATTTCCCGGGCGCGAGGACGGGAGCACGGGGCTTGGCAGACTGCTGCGAGGGTCTGCCAAGCAGGTAAGCTTCATTCACCTCCCCACACTCCTCCCATTGCCTGGACGACGGCAACCGTGACGGCTTACGGAAAACGGCAGCGAGACGCGGAGGACCGCAACGACGCGCGGACGGCTACCGGACAACGACGATGATGTCCGGACGACGACGACAACGTTCGGACAACGACGACGACGGCGTCCGGAATAACGACGACGGCGGCGATGCCCGGGTAACGACGACGGCGACCGTCGACGGCGGCGGCACCATCTCACCCCACTCACCTCGCACCACCACTCCCGCTCCCACTCCCACCCACTTGCACCCAGGCCTAATCACTCCCACGCTCCCCCCCGCGTCTTCACGCATTCAACCAGAGTCCGTCCGAGATCTCGAAGATCCGGATCGGGCTCTCGTCGTATGCATTGCTCTCGAGGGCCGCCGGACGACGATGGCAGACTGACGACAAATGTACGGCGACGACAAACAGATGACGACGACGGGTGTACGCTGACGGATGGATGGTCGTTCGAGGGTGGTACTCCCAGTTTGCCCCCTCGTTGTTCTCATCCCCATGCCCGCTCCTTCCTTCAACACTGTATTGATGAACACCGCCGTCAACGGCGTGTCAGTTCATTGGTGCAGCGTTGTCTTCTATTTCCGTCCACGGTATGTGGGTCGCCTATTTGGGCTTCCCGTGTCGTGCCGGAAAACACCCCCTGCTCGCGCCTGTGTGTTGCCCCCATGTATTTATTGTAATGTACTAATTCTGTGATACTTATATGTGGCATATTTCTGATTACATTTTTTTTGGTTGCGGGTGTAATCATTTTGAGTGTTTTATATGTTTTCTAAAAAAAAATTAATTGCGCCACACTTTTGAGGTGGGGCACCCCCATCCCCCAGCACATTTACCCCGTGATCAAGGCCAGAAAGCCCAGTGAGGAAGCCACGATCATATTTTGATGGATTCCGATCATCCCCAATATACCACCAGAAAAATACCCATTCCTATCCCTATCTATACGCTACACAACAGGCCCATACCCTACCCAGTACCCACCCCCGTAACCCTACCCTACGCCTAATCCATCCCTGATTCACCCCCACCCCCCTCCCTAAGTGCGCCACACTCCCAGACCCTACCCCACCCCAATACCCATCCATAAAATCTACCCCACGTATCCTAACCCATTCCCACCCATCCAGCCCACCCCAATTTTTCCCCCATCCCCACCAGCCAATATTCCCCCCCATCCCTTACCCATCCCAATTAGGTAGGCCATTGCGCCACCTACCCGCTCATTTAGAATGACCTAACCACCCGCCCCCGACACACAGTGAGCTCCCAGCCACCCCCCATCTTTCCCGCCACCTGCCCGCTCCTCAGCCAGCTCACCCTAGCCTTACCTGCCATTTAGCTGCGCTCATGCATCCCACTTAGGTGCCATTTGACACACTTTGATGCATGATTATGACTTACAAGGCTGACGGAGGGCCAGTCGCTCGTGAAAAAGCGCGAGCGAAGTTTATGGCCAAAGACCGCAATAGTCGTAGCAACGAGGGAGGACTTGTTCGCCTGATACCACTGCTTGATGGCAGGGTTGATGAACCCGGGTGCGCAGAGTGGAATAATCGTGTTGGCAGCAACGGAAGGTTTGTAGGCGGTATGCCATTCGTCCAAAGCGTTGAGCGCCTCGGTGACAAACGCGTGAGTCAGCTCACCAGCGCCGATGGAAGGTGGCTTGCGATGATCGCCCGCAATGACGTTGTTATCGTTACAGTTGGACATGTTGTCAACGTCGGAAAGAAAGGAATCAGAGGAAGAATTTGAGGACGAGGAGCTACTAGAGCTGAGCGAGTGATACACGGTAGAAGCTGGAGAGTTCGAAAGCAACACATAAATTGAAGGCGTCGGTGAAGACCCGGTGGATTCGATATCGGCGCGTGTAAGGACGTGTTGTCTAAGCGGCGAGCTGGGGCAAGGGGAGGCGTTTATCGAACGAGGAATTGGAACAGGCGGTGAGGCCGATACGGACAACGAGGCAGGTGCAGTTTGGGTTTGGCTACGAGTATTCACGAGTCTTGGGGCTGTGCCGCATCTATTGATTGACGAAGAAGCCTGGTTACAATGAGTCGTAACTGAGAAGAAAAGCAGTCGTTACTGACCACCGTGGGTCGCGTTTGGGTTACAAGGAACGGTTGAATGCAGATAAACGGGCGCGGTTACGAGACGAGGCAAGCTTGGGCTACGGGGTTACGTCAGGGAACAGTTATGATGGTTTTACGAGGGTTACGAGAAGAATCGATAAAGGCGGGCAGGAAATGAAGGACAAAGAGGGAAAAAGAGGGATCAGACAGGGAAGCGAAGAGGTGGTATTGGCAAGACTGCAATGTCCAGCGCGCTACAGGAACCTGCCTTTGTTCAAATAAGCGGTAATCGCTCGGGAATGCGTTGCGCAAGCTGTAAAAGAGCTAACAGGCGCTCGAGTACGTGCGATTGTCAAAAAAAAAGTGAAAGACGGGTCCCAGGAGGGAGCCGGCAACACGAGAAGAGAGAGATAAATGGAAAACGGAGAGGCTCAGGATCACACCAAAGACAAGGCACGTACTCGGATATCAAGGGATAAAGGCGAGAGTGAGGTACGTGGGTGCGAGGGTGATGGTCAGAGATAGAGTAGTGTAGTGTATGTAACGGAACCGTGGGGAAGTATGGGGAACCGATCAGTCAATGTATATAAATGGAACGTCCGAGTAAGCCTCCGCTTACACTTTGTGCTGGTCTGCGAGGTTTCATGCCAATACGCTATCTGGTAGTAACACTGGGCAAAGACTTTGCAATTTTCATGTGAAAAAATAGGTAAAAGAACCTCTGCTTTTTTCACAGATTTTTCAGCCGTCAAATCACTGAAAAATTCAAAGAAATTCATCAGAATATTTAGAGAATTTCACAATATTTTCACAAGTAAAAAATTTGTCAGAAAAACAGAGGTTTTTTCATCTTTTTTTACATGTGAAAAACCTGAAGTTCTCACTCAGTGTAAGATGGCCAAAGACCCATCCGCACGGCGACAAGAAAAGTGGCAATCCCGTTCAGTTAGGGCCCGCCTACCCAGCCTACTTTGGAGAGCTACAAGGTGGCTCTGGCAACTCTGCAGCGGGTATGTTTTACAAGTGCAATTATTTTATCTATTATTGTGGACTCTGCTACAGACTGTTATGATGCGTCCCTGGGTCTGGGACCCTCTCTACGATGGGACCAACAACTAGGAGTTGAGCACCACCTTTTGTTGTAGGGACGCCAAAACTGGCCATTACGGAAGTCACCGACATCTGTTCTGGATACTAAGATCAGGTCCCGCAGGTCTCCCAACCGTCGTCCCACCCGCGTCGGGGCTCTTCAACCAACGGGAGAACACTTGTACACGCCCGCATGGCCGTATGACGCAGTCCGACTATTATTAGATTGGGAGGCGCTCATTGAGAGTTGGGTTCCGCCCGATCCTGCCCTCTCCCCAACTCTGCGCCAATCAGACAGCACCTTACTGGGCAGGTACTCGTTGGGGACAGCAGAGAACGCCTCCTCCGCAGCAACTGATTGCCCCCAACACATCGGTCAACCCAATGGTCAGGCCTGTCGGAGGATCCGCGTAGAAAGCGTTGAGCAAGTATAAATACAGGATCCACATGTGGTAGTTACTCAGACTTCAGCCTTATCCAGTTTCTTTCCCACTCTTCATGCGGATACTCTGAGACCTCCCCGACAAGGACCCACCCTCATGTCTCCCTTCGACTCCCCAGTGTGTTACGACCTGATCCCGCCGCGACAGGGACCGACCACCAACAGTCTGGGGGACCGACTGTCTGGTGGTTTTCCTGCGGGCACAACGCGCATATCGCTCGAGGGGGTTCCCCACGCTGTCCCAGACTAGCAATGGGGACCTTCGACGAACCACGTCCTCTACGCTGGCCGTCGGTGGGAGGTTGCTCAACTCGAGGGGCAGCCGGGGAAGGCGCGGGGAGGTCGAAGGGAGACATGGGAGGGGGTCCTTGTCGGGGAGGTCTCAGAGTATCCGCATGAAGAGTGGGAAAGAAACTGGATAAGGCTGAAGTGGGAAAGAAGCTAGATAAGGCCGAAGTCTGAGTAACTACCACATATGGATCCCGTATTTATACTTGTTCGAGGCCTCCTACGCCTATTCTCCGATGGATCCTGTTACAACCTGATCCCGCCGTGACAGAGACTTGCTTACGGTGGGACACCTCTGTGGCCCAACCGTAGCTTTCCTGCAGGCCCAACACGTACACCGGTTTGCAGTGCTCGTCTGACCATCCAATGGTAGACGTGGGGTCCCTCGACGTCCGCACGCTAGGATCTCTAGGGGGCATTCCTCTCTTCAAGAGGCCGGCCGATACGATCCAGGAGTTGTCGAAGGGAGACATGGGTAAGTCCTATCGTGGAGGGTTCAGAGTATCCGGCAACGGGGTTGGGGAAGGAAACTGAATAAGGACGAAGTCTGGGTAGTTACTACACGTTGTCCAGGTATTTATACGAAAATCTATAGAACCTTGAGAGCATTCCAGAAACCCTACAACCGCGCGCCTAGCGCGTCGGGGCCGACGCGGCCGCTGCGGGTGATGCGTATCCCGCCGTTGTCCTGGAACACCCGCCCGATCTCAGAGTGCTCATTGGTTCGGGAGGGCGGGATTTGGCGGGATGGAGCGGAACAGGGCGGGACCCGCTTCAAATCGACTCCTGAGGCCTAAGTATAGCCTCCTCGAGTCATGCACCGCATGGTGGCGCTCCAGAGCTCTACCGAAGAGCGGGAGGGTCCCGACGGGGGCGGGATGGCACCCATAATAGATTCCGGGGTCAGAGTTGAACTCTCAACCTCCCAATGCGGAAACTCGGTAACTCCCGGCGTGGCGCTAGTTCGAGAGGTTTTGCTGAGATATCCTCTTCCTGGTGAAGCGACGGGGTACAGGAACCGGGAGAGGGGTGTGTACGAGTGTGGCGTGGATGCGTCATGACAGATCCGACCATTGACCTGACCAATGCGTCGGAAGCAATCAATCGTCAAGGAGGAGGCGCCTTCCGCCGTCCCCGACAAGTACCCGCCCAGTGAGACATCGTCTGATTGGCGCGCGAGCTAGGAGGGGGCGGGATTGGGCGGCGCCCAATTCCCGCTGAGCACTTCCCGATCTAATAATAGTTGGGTCGCGTCATACAGCCATGCGGGCGCGCGCGAGAGTTATCCCGTGGGTCGAAGAGGCCCAACGTGGGCGGGGCAACGACGGGGAGACTGGTGAGGCCTGATCCTAGTACCCAGCGCGGGCACCGGCGATTCCCGTGATGGCCGGTTTTGGCGTCTTTACAACAAGAGGTGGCGCTCTACTCACAGTTGTTGGTCCCTCCGCCGAGAGGATCCCGGACCCGTGGACGCGTCATAACACAGTGCTTCGTCCAGTCGTAACACAGGCATGGGAGATGTTAATTGAGACGGATGCAACCACCGTTGTTATTGACTTTGGTGACAAAGAGTGCATTGGCATTTGACATTGACATCAACACACTCGCTCTCTCTCACTGCCACAGCGTCAGGTTTGATGGAACAAGCACGGCAAACACAATAAGACATCTGCTGGCACCCTTGCCACGGCAAGTTTACATTGGTTTGGTCCTTGAAGTGTGTTGGAGCTTGTGGTGCGCTGCCGCATGGTCAAAGCTGTGTCCCAGAAGTGTGGTGTCCGTTGATAATGTCTTGATATAACACAGGTGCAAGATCACAGACTAGTGAGATGACCAGACAGTAGGGAGTATTAGCAATGCGGCTCGAAAGCAATTTGAGCTGTGGAAAACACTCGCTCAAAAGAGACTGAGCCGTGGTGTTGAAAGCAATTTGAGCTGTGGAAAACACTCGCTCAAAAGAGACTGAGCCGTGGTGTTGATAGTCCCTAATGAGATAATCCTAAGGGGATGAATTACATGTTTAGGTCCAGTGTAAGTACTTGCTATTGCTATTAGTGTATGCAATGCTCTACTTGGGAAGTGGAGTCTGCGGAAGCTTGTAAATTTTTCTGTAAAATGGTGAATCTATTTTCAGGTCAAAATATGGCAAGCAGTTGAGTGTTGAACAGTCAGCACTACTTAGACTGGTGAAACCAGTCAGTATCTACACTACATTAGAGAACAGAGCGGTGATGTGCTGGGTGCAAATAGGCCACAGAATATATAGAATATATCCACAACCAACAAACAACTAAAACACTCCTAAGTGGGATCTTAAGATTGGATGGGTGGTGATAGGTAACTAAGAAACTACGCTTGTTTTGGTGACAACAAGGAATAGGTGCGTATGTACGCGTACTTGAACTGGATAGAACAAGGTCTGAGTGATAGTTGAAAGGGGTTGGCAAGTGAGCCTTTTTAGTCTGCACAAATGCAAGTAAGATGGGGGTATTTGAGATTGATTGTGGACTTGTACACTTGCGTGACTAGAACTCGAAAGCCGAACAGAGGACAACTCCAACAGACGTATAGACTGTTGAAATGTATGTTCTAAAGGGTACTGGAATAAGACAGGTGCCCGGTTCGCAGACACGGGATGTGCAGCCTTTGCTCTTCGCTAAGCTTTTGTTCTAGGTCTTGGGTCTTCTCAATTCAACTCTGGTAAGTCGCACTGGTGTTGATAGCAAGAGGATTGGTACAACTTCTTGTATTCGCAAAGTGTTATGTTAACTAAACTTCTACGTCGATGCGGACCCTTCTAAGGACTGGTCGGCTTCTCAGTAAATCCGTGCGGTATCTCTTGGGAGAAGTCCGGGCTCACAAAAGTTCACTTCTAATTGAATCGCAAGTGGTTCTAGCTGGGGGATCTTAATCTTCTATCCAACACCGAGTTCTGTATTTACTCAGGTGGGGCTCTTAAGTTTGGGGGACTTTGGGTCTTCAATAGTGTGCAAACGGGATCTTATTTGAGTGTATACTCGAGCAAGGTTACTACAGGGGGACGCTTTGTGGGCTGATCTCTGCGGGGCGCTAAACTGAACTATTCGACGTTACATGGTGTCCTTTATAGTATTCTACTCGGTAAAACGGACTAATTACTGACTCATCACTGGGGTGGTACCATGAGGGTACTCCCAGGGCATAGGGTTCCGGCCACGATTGCTATTGGTGCGGAGGAGAGAAACTATTCCTTGGGGAGGTGCGAGACATCGGTTGACTGCGCATTATGGCGTGCTTCAGGAACCTGGTCTGGACCGAAGGAAAGTTCTAGTATTTGTCTTGTATCTGGTGTTTGGTGTCTGCGCCACTTCCTTCAGGCGTTAAAGGAAGTGAACGGTTCTGTAGTTCTCTGTTTGTCTGTTATGATATCTTTTGTTTGAAGCAACTGAGAGTGGGGATCTCTGGCAAGTGTAGTCTTTAGGGTTGACGACCGTCGATGGTGGAAGGGATAAACCGGGCAGAAGCTCGCTGAAACGCATTTGTTGACCGCGGCCGTGTATGGAATGGTTCCACGGAGGTACCTGGACCGATCTGATCCTTAGTTGTCCCAAACGGGAACTGAACTCCTACGTTGCGTCTGCTTCTCCTATACCTGATACGGAATCTTTTGTGAACGAGGGGCAAGACTCAGTATCCCGTCTGTACGGGATATGACTTCTTTATACCCTTATTAGATCTTTGCTACTTATTCTTTTAGCGGCCAACCACACGGGTGCTTACGCCTTCTAATCAATTGACACAGATCCCGTCTGGACGGGATACTGGATCTTGTACTCTTGTCAAGGTTTTAGATTGATTGAGTGTCTAGTAATCTGCCGCTTGGCTGTAAACAACCATTAACGTATGGAATTCGTTAACTGCGTCTTGATTTGTGATACTAACGTGACAGTGACGTATGTACAGAGTGTAGGATTTTCGTACACCGGTGTTACGGTAGGACACATTGGATAGTGATATTCAGTACAGACGGTCCGTTACTGGACTGGTATTTAACCGTAGTTAACGTCTGACTTTAGAGAACTAGTCCTTGCCCTAGACTGTGTCTCTGATGATAACTCATGTACACCTGGCCTTGTCTACGTTGAATCCTCTAGACTGAAGCTTGATAGAAATCGCAAAATCCGGGGTTTCTAGCCCTAGAATTGTAACATGCGTATCAGCGGAGTAGGAATTAAAATCAACTGAATTACTAAGCAAATTACTAAACAAACCAACCAAACAGAAAATCAGCTACCACTATTACCGGGCCATGAGTTCAATCCTGTGTTGTGCTAAACTATACTGTGACAATGGTGTTGCTTTGTTCTGGCAATGAGTTGAGTTGACAATGGTTGGTAGATACATAAGTACTGTGTACAAAAATTGGAATGCTTGACCCAAGGTGCTTGGGCTTGAGAATGAACTGACAATCTGACTATGTACTGACAATAGTGTGCACCAACGCTGGGATTTGACAATGGACTGATGTTTCAACAATCAGAAACTGGCTCACCCGCTTCTAAGAGTATGCTCAGCATACATACACTGTGATGATAGCATGGGGCTTACATCCACAATGTAGTGCTCAATCATGACTTGATTTTAGTCTTCTATAAGTAGAGTAGCAAAATCCAACAACAATGGGCTGCTTGAGCGCAAACCTACCCGTTGCCAACAATTTGAATCCGCGCTGCCGCGCCTCTTCAACAATAATTCTGACAATGGAGTACTGCTGCGCCTCTTTGACAATGCCTGTCAGAATAAGAATGGAGCCTGACAATATGCAGCAATGATGGACACTGAGAATGATACTGACTGTCTGATGAGACAAAGACAATTGAACAATCACATAAGTTGACAATGCATGGGCTGAAGAATTGACTCCGTATCTTTTCTTACACTGCATACAATTTGAGGAGTCCAACAGGGTGAAGATGTATAAAGAATGAATCTGTAATACGGGATCAAGCATGAGGAGCAGGACAACAGGATCCTAAACAGAGTCACCAAAATGACAACAATTGAGGCGTACACCACAGTGCTTTTGTTCACATTACTCATGACCTGCAAGTACAGTGCCCTACCATAAGCGTGGAGAAGGCCAAGCTGTGATTGACAATAAAGTGCTTCAACAGGAAACTGGCTGGCGGACATGACAAGAACTAAAATTAGGGCAACAAAGTATGTCATCATCAACGGGTTTGGGACAGAGCCCCAACAAGCTGGAATGACTGCCGAAGGCAGGATTGGAAGCTTGTAGCTTTGTGTATGATGATGATGATGGGAAGAGTGTCTATGACCTCATGACTCACGAGGTACTGTTTGGACCCAGACGGCCCGGGCAAGGTACCATCAAATCAGATCAGTCTCAAGCCAGCCTGGACCAACGACCATGACCCAACCATGACCCAACCATGACCTGTCCGACATTCGTTGTTCCATGATCTCCTCTACAGATGACCGGAGTGCTTCAGCACTGTCGCTCGTTTCTACTTCGGGCATTCACTCGGCTCTATCAGCCCGTTGACGTTGATCACTGAGGAATGGGTCTTACACCGCTGGCGCGTGCGGCCTGGAGGAAGGTCCATGCACATGTCTTGCCAGCCTGTGACCTGTCTATCTCCCTTGCAAAACGTAGTGCTTTTGCAGTACACTCAAAAATCGTTGTATTTAGGTCACACCACCATCTTCCCGGCACCCCTTCCATCGCGCATAGCCACGGGAAGCCTTTTACTAGCATTGGTTCATGCCCAGCATATCGGACCTCCCGCGCTGCAGCCTGCACACGTTACCTGCGACAGACTTCCAAGGACGGTGCGTGCGCCTGCACTTCCGAGGCTTCGCTTATGAAAAACCTTACACCCCAGTCTCCGCAGTGCGTCGTCGTAACCTCCCATCTGCCCGTTCCCTGATTGTCGTCATCGCACTTTCCATTTCACGACTAGCTCTTCGCAAGTCGCTGCTGCTCCCTTGAACAAGTCGTTCCCCCTACCAAGACCTCAACGCATGATTCATATATACCTACGATCGACCTACATCCTGCGTGCCCCCATCCAATAATACGGACGGAAATTTGTTGCGGTGGTGGAGTGATGGTATGTGATAAACGATGATACCCTAACCCTAGAATCTACTCTAATCTACAAGTCCGTGTAAGTCCGCGTCTCTACTCTCTCCCTTGCTACGATCCCCCACTGCAGTGGGGCATAGCCCGTTTTCTATCTCGAATCCATCACCATCATGCCCATGACACGGGGCGATCCCATCACTCAGAAGTTACAGGAAGCCTAAATCGTTGCAAGCACTCTCCATTGTTGGAACGTTCGTTGCGTCCGTCTGTGAGGATTCGTGCATGCTAGCTTCAATATCACTGACCGGTTGGAACGCAAAGGCGACGTGTTTCTATATGTCCTCCCGATCGTCTCAACGAAGCCTTTGTCGTTCCATATCCCCTGCCTCGCGTCTGATATCAGCAAAATGCAATGCTCACAAGTTATTGACTGAATCGTGCACTGATCAAAGCGTTAGTGATGCCCATGTTACTATTCACCCCTAATGAGCATCTTCCTACAATCAGAGACAGATCGCAGGAAGCCAGACGTCCGAGCGCCGCAGTCTTCCTTCGTATATTTCATACTCGTTTATCTCTCTAGGTTGTACCGCCATGCAGTTGAACAAACAGAATCAGTTAGGTACTCAGAGTCCGCTCCTGGCCAAGTAATTGTCATATCCCGCGTCCCTCTCCGAATGTGAGATGGCTTTGACCTCTTTCGGTGTCAACCGCAGGGCCGTCAGGAGGTCTTCGTTCCCCGCCGCCGGAACGACAGCGTTCTCGTTCTCTAGGAAGTGGCACATGTCGTTGAGCATAACCTTCGCAGCGTCTTTGACCTCCTGGAGCATCTGCAGGGTGGCATTGCTTGTCACTTTCATGTGATGGTCACGGGAACCGACGTACTGCTCTGCGCTCCACCTCCTTGATAGTCTTGTCGCGGTTGGCGTCTCCAGCACCGGTGCCAGAACCAAATAACCCGGTCGTCAGCGATGGCGGACCTCGACTGCGATTGTTCATAGGAAAGCGGTTCTGTCTCGCCGTTAGTTCGCTGCCTTGCGTCCTTCATACTATAGACATACAGTTTCGGTGGTATGCTATGTTGAGGCGATAAGTTGATGGTGAGCAATATCGAGGTCGTTGCACGGGTAGGGCACGCCTATATAGTCCCTGCCATTATTGTTTGGGAACAAAAGACAGCATGTTATTGTTCTGCAATCAGCGTCGCCTTGTTGTATTCGGAGAAATTCGGAAATGTTCTACTGCTAGACGTCTGATAGAAACACTCTGATGTCGCCACAGAATCTCACGGACGGCGACTGGCGCCAGTGAGCCAAGCAGCCGAGTCATGTGTCTATGTGCGCCGTCTGAAATCTGCTCTCCACTTGCAGAACCAATCTGTCCTCTTCTCTCGGAACATGACCCTGAATGTCGAGCTGTGTTGGTAACAACCAGGTAGCAACCTGTAACAACCCATCATTGATACTGTGTGTGCGACTGTAACCGTAACCCATCTTGTTGTTCTTATTGTAGACACGTTATTGTCTACTCGTCGTGCAATTGTCCCCATTTGGATCTTATTGTTTTCCAAGTGTCTACATAAACTGCACCAGTATGTGGCCATTTGTCCACAGTACTCGCACTATCATCCACAACACCCCGTCCAGCTCTCAAGTACCTATCTCATTTGGCACGTGCGCTATGCTCAGTCATTGTACCACTCGACTGATGCGCCTTTCCAGAACAGCTATGCCGTCGCAGTGGCACACCGATACAGTTTTTGACCTCGAAGCGCTCGCAACTATTCTGGACTTCGACGACGGACATGTTCCTCTAACTGCTGAAGCGCAACTTTTGCACACGCAACATACCTTATCCTCTCTGGTTCAATACTCGACGCCCGAGACACCGGAGACCACTGACGCCACGGTACGAGATCTTCGAGCCCGCATTGATATCGCCACCAAGCTCTCGTACATCGATCTTCATCTTCACGAGGACCTGGTCCTGCGTCGACTTAAGCTACTCAACGGGTTGCCTCATTTCTTTGCTGCCTTTGGTGACGCGGCCATCGAAAGGAATCCACACCTCCGTGATTTCCCCGCCGATGCTGGATATCTTAACGGAGAGCTCACGATCTCTGAGCGCATATCCCCACTGAGGACTATCTCAGACGCAGCGGACGTTCGGGCGACATATAAATTCTGGGAGTCTGGCATGGCACTTGTGGCTTCGAAGATCATGAGTTTGGATGGAGAAGCCTGGCCATACATGCTCTCCGATGATCAGACATCCCTTTTGGAGTACAACTGGGTGGAAGAAAAGAACCATACTAACGTCGCCGTCATGTCACTCAGCCAAAATGCTGTCAGATATGGCAAGTACGGTCCTTTGACCGAGCATCTCAAGCTTGCCCTTGACCATGATATGGCCAATGTCATCGTCTATTGCTATTGCGACCCCGTCGTCTTTGATGATGCGGTCATCCTGGCGATGCATTTGCTCCTTGCAAGCAAGGAGCCATTTCCCTACACGACCTGTGCTCCTGATTCGACGACGTGCGGTTTTCCGACGTGTGATTATCAAAGACACACGCCTTCTGGCTTCCGTCCTCGGTGGGGCCGACCAACCGGCTTCGATTCCGCAGAGGCCGGCAACGTCCTCCGATGCGCGACAAAGAAGTTGGGATCAGATAACCCTTACCGACAGCCTATTCAACCTACCCAGGAGCACTTCAAGATAGCCCTCACCACGTTGCAGAAGGTAACTATGTTTCTCGGGTCGACTCTTCTAAGTTCTGTCGCTGATAGAATTTTCCAGGCGTGGGGCGTCCTGAGCGATGTGGATGCGACCACACTTGTTATCAACTTTGGATCAAAGGAGTGCATCGGAATCCGTCATAGAGGAACCAAGACGCTTGCTCTCTCTCACTGTTACAACGTTAGAGTCAATGCAGACGATAAAAAAGCATCGACTCAGTGGTCCCTGCCACCGCCGCGACGAATTCGGGTAGGAGCGGCTGTTTGGTCTGTTTGGGAGCTTGCTGCGCGTTGCCGGATGATGAAGATGGCATCTTCTAAGCGCGCTAGCTTCCCTGATTCGTATTTTCTGCATCCGACTTTTGCCGCCAAGGCTAGACCGGCCTTCCAATTTCATCAGGACGCTATGACAGATCATCGTGTAAGTGGTCTTTCCGAATTGACGACATGCGCGGGCTCACTTGACTTTTACTCAAGTCCAACTTGCGAGTGAATGGACGCTCTACCGTGAGTCAAACCACCCAAATCCAGTCCTCACTTGACTAATTTACACGAAAACAACAGAGTATCATGATGAGGACACATCTTCGTTCCGCGCGACCGCTCAAGCTACTTCTTCCAGCCGAAGAACTTCCATCATGCATGGGGTGCCTCTGCGCTCCAGGGTACCAGACGCTCGCACTTCAGCTCAAGAATCAATCACATCAGTACGAGCTCAGCTACAAAACGCCTACGTCTTACGTGCCTACACCGTCGACCGTTCTCCTTTTCGGCAGGATGCGTCGTGATCCGTTGAACGATTGGCACGAGCTCACTGAGTGCTACTTCCGATGTGATTCTCCTGGCGACGTATACCTCAATCATCCTTTTACGGCCTACGTCGCCTTTGGGATGGGTGGCAAAAAACTGACTGAGGAGTTTCGCATCCGCGAAGAAATTCAAGACTCATTGGCGGAATCCTGTGTTTTGCGATGCTTTGGGCTCTTCCGGGCCGTGTGGCCAAGCGAAACCTCCGATCATGAAAACCCTGGGTGGCCCCAGAGCATCACCTTTGTCTTCATGGAGAAGTATCGCGAAACAACTCTTACCGAGTGGAAAGCGAATAATTTTCACGTTCCTCATCGGGTCGAAGAGTGAGATCTCCCTGTTCTGCACAACCAGAGGCTAACACACCTCAGATACAAGGAGCTCATTCGAGAGGCTTTATCGATATTCCACAACGCGGGATTCATTCACGGCAACATTTGCAGCATGAACGACATCTTGATCAATACGAAGTTGGTCCCAGCAGACATCAGGTTGAACAATCTCGCTTCGGCAAGGCGCATAGAGTCATACAATGATAGTGGAGTGCAACAGGATAAGGACGCGTTGGAGGCTGTCCTTGGACATTGGTAGAGAAGATATTTCAATAATTGTCCATAATCAGATCCCCCATTTCCTTCGCCATCCCGTCTCGACCAATCACGGGATCGAGATCGACATTTTCACCACTGAGGAAAAAGTCCAAACGCATCCGTTCCAATCTAAAATCATTTGGGACCGCAACAAGACTCGCCCGATCAAAGTCTATGACAGAGATGCGTCCTTTGACGTCGACGAGAAAGTTCCAGGATCGTAGATCACGGTGCAGGACACCGGCTGCGTGGATCGCTTCAAATGTCGACGTTAAGTCTTTCCTGGGGTCAAGGTCAGTGTGAGATACGCCTTCGGAGTTGAAGATCAAATACTTCTCTTGATCATTGAGGGAAATCTTCCCCTCTCGGCGACGCGTGGCTAGAGGGACTCCGGCATCGCTCAAAACCATTGCCCCCACGTTACGATCACCGTCTTGGAAGAATCCGAAAACGTGAGGTACACCCGCTACGTTTGCCGCATCAAGATGTGTGTAGATCGTGTACTCATGACGGAGGCGACATAGTCGCTCCCGTGTCGTGGCCAACTTGAGAACAAGGCCAGGAAGGGACCGACCTGTCAAATCTGCTCGATACACCTCACCGGTGGCCCCATGTCCAAGCCTCTCGCCGATCGTCATAATAACATAATCTCGACTCGAGTACGTGGGTTTTCGGGGAATGCCAGGTTGAAGAAGGATTGAAGGCGACGGTGAGTTGTACAAGCCAAAGCGCAGATAGAGCGCAAGTGCAGGACGTTTGAACACTTTCCGGATCGCCTATCATCCAGCGATTGAGTGGGTAAGAATGATAGCGACGGAAAAAAGACAAACCGCTGTTTGACACGCTGTCATTTCCTGACTTCGAGGAGTATCAGACGCAGGGTTGATTTTGGGCTCGGCTGTCCCTGCGGCGTCTTTTTTCTTTTTTTTGGCTGCCAGTGAGCCCTCAGTCGACCCTTCTGCATCCGGCGAGGGGCGCTTCCCAGTCGCTGTCTGGGAGGAAGGGCATGCCTTAGGCTCCAACTCAAAGCGCTGCATAACATCGTTAACGATACCGAGGTGAAGGCCCAACCAAAGCCGCCCGTAAGCGACAGACTTCTCGCCCACGTCGCGTGTATCAATCAAGCGTGACAGTAGCAAAGTCTGGCTTGTTCTGTGGCGTATCCCAATTCGAACGAAGTTTCCGCAATCGAATATGATGACGGTAGCATCAATACGAACCGCGTTGACCCAGGCCTATGTATATCCATAAGAATATGGCGTCAATAGAAGGGGGGGGCACTGACCCTTTGAATGTATCGTTCCGGTTTATCTCTCCAAGACTCGGACTCTGGAGCAGGAACAGATATGACACCTGGTTTGTAGAATGCGGCAAGAGGGGTTTTCGCCAAGCGACCAGTACGCCGTACGGTACGGCGGTCCTGAGGGAGAGGCTCAAGTGGAGGAAGAGACCAAAAGGGTGTTGCGCTGTCGAGAGGCGTCGCGACCCGTGCCAAAGGTGCCGCATACTCTGTTGTAGAATTTGAAAGCCACGGAAAGCACTGTGCTGGGTCTCCAACCAGAAGTGTCTCCATATCTCGGAGTAGCTGGTGTGCCGTTGGAGAAAAGAACATCCCCACCGCCCAGTGGCGACGAAAGTCCGAAAGCTGGAGAAGCTTTTCTTGGTTGTGGGGAGCGAACCTTTTCAGAAGTTGTTGATTAGTGCGACGAAATTGGGACATGAGGAGGAAGTGGTGCTGGACCAAAAAGTCGTCAGATGTAGAGGCTTCGCATGTTTCTATCTCGCTCTGATGCCAGAAGAGGGGGCAAACGTGCTTTGGCTGATCACTATGAATCAGAACAGCCGCGGACGCTGCGCAGGCACTGTAGCCGACGAACATACTCTGCAATTTGGCCAATTCGGGGGCAGTCGATATTTTGCTCGCCTGGTTGTAAGGATTCGCGGGCAGGAAGAGTTGATCCTCAATGAGACCATCGAGTGGCATGCTGGATAAGCAGGTGTCCACCGCTACTGAGAGGTCGTCGATGAGGGAAGGTATCGGCATGAGGCGCTTCAAAATGAGGTTTTCGTCGAGATGTGTGTCCAGGAAGTTACAGACGTGGTGAGACGGCTTTGGCTTCGCAGTGTCATCAGAGCCAAACGTGGGGAGAGCGAATGCAAAAAACCGGTCCTGGCACGGATGACTGGAGGATGCCATACGCGATGGACGTTAAGAATAAGAAGCAATACGAACCAAAGGAGCCACGTGCCACCATCAGTCCCTGGATTCCAGACCCGGACCGTCGTTAGGGTCGCATATTCTCTGTCCTGGTCAATCATGAACACGGCCAGAACACGTCCTCATGTTCATCTTCTTCTCCCTGGTCGACCGAATGTACGACAGGGCGCCTGCCTCCGACACGGCTGGTAATGACGCCGCCTCTTCGTCCCTTTCACGCTCCTCGCCGAACCCTATACCTGCACGAGGCCCATGCACTGATGCAGTGCGATGCCATGGGCAGCCATGATATCGACCACAGCGGACTGGCTAGGTAGCAGATTTGTAGCATACCTGGCGGTGTTGTGCACGTTCCGTCTGCTAGGAAAACACTCCCCACAATGCTTATCGAGTGCGATAAGTTTTCCAGGCGGCCCCACGGACTCGAGATGATTGCAATTCCGAGAATCGCATCGAGACCAACATACTGTGCGTCGGCCTTCGCTCCCCATCTTCTGATCCTCCTCACTTCGTTCTTTTTTGAAGACACGGACACGTGTCCTAGCATGGTCCCGCGGTCTGGGACGCGTAGCGCACACCATATCTCTTGTCTAATGTCTACTTGGGCTTCCATCCACCACAAGCATCATTCACGTTCATTTCCCAAGGATTCCTCTCGTATCTCAGCGCTGTATTGTGCCTGTCGGAATTCCTGACGCCCAAAGAACCTCATCGCCCGCCTAGCTCAATCGGATAGAGCGTCAGACTCTTACGACGTCCGACGCGGCGGCAATGCGATCTGAAGGCTGCGAGTTCGACCCTCGCGGTGGGCTACGTGTTTTTTTTTCGATTTGACGGGGTTCCATTTTGGCTGGCGGCATGCAGGAAGTTCGTATTGACTCAGGACTGTCGAGGTACGCTATATATATGGCGCGAAGCGTGTGTATGGATGGCTCTCTGTATACATGATTGTCCATTTTGGGTACACGTTTTCTCCACTATGATACAGCCAGATGACTTCAGGTGCCGTTACAAGTTTTTCCCTTCCACACCCCAATACCGTCGACGACTCCCTCCCTCCCTCTGGAATGTCTTCCAAAGTGGTATATGCGCAATCCTGACTGTACTTGTGATGAATTTCATCCTCACACTTTCTAGCGCATGTCCCACTTAAGTATGTAACAGGTTCCTACTTCGCCTATCCGTGCCCAACTGCATCCTGAAGAATTCTGGGAGCGCTGCAGGCCTCTGCGTCCATCTTACTACGTACGCATCATTATGCGCAAGGACGGTGAGGAAGATTCGCGACCTGTTCGACTTTCGGCCGACAAGCATACTGTGGAAATGAACATCGATTTGTTCGTATCTTCTCTAACTCCAGGGGTGTATATGACTACTTTGCTGATGCTTCCCCAGTCCCACGGCGGCGGAAATACCAACGTCGTCCTTAACGTTCGAACTCTACAGAGTCCGCAAGTGGATGTGGAACTCTTCGAAGCCTGTCGTGAGTAGAAAGGTGGCCTTGGAAGACCTTATTGACGGTGAAGAATGTGAGTACTCAATTTGACGCTCCTCTATGTCTCTGACGGTGGCACTTCCGCAGGTTGCATTGACCTTGGGGCGAGACAGGCGCTTAAAGCGACGAAGCCGTGGCAGTTGTCGCCTCCAAGTCGTATAAGGTTGAACGTGATGTGTGCGGACCAGTCCAGGCTCGAGTGTACGGATCAGTAGTGTGCATGAGAGCGTTTACGTTCGAGTTCATTGTTAGAGGTGGATGGTTACCGTATATATTGTATCATGACCCCTTCCGTTGTCCCGGATCGGTTATCTCGAGGATACATACGTACTTGTCGCGTAGAGCTGTACGTTTTTTTTCGCTTCTTCTAGCTATCTATTTGTATGCAACCATGATTAAGCGCTGGCATTCAGATCTTAGCGCCTGCTGTAAGTACCAGGCGCCCATTGCTTGTCTGCACTCTTCCTTCCTCCCCCCAGTCTCGCAAATGTCCCCCGCGTAGGTGTTCTCGACCTTTTCTAGGAAAAGATACTGAATTATCTGCAGACAGGAGCAGTTATATCTTACGAGTGCGTCTTTCGGTCTCTGTGGCGCTCAAAATTGATACTCAGATGACACTCAGTCCGGACTGACGACCCGTTGCCTCTCAGTCGCGCCGAGCGCATAAGCCCGTTCAAGCCCATCTTCCGCTTGGCCATCACTGCGACTATGAACGGCAGAGAGGAATTCCAAGTTGTGAAACTATCCAGGAAGCCGGGATTCCAGAGAGTTATCGTTCTGTCTGATTTGTACGTTTATGAACATGTGTTTGCGATGTGGCGCCTTTCAGACCTGACATCTTTACAGACCCGGTTCGACCGACCCCGCCCATTTTGAGCTTTGATCTGTACACCGGCAGCGCCAATATGTGGGGCAAAAGGTCGTATCAACTGATTGCGCGTGGAGAGAGGAGGTTAGACCTCCTTCCAGTTGACAAATTCAGTGAGTATCCCGCGTTGTGTTGGTTGTGCGTCTCATAGCTACATTCTTAGACAGTTTACGCCTAGGCCCTCTATCTGAAGGCCCCTGTGCAGACCTTGGGTTACAGGTCAACGTTCTCGGGCCCATGAGTCATCACCCAGATATGATTCGAAAGTCCCTACTGGGCAAGATGTTCTGAGAGACCGGGAATAACTGTCTCGAGTTTTCTGTAGAGTCTTGTTAATTTGTGCAACTCGTATACATCTAGACTCCCATACGAGAAAGTTTACTAGAAATATCCACTTGAAGTTCGACGACACCCTGACCTTGGGTCCGATGCCATTGTCATAATCTGCAAAGAATTGATAGCGATACCCTGCGCCGGTCAGCCTGAGCCAAATTAGATAGCGAGCTCGTGCGGAATCTGAGTACTCGAGTATGTTCATCTCTTGCTTTGACGAACTGACAGGAAGCCATGACGTCACGTCGATCGAAGGCGATCGAGCCCTTTACTTCTTACCGTCATGAGCGCATCTTGAGGCTACTTTCTCAGGCGGACACTCGCCCTCTGCCTCCAACCTGTACTCTATCTGTACTCGGAGACCGACGTGATCATCTTCTGGACTTCCTCGACTTCGTGTAAGCCAATTCAAGACATGGTGTCGCATATGTCTCATCCGGTTGCAGTATCCGTATTCCGTTTCTTGCGATATCATTCGTGATGGAGCGTGTTCGTTGCCTAAAGGTATATGCAGCTCGCGAAAAAATGCCCGCTTGCTTGCTTACTAGGTCTACTTCAGGAAAAAGCAATGTCGGAAGAGCGCTCTCCGGCTACTCTTTCCGCTCTGAAAGCGCTCGGGTCTCTCATGGACATTCGTCCAGATCTTTGGCCAATCTGGCTCGACGTTGTCGTCTGCTGGCTGGGCCGCGGACCCAACCTTGCGAGTCCACTCGACTGCGAGGTCCAGACAGTCTGTACAAAGCGCTTTAACGAATATCTCGTCTTCAAGGAGCGCGAATGTGGTCTAGAGCGTTTTCAGATAACCTACGACAGGGTTTGGACTACAGTGTCGACTTTCTTCTCGCAGCTTCTCTGGGACTTCGTGGACGCAGACGACAACGTTCTCGAATATGCTTACCTCCTTATGGTTCATTCCCTCCTTACGATGACGCATATACGGCTGATACCCTTCAACGCCCAATACGGAATCGGAAAGGCGCTCGAGGCGAACTCGGTGATGTCAGGCGAGATATGCGCTCCCGCTATTCTAGAGCCGATGGTCGCAGCGTGGATCAGGATAGGCACATCCGCAAGACTCACCCGCAATCCGCAACTTGCGGAAATATTCTCCCACGTCAGTAATTTGGTGGCCTGTTGCCCGAACGCTGTCTTCGGATTCCACCAAGAGCTCTACGAACGGTTGTTCTCTCGCCAATCATCCGATGTGCTTGTGACATGTCTCTCGAATCTAGTCACAACGCTGGGTGCTGACCTCAGTGTTGCCTCCACTCGCCTGCTGCTTTGTGATTCTTTCAGGTTGCTCGTTGATGGGCTTCGTCTTGCTCCCTCGAATTGGCGGAAGACACTCTTAGAGCATCGCGCCACATCCTGGGTAACGAGGATCCTGCGTGTTGGCCTTGAGCTTCTTGAGGACGACACAGGCATCGCGGAGCCGAACTTGGCCAAATCTGACCGCTTTATCTCTTCGTCCCTCCAATTTCTCCAGAACTGTCTGGCCGAGGGTCCCTTTTATATAGCCGAGTCTCTAAACTGCGATCTCATGTCCCTACTCGTGCAAACCGCCAATCTAAACGACGTTGACAACAGCGCCGCCAGCGTAGCTTCCATGATCAACACCATAACCATCGCCGTAATCCATCCTTCCGTGTATCGACGCGTCGCCAAAGCTCTTTACAAAGTTGGGCCGCTTTCAGACGATGTCTCTCCCTCGATAATACAGTCGTTCGAGACATTGCGTGAGCATGTCGCACTTATGAAGGCTTTGATGGAGTGCGATGGAGGTACGGGCAGATTCCGTCTGTGCTCTCGTTCGGAGGTGGGTCTTTATCTCTCTGTCTTTCCAAGCATACACTTATACGAATTGCAACTGTCCAGTGCCGCAGGCCCAATTCCCGACATGTTTGCGGCGGATGCTACCGTAACCTGTACTGCTCGTCCTCGTGTCAGAGAATCGATTGGAGCAGACATCGCGACGACTGCTTGGAGCTCGCTCATTCGGGAGGCAGTGAGTCCCTACGCGAATCTATCTCACTCAAACTCATTTTCTGCAGGTATCGAATCGCCTCCCTTCGATCCAGGCCACTGGCTGTTCGACTTCTTCCACAATATGTTCGCATGTGCCACGAATCTCCCTTCCCAGTCGCAAACCATACGTGAACTGATGGATGATTTCATCGAGGATAATCCAGGACTCACGTACCGCGATGTGATTGTTGTTTGGGATTTCACGGAGGTCGCTCAAAGAAAGTACGTTCGAACACTTGTTGAAGGAGAGGAGAGCCTGGCCGCGGTACTTCGCGAAAATGCAGAAGACAACGTTGCTCGGTACTGCTTGACTTGGGTAATTCCTTGGGGCAACGGATCAGAGGTTGGTGTATCATTGGTGAGGATGAGCAACGATAACGTAGATCAGTAGTACAATGTAGAACTCGGTGAATCTGTTCACTTTCCGCTCTCCTTCTTCTCGGCGACTTTCCTCTCGAACTCTTTGCGGGAAAAAGTGTCGCTGAACTCTATCAGCCTCATGATCTTGCTGCCCGACTCGTCAATCTCGACGACGAAGATGTATTCATGATGCCACGGGACACCGACTTCTGTCACCGGGCAGTCTGATTGCACCTGCAGTTCGGCGAATTCAGAAAGGTCTGAAAAACTCGAAGTCAGGAGATACGTACATGGGCTGTTATGCCAGAATTCCCATTATGTTCATACACCTTCTTGATTGTGAACTGCGTCAAGGGTACAATCTAGGGCATGCAATTCGACAAATGCGCAAAGGCATACCTTGAAACCTCCTGGAGGGAATATCAAACTAATGCGCTGAAAGCGCTCCACGAGGTCTCGCTTGCTGTATGTTGGCCGCCCGACAGACGCAGGTAAGAATGCCATTGTGAAGTCGTCCGCCAGCACGCTGGCAGCCTTCTCTCCATCATGGATGCATACGGCGTCGAAATAGGTTTGGAGAGCCTTGGAGGCGGGGTGCGAACTGACTGACATGAAAGACTGAGTGAAGAGGTTGTCAAATTGAAGCGTGCCGCAACCGTGACATCAGAGTCCCGATATTGACATGACGAGATATGCATTATGCCCATCTCCGAGGGACACCGCGACAAGAGGGTGTTACACATTGGCTCTGCCGTACGAGCATAGATGACTTATGTGAGGAAGGTAATTGGGTCGTAATCGTTGTCATCGAGAGCAATGCACGTTATGAATACTCTTTCTGTACAGTTACCTACATCTCAGGGCCTGAGATGTATTTACTTTGCAATTCTCGCACTGACTCCATTCCGCTCAAGGGGTATCACTTCTCGCTTCCTCGATGTTGCGCTTTCGCCTGAAACTCTTTCATCAATCCACTATCCAGGAACTCTGTCATCCTTGCGATTTTCGTCCCGGTTTCGTTTAGCTCCACCACGAACATGTACTCGTTGTGCCATGGGATCCCGACGTGAGTGAGCGGGCAGTCTGATTCAACCTGAGTCCGAATTAGCGAGTTACGGTGGTGGCCCGGAAGATTAGCACTGACATGCGCTACGACACCGTTCCCGTTCTTCAACTCGTATGTCTCCTTGATGGTGAACTGACATCGAGCTCTGAGTCAGCATGCGTGACTCAGAAGAGACACTCGAGACATACCTTCAACTCGCCAGCAGGGAACCGCGATTTCAGCAACGTGTCAATAGCGTTTTCCAGCCCATTCCTGTCTAGGGATTGTTGTCCCAACGATGCGGGACCGAGCGTGAAAGTGAAGTCGTCCGAGAGCAGAGACAGAACTTTTTCGGTATCGAGAGCCGAGGCGGCGTCGAAGTAGGCGCGGAGGAAGTCAATAGGTATCTTGGGACTCATCTCGCGAAGAGGGGATGCTGGTAAGATTGCGGGAGGAAGAGTCTTATATAGGACAGTCAGTTGACGCATCAAAACGGGGAGATGGTAAACATCTGAGTAAATTTGCAACGCGTAAACGACCAGCGGACTTGGAGTGAGTATGACGAAGGTCATCGGCAGAATTGCACCGGTACGACCAAAGCAGCGCTGGGGGACCCAAACCCGCAGTGCCTAAGTCAGAATTGTCTGACTGCAAGGCTGCAGGTGACAAAGATTCGGGCAGGGGCAGGGCAGGGGCACGAGTCAGAAATTACAATCGCATGGCGAGTCGAATCATGCTGCCAGGTGGATCCGTCGGGGAAGTATGGGCGGCTGCAGAGTTGATGGCCTCAGGTCGACGAACCCTGCCATGGCTTCCGCCATGCATATGGCGAATGGTCGGGGAAAAGAGAACCTGTGAGCGCTGTGACGCAACGTCATAGCGGGAGTACGAGATATACATCATCGCGCTGTATAGAATGCATAAACCACAGAATGTTGTGCTTTTTCATGAGGACGCAGGTCTTGCACAGTTGTGGATGGAAGCAAATTGGAAACGCGTCCTTCGTGATCAAGCACGGGCCGGACTCTGCCGGACTCCGGGATATCAGTGGAATATCGTGACGTCGTTACCGTCACGTTGACACGCTGCCTCTCCCTCCATCTTTGGGACCCGACGACGTCCTACCGCTGCGCCTCTGACGCTCAACCGTATCCAAGCCTGCGCTTTGGACGGCCGCTCATCCTTCTGCACGCGCTATACCAGTTGGAGATTGGCCCAGTGAGTCGCGTCATTCGTTCTCCGGGTCATTTGCCTGATGTCGTGGCTCTAGAGATGAAGCATGCACCTCCAGCGCATAGTCACGTCTTGCCCTTACACCTATCCTCGCCCCGCTTCCCTTCCTCAGTCCATCGCATGAACGTAGGAGAGGATATGCCAGCCCGCTCGGCGGGGGTCTAGTGCGTGATCCCTCCTTCGGTAGCCCATTGGACTCTAGGTTCTACAGTAACAGTACTCCATCACCCCGACATCTTGCGCCCCCCGTAAAGGACACATTCCATCTCAACCATTTGGTTGGCACCCTGGATACGCCCAGCGCCCTGCAATGTCATCGCCCGCCTAGCTCAATCGGATAGAGCGTCAGACTTTTACGACGTCTGCAACGGCAGGAGCGTAATCTGAAGGCTGCGAGTTCGACCCTCGCGGTGGGCTATTGTCAAAGTGTCATGCATGGTTTTTGTTTTGCGTCGGTCTCAAGGTCACTCGAATTCCAGTATGTGGTTGGTCTGCTTCCCGAAACATCCGAGTACCACTTTCGTTAACCTTGAAGCATAGATTTGACCACGAAGCAAAGAACAATCATGTATTTTCCTGTTCTTTGCACCCCGCCTCGTCATTGCTCCTCCCCTCCGTCTTGCAGGATGATCAACACGGCAGTTCACCAATCAAATATCAAGAGATCTCAGATTGTGAGTCGGCATGGTTGCCGCCAGCGTCGAGAGATCAATGCTGACTATCGCTAGTTGTACAAACGTTGTCGAACTGCCACGCACATGTTAGAGCCATCCCCCTCGCTTTCCACGCCACGGAATCCTGGTCGCCTCCTCATCCCCCACTCGCGGCTCTCCCCTCCTCCTCCCATGTTTCTCTCCAGAGCTTTACCGCACCTCGCTATCCCCGCCACTACTTCGCCTTTTTCCCTCTACTCTTCTCATCCCACGCTCCCATCCTTCTCTAAGTCCATCCTCTACATCGACTCCCTTTTGTGCCAATCACACCCGACGACATATCCTGCGTCCCGCCTCGGTCGTCATCGCCCGCCTAGCTCAATCGGATAGAGCGTCAGACTCTTACGGCGGAGGTTGCGATCTGAAGGCTGCGAGTTCGACCCTCGCGGTGGGCTATTCAAACTTTTTGTTCACACCCACGCCTCTGAATCGGAATTGGCTCCCGCGTAGATGCCTGGACTGCCTCGTCTTGTATTTCCTGACGAGGACTTTCCCTGCCAGCGCTCAATAGGCGCCGATATGTGAGTGAGAAATTGTTGGCAGAGCTGCTCTTCCCTTCTAACACCCACCTTCTCCTAGTCTACCCGTCCGCGAGATTCAGATGTCTTCAGGCTGGACGTTGCGCTTCGGTACGTTATTTCGGCCAGCTGTTGGTCTCCAGATTTATCAGACTTAGTGTGATGGACATCAATATCCAGCGTTAGGAACCCCACATTCGCACTGAGGCTTGCGCTCACGCACACTATCGCAGTCTCGACTCGTATCGACAAGGAAACTATTCCCATGACCAGGCTCCAGCATATCGGTCCCTTCCGGCCAACATTCCGCCTGCGTGTCACGACGAACGCTCAAGAGAAACAAGAGGCAAAAGTCCACAAGCTGAGCTGGGACGGTCTTCTATCTTCACAAAGCGACGGGGACCATCTTGATGTACGTACATGTTACACACCTGCCGTGGAATATTGCCTGATGGGGTGCTACTGTGCCAGGCCTGGAGACAATAAGCTCGAGAAGTCCACCTTGACGCTCGAGCTATTCAAGGTCACCGGAGGACCCGGAAGGAAAAAGGTGTCGAAGGTCATTGCGAGTTGCACAACGTCTTATGATAGGCTTGTTGTTAGAGAGGACAACAAGCTTTTCGGAGGGAAAGGTGCGTAGTTTGCAGGGTCTCTTACCATTGGCTCAACTGATATTCGCTGGTAGGCTACGTCGATCTACTATCCCCAACTGAAGAGACAGTGAAGCCAGTGCGGCTGAACCTTGACGTCCGTGTCGAGGAACAGACATGGATGATGAAGTAGCAAAGGGCGCATTCTCCAGAGTGCGTCAAGATTGAGTGCACTGCTAGCGTAAATCTCGACCAATTCCTTCCGTTTCGGTCTCTGCTCGGATACCATTCAGATTCTGGTTCGAATGTAATAGTACTGCTACCATGATCATGTTTCGCTCTCTCGCGATTTCTCAAGCGCCTTTTCTTGGGCGATGATGTCCCTCATTGCTCCGCTATCCAGAAACTCTATCGTGCGTGCAATCTTTGACCGCGTCTCGTTCAGCTCTAAGACGAACATGTATTCGTTACGCCATGGCGTACCGAAGAGGGTGGAAGGGCATTCTCCCACGACCTGTTTCAAAGTCAGTGAGTAGCACGGAACCAAGAGGAAGAGGTATCGACGTATGCCATGACAGAGTTTGGAGTCGTCATCTCGAACGTTTCCTCGATGGTGTACTACCGGAATTGAGGACAATTTTTGACTAGCAACTGGGCCTGCGCGAACCGTCATTCCGCCCGGCTGGAACATCGCGTTCAATGTGGTTCTGAATGTGTTTGCAAGTCCATTCCTGTCTAAGACGGGACGTCCGAGGGACTTTGGGTACGTTGTGTCGGTGAAGTCGTCTGAGAGCAGAGTGAGGAGCATGTCGGTGTCGTGCATGGAAGTGGCGGAGAGCAAGGCTCGGAGAAAGTCGATAGGCGCGGAGGGGCTCATGGCAATGGTGTTGATACGTATAAAACTATTGACGAGTCCGACAAGGTGCAGTTATATGGCGAGGGTAAATCTATGGCATCCCGATTCCCAAGGGCCTCTTTCCCTTGAGCGCGGACTGTGAAACGACAGAGAGAGGGAAACTGCGCCAGAGCTTAGCTTTTGTCAAACCCTCATTCAAATCTTTTCTCCGGATTTATATTCTCCGGCGCGAGGACCCGTCTTTGAATACGTGCTGGCTAGACTCTGGTGATATCCAATACAATCCATCACCACTTGGTGCGGCGCTTCGTAGTTTGGAAAGACGCTATGTCATCGGCGCGACTTGACGATCCTCGTCGGCAGAGACTAAACGTTAACGGTTATTTTCGTTTTGATACGATCAACGTGCCATTTGCCTTTGTCCGAGCCGAGTCTGTCGCAATTTCCAAAACATGGGCGCAACTTGGTTCTGCCCGTCTCATGATCAAAGATTGTCTTTCTTTGAGGCTGACATTGGTGAGTACAGTCTCAACCCAATCCCACCTCGGAACTGGCCCGGCAAGGTTTGATGGTCCATGCAGGGTAGCTAAACTCACCCGTTTCCTGCCACCATCATCCACCATTCCGCTCTTACACCCATCTGTCAGCCCATGGATGGCGGGCTCGTTCAAGGGTTGAAGGGTGCCGATGCTACACGAGTGCGTATTCTTTTGCTCTCTGACGCCTCGGAAGCTGAGAGGATCGGACGGAAATCTAGCTCGCCTTCGGTGCGTTTTTCGAAATCGCGCCTCGGATCCAATGGACGACGGCGCTGACAACGGGCAGTGGCGGGCTTCATGGCTGTCTTATATGATATTCTGCTTACCCTCGACGCCGAGATGACCCTGGTATGGATGCGCAAGTGGTCCATGGGCAAGGTCCTATTCCTCATGGTGGGTCTCCGTTTCCTCCAGGGCAGTCGGGATACGTTATATCCCTTTTCAAAGTCGCGTATCAGCGCTGACACACTCCCAGAACCGCTATATACCGCCAATAACCATCGGGCTGGCCATGTACTGTACGAGATGCTCTCACCTCCAATCTTCTCACCGCTCCCGTTGACGCTGTTATCCAACTGCAGCTGTCGCTCGTTCCTCGGATAATATAGATGTAGGTGATGGCCGCATTCCCATTCACCTTCTCCTCTCGCACGTACACTGACTGCTCACCTACCGTCTTCGTAGTTGTAAGGCCCAC
Organism: Strobilurus orientalis; assembly: GCA_019915145.1. Lineage (NCBI taxonomy): Eukaryota > Fungi > Basidiomycota > Agaricomycetes > Agaricales > Physalacriaceae > Strobilurus > Strobilurus orientalis. Next base: position 3,984,523 of record JAHLML010000004.1, read on the forward strand.
CACTGGCAACATCTTTACGCTAATGTCGACAGCTGCCAAACGTATTATGTCTTATCCACCTTATTCAACATGCTGTGCATTTCTATCGTACAGGGTGAGTGTCCGCTGCCCCCACTGAACACGCGCTCAAGCTCTCCGCCATATAAACCAGTCATCCTTGCTCTACGCACCTACGCGCTGTACCTCACAAGCTTCTGGCTCTATTCCCTAACTCTGTTTCTTGTCATTCCTACGGTGCTGGTCATTTTTCTTTCGGCGTGGATGTACGTTCGTGGGGTTGCTGGTACGTTACATCACCTGTATTTCCACGGTACATCTCACACGTTTTCACTCGAACCTAGTCGAAATCTCCTCACCCTGGCACGTTGTTTCGGGATGTTCCTTCCACTGCCAGGGTGTTATGTGTCGTGGCGGATGGATTGTCATGGGCTGCTACTATGTCGTATTTGATGCATGTTCGTCAAATCGTCTGTTCAACTTTGTAGCAGCAACTGACAATCTACTCGTACAGTCACTTTAGTGCTCACAGTCTTCAAATATTTTCAGATAGGAACAGTGCAACGGCAAAGCAACACGCTCTTGGACCCCGAACTTGGACGCGTGCTCGCCCAGTTTGAGTCGACCTTTTTGAAAATGCTATTCTACGATGGTGGGCTACCAATTTCGAGCCGTTCACGTCCTTGCTCATGATAAGAACCCCAGGCTTTCTGTTCTATGCCGGCAAGTCTTGCTAGTATGCCTTTCTGATGATCTGTCTGATAGAGTTGCTCGTGATATAGCCATCGCAGGTTAGTCCCACTCCGCTCGCCATCGTAACGTTGCTAACGGTTCATAGCAATTGCGATCGCCAATATATCACTGATCACCCTCGCGCCGGAGTCTTATATCCACCTCTTGACGGGGTAAGTGCCAATGGCCTTCCCGAGAACTCGACCTCTGAGAACCCAGTCAGGCCATCACTAGCACTGCGATCCATGCTCTGTTCAAGGTACGCGCCCACCTGTCGACTGAGAATAGCTCCAACTGAAAACTTCCAGATTATTTCTGCATTTACGTTCGTCTCAACAGGAGCCGCCAGGCCCCTCTTCACTGGGGTCGTCGACGTCTATGCCTCTTGAGCCGATTACGTTCGCAGCTCGTTCCCATCGACCTGGTGCTGGGGGAGAGCGAAACAAGAACGCGGTGCAAGTTGGATCAGTGCTACCATTTAAGTAGACTAGTACTCGTTGTCAATGTCTAGCCATCTGAATACCACCCTCGAGCGCGTGGCTACTATTTTTTGGCGGATGGTTTGATATAGCTGGAACACTTTTGCCTGTACGCCGAGCAGCAGACGCAGGCAGGATGGTATCCAGCCTTCTTTCGCTTTTCCGACACGTGACATTCGCGACCCAGTTCAGTACAACGCTGGCACTACACAAAGACACCGTCAGCTATCCGGCTGAGTGCTGTAATAGAGAAATGTCTCACGGGCGTCTCGGCCTCAACAACTGTTCCTTCGTGCATCAGGGATTGATATCTTCGATCCGGCTTCAATTGACGCAGCTTTGCTGTACTTAATTTTCGTGTCGGCGTAGGGGAGCGACCAGCAGGAGAGGCTTGGACGGCCAACTGTCGCGGTGCTCGACCACCAGTGGATTTGAGGCGATCACTATGGCGACGCGCTGCTCGCTGAGGAGCTACGGTAATTTCTCTTTTGACTTGGCCGCCTTGCAACTGCTCATCTTTGGGGGCATCAGCGGGAGGCTCAGGCTCCATACCCACCTTGATATATGGGCCGCCCACGTCATGTTCAGATTCATCGGAGGATATCTCAATAATTTCCCGGGGTTCTGGGGATTCGGATGGCATCCAAAAGACTCCGGCGCGCGCCGCTTGGGCATCTGCGTCAAGCTTCATCTGCGCAAGTGATCCAGGCCCACTTTCCTGGCGCCAGCCCTTGGCCTCCTCTAGCAGTGCCTTCCACTTAACGACCGAGCCATCTTGATCAAACAGCTGATAACGGGAGCGCGTTTTGGCGAGATTACGCATGTTGGCCAGGAAATCCTCGGTCTAATCCAGGCAAATGCTTCAGTGGAACTGTTTGTTGGTACAAACGCCTGACCTGAGCGTACCATTATATCACACAACTTTTTTGCGTGGTTGTATTGACGATAAGCCACCTGGCCTGTAGGTTCTTCGCCCTTGGCATATGCCTGAGCTAGTTCGAGAAGCTTGTTGTGCGTAACTGCCACGAATGGAGGCTTTGGCCCTCCCTCGACCCGAAATAGAAGAGGGGGAGCACCAATCAGCCAGCCGTCGTCCAGAGGCATGCTACGCGGTGGGCTAGTGCCAGTGGTGGGTAAAGGCAGATGACGGCCGAGCCCAGGTAGAGCCCAGAGACAAATCCGGCGATCGATCACTGCCATCAAGGTCGCCGAAGATCGGTTAAACTCACCGCTTACAAGTTACCACCATCATCGACCTTGCCGATGACGGATCCGGAGGATATTCTCAACGACGCGCTCACGTTCCTTGGGGAGAAACAAGTCATTGACACTGATATTGTTTTTGGTCCTCTTCGTCTCACTACGGCGGCCAAGGCGTGTTCAAGAGTTCTTGATTTCAAGAAAACGGCTGACAGTTGATGATTTAGGAGGGAAAGGTAAATCGCCAGGCCGTCGAACAAGTGAAATGATTCGAGAATTTATTATCTAGGCGAACACTCTTCTCGCCGACCATTTATTTTCCCCGTCAATATTCCTTGCTGAGCGGATCGAACGGGGCCTGATGCCACTTAGCGGTAAAACAGGTATCACTACATTCCGCGTCTCTGGATATTTTCATATCTGAACTCGTCTCCTAGTAATCGAGCTTGGGGCTGGATGTGCTCTGCCCTCGCTTTTGCTGGGCTGTCTAGAGTTCCCGGCTCCTCCGTCTCTGATTGTCATTACTGATTATCCAGATCCCACCATCATGGACAATCTCCAAGCCAACGTGAGCCGCAATCGTAGCGCATTTCGTGATGGATGCACCGTTGAATGCTTGGGATACGAATGGGGAAAGGATCCAGATGCCCTATTGTAAGTTCTTGTGCGACTGGCCGAGATCTCGAATGCGTCCGTAAGTACCTCCGAGGGTCTCGCGCTTCGATAGATTGGCGCTAGTAACATATACTTGTCTCTGGGTAGTATCTGACTGTTCTACCTTGCCTGTCGTTTCCTTCTGATCGTTCTTCAGTTGATTAACCGATGCCTTGAAATAGGTCGTTATGTGCGGAAGCACCTGGCTACGACGCCGTGATTCTCTCTGATTTACTACACTTTGACGCCTCGCACGATGTACTCGTCGCTTCCCTTCAAGCGCTACTCGGAAAATCAGGAACGGCTTATGTGGCAGTACGTGATCTATGCGATCTGTCTCTTTGAAGGGATCGTAGCTCACCAGCACGTTCCGTCCCTGCAGGCCGGAAAGTATACACCACCGCACGTATTTGAGAACTTCATGCACGTAGCCCGGAATGCGGGTATCGTGTTCGAGGAGCTCACGCCTAAAGAGGATGAGTGTGCTTGGTTGGGAAAATTACAGATACCGAGCTTCGACGCCGAGGCGCTTGCCGTCAGGAAGGCCGCATGTCGTTTCTGGATTGGGAAACGGGCGTAGGTAAGTATCTGCCTGCGCATCAAACCAGACTCTGAACATCTATAGCTGGGGAAAATGCCGAGATTTCAGCCGAATGAACTAGATCACAGAGTGTTACTTGTGCTATAAAAACGGGACGAATTTCAGATCCTAGGTCGGAGCCCATCCGTGATCGTCATGTTCGGCACTGTCAATCTATCTTTTAAATCCCAATACCCTGTTCGGTCTGTCATCCTGTCTATCTCCCTCCTCGTTTACTCTTTGTGCTACCTCGCGTCCTCTCCCTCACTACTAAGCGCACCGTTCGCGCCAATCTGCCACACACGAAGCGCCTGCTCCCATACATATCGTAAAATGACATGGATGACTGTAGCAAAATGGCGCCCATGTAAATTACGATTCTGACAGGTTGTTGTGGTCCAGATTGCACACGGGTCAGGGTCCATGACGTCGACGCGTACGTTGGATCCTGCTACATTGCAACAGGATCTGATAGTTCGCGTCGAATTCGTAGAGGTTATCTATTTGTCTACAACCGGTCTACAACACGGGCAATCCCGCGATACACTTGTGTGGGGTGGCTTCTCATCAGAGAAGGGTAGGCGTTCCTCGAAGTCCATTGGCAGCTGCGCTTGGTCACCCTGACTCATTTAATTAAGACGAACTTTTCTGGGAACGGTGTCTATACAATGACCATGGGATCATCACTCGGAGAAGTACATGCGGCACTGCCTGTGCTGATGAACCGTGTGGTGTAAGTCCTTCACATCCACGATGAGCTCGGAGGGCGCGTCCTCAAGAAGAGCGATTCGGTCCCAGAATTCCTCTACGACTCTTCCTGCGTCCACCATGAGCCTATTCGCTTCTCCATACTACGCTGTGCAGTCGCAAAACCAACAATACGATACAAGCCCCCACATCACCGCCTACCCTCAGTGGTATGACTCGTATGCTCAGCCATCGAGTTCGCGCTCCCCAGGCGGGACAGAGTCCGCCGCAGACATGACCTTAGCGCTGGGCCACCAGGAGCAGTACAACTACCCTCAGGCGGTGCGACATGACGCTGGGCTTGCAGATCAGTGGCAGTATCAGGATTGGCAGGAGATGGTCCCGGCACCGCCTTCAGTAACGCCGGAGATGGAGATCACGGCGGCGGTGCCAATGGCCGGTGGCAGGGTACCGACTCGTCGGCGCATGCGGTCGCCGGCGAGCGTGGAAAGCGAGTCGGAGAGCAATGAGGATGGTCAGCGACGGGTGCCAATTAGTAGGCTGTATGAGCCTCTATATTTCGACTTGTGCAGCACCTCACTCATTTGCATAGACCTGGCGCATGCACACACTGCAGACGTTTGAAGATGAAGTGCGACTTTCCACAAGGCGCAACGACTTGCAAGCGTTGCCACCAAGGGGGGCAAATATGCATCGTCGAAGAAAGGAAGAAGACGCGGGCCGTGAAGTGCGTTACGCCATGGTTTCGGATTCCACCTCTGACAATGATACAGTAAACGTGAGCACCTTTTTGCCCAGTTGCGGGAGAAGGACGCCATTATTGAAAGGCTCACGAAATACATCTACGCGAAATCCAACCAGGATGGCTCGAGCACCCCTTTTACTTTATGGTCTAGTACCTAATACTGACCTAATCCGTATCTTCAGTACATTTCTATGCGCACAGCCCTCATCCTCTCACGCCGTAAAATGTGTACCAATTACGTTACATCTAATACCGGGATATGATCCTCCCGCCGTTTCGGTCCGGTTCGACACAGGGCCACACAATTAACTGTCAATGAGTTGATATCAGATATGATACATTATCATTAGTGACGGGATCACATCCTCTGACCAGTTTGAAAGCAGTTCTCTAGCGGTGCATGCGACAACATTGATATGCGAATCGAAGGAAAATTGGTCCTTCTAATTAAACTCAGACCGAGCTCCGACAGCATGCCGATTACTTGCCGTCGGCATCGACGATTTCGGGAGGATGACATCAGACATCCCCGCTCGTTAGTATACGACCTTCTGTTCAATATGACTTCGTGCTGTGGAAGCAACATCCTTGTACTAGAGGGCCTTTTTGTCGCACAAACACGTCTGATAAAGTGAGCAGAAAGCTTTCGTTGTCAATTTCCATAGCTTGCAGTGACACCCGCCTCGTTAACGTTACCGAGCGTGCGTGGCACAAAATCCGTGCGTCAAGCGTTCAGTCATTTCCTATACGTCTTCTTGGAAACGTGTTTCCATGCCAGCCACAGACCACACAAGTAGAATTCTCATTGTTCTCTGTCTGAACAATAATGAACGGATTGGGACAATAAGCCAAGTGATGCGCTGATCTTTTCTTTTATCGTCCTTGTTCGTCATTTCTATATCTTCTCTGTTGCCTCGAGAACAAGAGGTAAATCCTCCTCCGCCTCTATTCACTCCTCCAGACATGAAATTCACGAAAAAATCCATCGGCGCCTGGCTGCGCCGAATCATGCATATCACGACGACTCGCCCGGTTACGTCATGTCCCTCGGAATCCCCACTTAGCTCCATTCATGACTGCGCCTCCTCCTCCTCGGAAAACTCTAATTGGAGTACCTCCGTGCCACCCTCTCCAGGTGGACCACTCACAAACCACAACCAGCCATTGGATGCCACAGATGATGCATCCACATTCGTCACCGCACAATCCTATCCACACAAACTTGAATACCAATGCCCACGACCTCCCCCTGCAGTGCCTCTCTGTCCCGGTATGGAAGCGGCCGACGCGATACCCACACATACCTCGATGCCGTCTACCATACCGACCATACCGAGTCTGTCCGGCGATGTCGACGATCCCGAACCTATTGATCATTCTGGCAATGCCCTCGGTCTTGTTATGACTGCGGACACAAATAGAAAGTCTCTCGATTATCGAATCCGTGAACGCGACGACCTGGCACATGAATTACAATCCTACCCCTCTTGGCTTCCCACAACCATTGACACACCCAATGGAACCTATGTTCTCACCTCGGCCGGTCTCAGTCACTCGAGCAGCTTCGGACGTGTAGTGCGTGCTAGACTGAGCGGGTGTCAAACGACGGACCCAGAGTACGCTGTAAAGATTTTTGAGAGGAAGAACATCTTGTTGCTCCGAGCCTACGATGCCGCTCGTCACCTCAAGGCTAACGTCGATACAACGGAGAAGAACAAACAATCCAACAGAAAAACTTTGAGCCTGGAATGGCTTCAGTCAGAGCTGAGAACCCTCGAGCTCTTGAGCAAGGAGAAACATCCCTTTATCTCTGAATTGGTGGCACAGGGCATGGATCACCAGTGTATATATGTTATCATGGTTCGTCTTCAAGGCACCGTCTTTTGTGAAGAGAAGCTGATAGTTACTCACTTAGCCCAAGTATCAACTTGTCGACGCTAGTAAGATGACACTGGAGCAGTTTCGGGTCTACTCTGCGCAAGCGGTACGCGTCCACTTTTTGATTGCACCTCGAGTCAAAGCCCTGATCCGCCGAGTAATTTAGGTGGAAGCGGTTGGCACTCTTCACTTACGCAACATCATTCATGTGGACATCAAGCCCGACAACATCATGCTCTCGCTGACATCACCCCCTCATATTGTCCTGATCGATTTCGGGATCGCAGAGCGCAACCTTAGCCCGAACGATCATCATGTATTCACAAGCGGGACGTTCTATTATTGGCCTCCCGAGCTATTCGAACGCGGATCAAATGTGGTTACAGGCGGGCGATTGGACATCTTCGCGCTAGGAATTACCATGCTGTCCTGGTTCTGGGAAATTCATTTTCGATCAAGCGAAGATGAGGAGCTTTATGTTTTTCCCGAGCAAAAATGCATAATTGGACATCAACAAGGCAAGCGGGCCGATACCGTGAGGGCTTCCATGAGACTTCAGAAGCGGATGAAGGAGGTACACGGCTACGAAGGGGAGTTACAGGTTACTGTGACAAGAGCAATGCGTCTTATGGAAGATGTAAGTGATTGCCACTGTGACATGTCTCTTTCGTGAAATCTGATCATCATTAGATGACCTTCTGGGACTGTCAACGTGCCATGAAGACGATCAAAGAAATCAAAATGCATCCCTACTTCGACGGTTTGGACTTCGAACGTCTTGTCGAGAACGCTAGTGCTGCTACAAACGCGCCAGTCAGTACGCAACACCGCTCCGATGGACTGGACATTGAAATCAGTGCCCTGAACAAAGCGTTGGAGGAGGAGCGACTGAGACAACTGAGCGAGAGGAGCCATCCAGAAGTTGTTATTGGTCCGGGGGTTCCGTGGTAGTTCCGCGCTATGTTAGGTCTGCCGCCGAGAGGAATGACGGAGACGACACTCACGACGATGATTACGATACACACAACGCTACATAATGATCTAGATATGAGTCGCCATGCACTAATAATCTCATCCAGTAGAGACCGCGATTACATGACAGGTTTCGCGACGTCGGCTTGAGTCCGAATTGTATGCCTATCACCGAATGTGCTGGATGCAAAAGGTGACCGGAATGTGTGACAAGCGATTGGAATCCAGGCGAAGGTATCGTCGACAGCTGCTATTGATGTCTACCAGTATTTGAAATGCATAATCCTCGATGCTGTGGAGTGTATGGGCTACAATCCTGTGGGACGAACGCCCGAAGGGTTGCATTGAATTGATGCACTTAGATTCCAGGACCAAGCTAATCGTTGTGGTACTGGTGATACATGCAACTATCGTAAAGAGGCGTGAAAATTGTGAAACATGCTATAAGAACAACGAGATGAAAGGGACAGGTGGGAGTCACGGGCATGAGTGACGTTGAAGGGAGATGGGTGAAGCGATGCTGGATGTGTGAGGTGAGCTTGGAGTCGAGTGGGTAAGCAAATGGTGCACCTTCAGTGACCATGGAGGGAGCGGCTGCCGCTAGGCTGATCCCCCAACGCCATGGATGGTGACAGACCGTGCGCACGCATGATGCCAGCATAAACCTCAGCTTTCGTCTTCCACTGCGCAAGCTCGAGATTGAGTTCCTTCAACTTCCTCTCAAGATGCTCGAGATGCTCGCGCTTTCGCTGCCGGCTCTTCTGTGCGGCAATCCGGTTTCGCCTACGCTGCTCCTCTAACTCGGCAAAGTAACGCGGGGTCATCTCTTCATCGACGAGCTCATCCTCTCCAGCGCTCTGGAGATAAACGGATGGGTCATCGTATCCCTCGCTCGTAGGGTTCCAGTGCTGAGATGACGTGGCTGCGTTCATTGAGATCTGCGGGATGTGAGTAGACGAGACAGGGTGTGACGATCAAGAATCCTGCGAGGAGAGGTGACTATATAGCCAGCGCCGAGCGGCACAGCAGTGACCGAGTTAGGAAAGCTGTCGAGGTTGTAGTCAACGCGCGTGTAACTTGAGTCATCGCTCGACCTCTCGGACTACGGATTAGGACTGCTGGACCAGTGATAGGATGCTTACTTGTCCTTCGAAAGTCAAATGCAGTATTGGCATCAAGGAATCAGCTAATTTCAGACTGTCTTTGGGATTTCCGAGGGGCAGAATTATCTCACGATTGGCGGAGCCGCAGGTCGATTCCTGACAAGACCCAAAATGGGAACAATAGACACTTTATCGGACCCACTTGCCTTGTTGGTCTTCTTCGTTGCGTGGGTTTTAGTGCGTAGCCTTGCATAGCCGCCCTGTAATGAATCAGGAAGGATGATAGCCATAATATTGAGCGCGTACCTCGAGGAAAGAGCCCGAAGTTGACATGGACGTGAAGACACCGCTCCTGTTGCAAAAGGATGTGAATGGCGGTCGATGTACTCGGGCATGACGGGCACGACATGAGATCTGAATGCAGCGTTTAGAAGGACTTGAACAAACCAACTGTAGACGCCACAGTGGCAAAGTCCTCCGGGAGCCACAATTTTGTGGCGCTAGAGATTTCCCGTACAACCTCAAAGGCGACCTCGGTCGCCGCTAGAAAAGCCAAAACAGAGGCAGTCCACGCCGTTGCTAACAATACTGGCGTCGATCTTCATGTCGACATGACAGACACTTACGGCATGAAGCGCATGCGAGCGGCTCTGATGCGTCACTCGGAGTCGTGGAACAGCATGGTGGCTGTCACTCTCACAGCTGAGCGCTGTGATTCCGATCAGATGGCGGTGCGGAACGGAAACTGCCGGCCATTGGTTCGAATCCTCTACAGGGCGACCGAGCTGGAAGGGACAGGAGACGAAGTGAAGTAGTCTCCAATTGAAGAAGAAGACAGAATAGCTTTCGTTCAACTTCAATTCGCATACACTCATCTCTCAATTTGAAGGCAATCCTGAAACAATGGTTGGGCGCGCGTCACACTGTTGGGCGCGCGTCACACTGCTGGGCGCTCGAAACTTCAAACTTTCCGTGGCATCAAATAAGGCTACAACTAGAATGCTTATGAAGAGCTGACCCGGCTGCGGTACATCACGTAGTTTGACTAGAAGTCCGTGCACTTATAGCTCTGCTAAAGATCTGTAGTGTCTGTTCCCTTGGAAGCCATCAATGCTGTACCGCAAGGCACCGGCAGACGAAGTTCTGGTGAAATAGCAAGTCGAAAGTTGTGATACAATGGGAGATAGTGGATCTATAGATACAAAATGTACTTAAGAAAGATGTACTATGATTAGAGAAAGGTAAGCGCAAGTGAGTCCATAGCTCTCCGTGTAACGTAAATCAAGGAAGCGCTGAGTGTATGAAGGAGTAACGTCCAGCGCCAATGTTCGTCATGAATATGCTCGTGAATGTTCGTAGCGTGGAGTAAGGATGGGCGTGTGCGAAGACGAGGTGCATCTTCAGGGGAGTGGAGAGTATGGTGGGGGCGCTGACGAGAACCGATATGGTGGGGGGTCGTCAATGGATAGGCTGCAGCTGGGACGGCGCGCTCGGGCTGAGGGCAGTCTGATAGCGGTTTCAGCATCAAGACGCTGAGCAACAACCTCGGGGTCGAATATGACACCCCTGCGTCGTGACCGTTTTTCGGAAATGTTCAACTCGTGCGACGGAAACGAATTTTCGGTCTTGGACGGTATATGTACAAGGAATGGCACTGTAGATAGATAAGCCACGATACAAGAAGTTATGGGAGCAAATGGACGTACAGGCGACATCAACCCGTTCCCGCGTCGCATGTAGCACGACCCCGTGTTCGACTGCTTTGGCAGACTGACCGCGCAGCGGGAAGACAATGTTGGCGTTCGTGTTCATGTTTTGGTCGTGGTGGTAATGGAGGTGGAAGGGAGGTGGAGCACCGTGCAGTGTGTGTCCCAGAGCGCGTCGACATATATATGCGGACCCACAAAGAAGCGCAGATTCCAAAACGGAACAAGGACGAGACCAGGGATGGAGGATGATCACTGTCATCAGATCAGAAGGCAATCACGCCCAAAGAAAGAACAAGGACAGACGCTATAGCAAATTTCCGGTTTCGTATGCTGTGGGAACGCATACTAGGCGAACAGAAGTCCACTTTGATCCACAAGGCCGTATTGAAGGTGGAGCAGCGCGCCAAAAAACGGTATCGTATGTCGGCTAGGGCAAACGGTGGCGGTGGTAAGAGGGCACCGTTGTGACAAGCGCCACAAGTAGAAGACCTCAATTCAGCTGTTCTTTTGGTACTTGCATCGGAATAACAGAAAACGCATGATGGCCGTCGAAGAGAAAAGTCGCTGGATCGGTAACATCGGCAATGAGAGACACGTGGCGATTCCGGCTACCGGACCGATCACCTTTGGTCCATTTTTCATCTGGTCGACGTTCGTCGTTTGTTCGTCGTTGATAAGTACCATCGATCCCTCCCGCTGTCCCGATCGTTCAGTACAGCACCGTCTCTTCCTCTTGACTACGGCTAGAACGCTTATTTCGCTGGATTCTACCATGCAAGACCCTCACTGTGCCCTTCTGTGCGGGAAATTTTCTCCACTCCGATTGATCAGGCTATGTGGCTGGATGGACACACAACAGAACAACAACTCTGATGGGTACGTAAATCATCGTCCTTGTTCTTCGTTCCTTTTATGTGAGCCCACCATTGGAGAAGTGCCACATTTTCTCCATCTTACCACAAGAAATGCTTTCCAAGATCAAGACGAAACTTACCACCGCTGTCAGACTGTTGCGACAGCGATGTCGATTCACGAAACACCAATACCATACGACGCCTTTTTCATCCGCTACTCCACCGGAGCGCAGAATCACTTCTACCCAGGCATCTCATGTTTGTGAGGCTCTCCATCCGTCCCATGATTACCCAGACGCAAAACGCCGGATTGTCTCTTCGTACGCTACACAAACAAACTCTCCTGCGCTAGTACTACCCGAGGACGATCACCTTGCCCCTCCGCTGGAAGCGGCCTTCCCGTTATCTACCCGGATTCCGAGTACTCGCAACGTGGACACAAGTCCAGCGCAACTAGTATCTGGACCAGGGGCGAGCGACACCTCTCAATCAGCGTACAGCCAGTCTACGCCGAACAACATCTGTCAAGATTTCCGAAATTCCGACCTTGATGGCCGTGATACTGCTTTCCAACCATATCTCTCCCGCGCTCCCGTCACTGGTACTACCTCGCTCAGACTGAAGGTCGTAAACGACCGCTACACCCTCTCCGAGTCTCCCCTCAATGGGTCTGCGAAGAGCTCATTCGGTCGAATATACCTTGCCCACCGAGACGGTCGCGGCAGCTTTACCTGCGCGGTCAAGGTCTTGCTCAAATCCAACATCTCCATCGTCGATAGTGATTTCTTTCTCGATCCGGAAAAACATGATATCCAAGCGGGATCAAGACACTGCAATGCTCTGAAATCGAATAGAACCTCCTCAGAGCTGCGCCACGTACGGCATGAATTACGCTTGCTGCGTGCGCTGAAGGAAATGGCTGAGCCATGTCCGTTTCTATGTGGATTTGTTGACGCGTGCCAGGATAGCAGGGCGGTATACATTCTTATGGTAAGCTCGCCCACTTAGATATATGATCACGGGCCAATGTCTTTTTCAGCCTCGATATCAACCGCTCGAATTTGACAAGTCGACTACAGCGTTCGTTCTCCGGAGGCGGATGTCACAGGCGGTAAGCGGCCTCATCTGCACTGACAGAGTTCATCGAAGACTGATCGTCCGCACAGCTCCAAGCCCTCTCATACCTCCATCGCCATTTTGTCGTGCATCGCGACGTCAAGCCCTAAAACTTCATGCTCAACCCCAATACCAACGACATCGTCCTCATTGACTTTGGTCTTGCCGACGGTCTTCCCTCGGCGGAGTCTGACTTAAACTTAAACTTCGAGCACCCCGTGTGGGGATTTGCAGGGACTCCATGTTACATTGCTCCAGAGCTGCTCGAGACGTCACCCGACGCAGCATCAGGCTCGTGGAATGATGGTGCGAAGCTCGACATCTACGCCCTTGGAGTGACGCTCCTTCTCTGGATGTGGGATATGGTGTATCGTAACCCTGGCCGAGTACTGGATGGGCCTGTGAGTGCACACTCATTGCTGTCACGTCCAACTCTTTGTTTTGATTCTTCTATGACAGCAAGTTCCTCTTGACTACCAACAGACAGAGGACGGTTATCTTCATGAAGAGTATAATCTCCCGGACGCGATAGATCGATTGATGCACGATGTGCCCCTTCTGCAAGGTGTTGGGATCGAGCTTGACGAAGAGCAACTCCGCCTGGTGTCAGAGGTTGTTCTGGCGGTGAGCACAACGCACGCAGCAAGACGTCCGGCACTGACCCTGAACTTGCAGATGACGCATGATGAGCCCGATGCACGACTTGACATTGATGAGATACAGGAATTATCATTTCTATGTGGCTCGACAGGTCTACACACAGTCTGATTAGGTCGTATAATAAGATTATTGGTACCACATATGTATTGTATTCGGGTTACTGCCAATGGAATACTTACGGCCAGACTGGCGAGTTCATATACATATCTGAACGTCGCCGCATAGAGTTCCCTCGTCCCTCGTCAAGCACTTCCTTCGTCTTGCCCATCCGTACCCACTCATCTCTCAAGCGCCAAAGACGACCTCACATGCCAGAGTCTATCTCATCTGCATCGATGGCAACCGGTTGCCCATGTCGTCTCCGTATGAACGACAGAACGGTCCATTGTAGACGCCGTAAGGCTGATTGCAATCGTCCCCCAACAGAGTTCCTATTGCGTTCTGGAAGAGCGATAAATAAATGTGGAGGGGCAAGGTGTAAAAAAACACGTTTACCGTGTGCAGCAAGCGCAGCTGTCAGCGCTTGAACTTCTTCATGTCGAGTGTCGGGCCCTTCCGCAAGGTCCCGGGGTCCTCGCTTAACAACCAGATGGTCTTTATACTGTTCCTCTTCCGCCAACCTTGCCTTCAGGTGTTTGCGCAGACGCGCCATACGTCTGTCGGCATCAGCCTCCATGTTGATAATCCATTGGCGGTTGAGTCTCTTGCGTACGGAGGGAGAAGATACTTTATGGGCGTCGAGATTGATGATCTGAACGAGCTCGGGCGATCGTGCGTCTGGTGGCCATAGCATAAAGGGAGCAGGTGACGGCAATCGAGATGGAATATCGGAGATGGTCACCGCATCACAGAAGGACGGTCCAGAAAGCAATGTGGAAGCGGTACGCGTATGGTCAGATGGGTCCTGACCAGTGATATGTGCGTTATTATCGGGAAGTGAAGTGCTCTCGCGTAGCAGCGCCATATAGTGATCGTCGTCGAGTTTCTGAACAGCCTTGATTTTGTGGCGGACCTTTTTCTTTGCGGCATCTATGACGCTGTGAGAAGCGATGAGACCAAAATAAATGTTGAAATTTTGGGCCTAGCGTACGCAGTAAGTTCGCAGACTTCTTTCTCGAATTCCCAAGGACAGAACGTCTCCAAATCGAAGGTGAAGTCCAACGGAGACTCCCTGATCTGATGGTATTTGTCTGTCGCTCCAATCGTTCCTTCGTTGTCTTCCTGGGTGCTGCCGCCATCGGATTCCTCATGAATGAACCCAGCCTTCTGCATGCCCTCTCTGATCTCCGCCGCCCACTTAGCGTCCTGACGCGACGCCTGGATAATTTCTGGCGTCTCGCTACTTGGAATCAGCTGATATATACCGCGTTTACGGTTATCAAACTCGTCGTACGGGACGCGTATAGGCATTCGGACTAGTATAGTGAGGTGATGGCAGTCCGGCCACGGGAGGGGTGGATCGCATGGTAGTGGTTCACGTTCAAGAGGATGTGGTCCAGTGATGGGGGGCACTGGATATGACATTTATGGGATAAAGCCCTGGTCTGGCCGAGACGCCATAGCAGCCATTCCGAACGCCACGACGGAAATTTCGATGCCGTAGTGTAAGCCAACTTCGGGAACGCCGTCGATCCACTGTGTCAGCATTGTCAGGGGGCCTGGAGGAAGATGCAGAATTAAGCAGACCTACGTTCAAAGCGCATCCCAAGTATCGCCGAGCTGTGAGCTTTTCGCACGCCGCTGTGGCGTCTACATCGTCTAACCACTTTACTGTCCCGACAGGGTTGATTTGGAAAGCGAAGTATTCTCCAACCCGTGGTAGAGGCATTCTAGCGTATGGATGCTCTGGCCGAAGAAAAGAGGCTTTGGGTAAGTGTGGTCCTGGGTGGTGTGTAGTCAACCAGGCCTTTCCGCAGATCAAGGATCTTGAGCCGCAATTTCCGACATCAGTCCATCGGGTTTGTTTACTGTTTCCCGTTTGACATGAATGAGTCAGACACTTCCTCCGTGGATTTTGCCACCTTACGCCTTGTATTTGCTTCAAAAATGGTCTGACTGCGAATATATGCTTGGCCGGCGATGAAAAAGAAAACCGACCACCGCAGGATTCGAACCTGCAATCTTCACCTTGGCTCTCACCGGAAAGTGACGCGTTAACCATTACGCTAGGCGGCCATACAATGCTTTACAGTACAGGTTACACGTCACTCCGCCCCAGTCAGACCTTGTCGATCGGCGCCATGACGCGACTTCCCTCCACCCGCCATCATCATGAGCGACGGCCTTGGGTACATCCTCACCTGTTGCTGTACGCCTTTCTCCATCTTCGCCCTGCGCCCCTCATTCCCATTCTCCTAGGTTGCTGCTATCCGAGTATGACCGGCGAAGGATCCAGGGTCGCAAAACGCGATCCGCGCGAGGATATCGTGGACAGGGAGTTCAAGGCGAGGTCGTACAAGAAGGACAAGGAGAGCGGGAGGATACACGTGCAGCCTGGTACGGGCTCAAAGATGGAGGGGGTCGGTGGAGTGAGAGAGGACGCGAGAGGGGAGAACGTGCAGGCGTAAGTGCAATGGAAGTCTCTGCCTGCGTGCTGATGAGCTTTTAGGCCGTGATAACGCCCGCGGACTCTATCATCCTCACGCCATGCCTCATCTCCTATTACTCTGGTTTTGTTGCCCGCATAGTCTACGCACGGACTCCACATCATTTTCACGCAGTGTCGTACATCACCTTTTCTCTGCTCTGGTTTCGTCTCTCGCATAGTTTACTGTATAATTGTGAGTCGTCTCTTCCTGTCCGCTTCAATCCTCGAATCGCTAACGTGCAACTGCTCCAGGATACCGGAATAATACTTACTGTCTGTTCAATACAACCACCGTCACAATGTTGCTGTCATCTGCTGATGGTCGCGCGCCTCTCGCTCCATAACCAACACCACACAGTGCTGCGTCGAATGTTCTCTCCTCCACCGACCGAAATATTTCCTGCTGCTAACTGTGAACTTTCACCACCATTTTCCGCCTTGGCACAACATTCACCGACGACACCCCATGGCCCTACAACTGACCGACCCGATGACCGACAGCCCCGCCACGTAAGGATCACGGGGCGCGCCCGCCTGACTGATCGATACTGCACATAAGAACTGTCGCCATTTCTCGTTATATGTTCTCTCTCTTCCTCTTTCTTTCTTGTGTCGTTTCCAGGTCGTTCCCAGGTCGTTGTTGTTTCTCCCTTCCTTGTGTCGTTTCCAGTTCTCTTTCACTGTCCTCGGTCCTACAGTCCTATCGCGCCGGACTACACTCCAGGTCTTATCCGCATCACCCAGTCGCTCATGTGAGGAGGCTGGACAGGTCATACGGGCGCGACATATACATAGACGAGGTCATCGGGGCGCGCTTCCCTACTCTTCACCCATTCATATAAGACTATGTGTCTGTGTTCTGCCCCGCTGACTATCTAGCGTCCCACTTCGTTTCTTGCTCGTTGTCTTCGCAAATCGGTCACGTTGGGGTAGGCGTCCATTAGGGTGTGGTGGCGCTTGTCATGCGATGTACGTTGATGGGTGGAGGTGTCTTCCCTGGTCCTTGAGTATGTGCTGCGATGTTTTGCTACGCAGTTGTCGCGGGCTCTCTGGTGTTGTATCATTCGAGTGAGTCTTTCGCCCTTTTCTATCTTCGCTTATAACATCACCTACTAGTCCGACCTGTTTCTGCTTCCGATTCATTCCTCGCTACGGGAGAGCCCAATCGATTGATACCACTCTTCACCGCTCGATGAGCATCGTCTGGCTTCACGACAACATTCACTCGCCACACCATGTCTCTATGACCAGAATGGCAAACATTTGACCATAAGGCTTTGTCTAAGGTGCGCCTTCCAGTCTGTCCGTTCACTCATGTATGCTTATACCCAATATCTGGTCAGTAGCTCCCAAAGTCGGCTTGCCTTTTCCATCTCCATCGACGCATCATCATACTCGGTATGCACGTCTCCCCAACGCAACACCATGTCACGCTGTGGGCGTGTGTTGGATCACGAGGACGTCCGCTTGACTGGGCGCCCACTCACCTTCCTGGGAATCCCGGCCGCCTTTTCTTTATACGGTCTCGCCCTTCCTCCGTCGTTCTTCCTGGTCTATATACCCACACCGCACTCCTCTGTTTCCCCTGTGGCGCACTGATGTTCTCCTATCCAGTTGTCATGCTCCTGCAGTTGCCATGCCTCCTTTCCCTTCTGGTGTCTCACTACTGCGGTGTCTCGGTTGTCTTTTCGCCCCCTTGTTGTCTCCCTTGCGTACTTGCGATGTCTCGCATCGGTCGTCGATGGCAAATGGAGGAACAGGGGCCCTGGCAAGCTCAAGGTATGCACGGATCTTGAGGTATGCATGTTGAACGGATCTTGTGGGGGAGGAGCGCGATTTACGCCATGCTGCCCGACGTTCCCCCGCTCACCCCATTTTGTTGGCTCTCGGTTTACTTCACCGATCTGTGCATTGGTTCCGTGCCGTGAAACGTAAGCTGGTATTCCGTTATCACTTGTCTGTTTCCCCGCCTCTGGGGAAAACACACCCCGTTCAGGGAATGTTATGCGATTTGGCTCCCGGGCCGCCCTAACGATGAAGGTTCGTGTTTGTTGATAATTCCCCGCATGACGCATGTATGACGCTGTTCGTTCTGTTCGCAAGTTGACTGCCTAGCAACCTTACTTCTCCCAGACCTTCCCAGTCTCGTGTCGAACTTCTTTTGAGGAACTCGACGGTACCGAAGGTAGGACTTGGTTGTTTGTTGCACGGTAGGAAGTACGTTTCCGTTCAATCGCGGTAGGTCTTTTATGTTTCATTATAACATTTCGTTAGGTTCGTAAGTTGACTGCCTCATGCGTATCCGTTCATTTTCTGTGTGTCGTTATTCGTTGTTTACGTGTCATTGCAGCATTTCGTTCGTAAGTCGGCTTCCTCATGCTGAGCGATCCAATTTGTTCATTTGTTCACAGCAATTTACGGCTTCGATTTCTACCAGACCTTCCCAATCCCAGTCTCGTGTGAGAAACCTCCCGGCACCGAGCTAACTTTGTTTTGATGTAATGGCGAAGTGCTTCTGCTTCTGAGGTATTCGGCGTAACGGCGAAGTGCTTTCAGTTCTCAGGTATACCGTACACACGCGTCGGCGATGTCGGTATCCTTGCGTATTGGGGATGCGTGAGTCTTCGTATCATCAATCCCTTTTTCGTCTCGTAACTCAACGCGGTGTTCTAGCTCGTGTCTTTTGAGAGTTGTTTTTTTTTGTCTAATGAAGGCGGCTTTTGTTCATCCCATGTTCACTGTGTCTTCAGAAATCATGAGTTACCGGATGAGAGTGTTCTTCTGCGCCAGGAACCGAGCTTCCAGCTTTCTGTGGGATATCCGCGCTCACTGTGTTTTTGTTCTCACTGGTTTGGTCAGCGTGTGAAGATCCTTGGGCGAAAAAGTAAGTACACACGTTCCTGAATCCGTTCTATCGTGGCATGTACACACCCAACGCGGTATTGTTATGCGTTCTTGTTTACCCGTCCTGTCCGTTTCGTCGTGGTATCGGTCAGTCCGTTTCATCGTGGTATCCTTAACCACCACCTAACGCGGTATAGTTGTGCGTTCTAGCGCGTGAGGTACGTTGCGAGTTCCCAGGCTCATTGGTATGATGCTGAGGCTGTTCGTCCGACGTACCTGCCTCGCTTTTTTCTCGCTGACAGTAGGCTGACCGCCGCCCGTAGCACTGGTGGATTGTCAGTACCACGAAGAGGGGACATGTCTAAATCATCTATGGTGTACTCCCCAAACGCGGTGAGCTTGAACGGACTTACGGTGAGTTACGCTCGCTGATCTCGAAACCACAGGACGCCACGTTGTCGAGATCCAACTTTCCGGTACCGAGCGTGGTGGTAGGTGCGTTGTCCGTCTTCTGGTCGGGAGTCTTCTTAGTTCCAGCTCAATGCAAGTATTCCATTCTACCTCATTCATATTTTTTCCGTCCAGTGCCTCTCAGTCTTCCAGTCACGTACCTAATCTCATTCAACCTGGTTCCAACGCGAGCGTTCCCGGCCCGCCTGCGCTTCCGAAGTACGTCCTCTGGCTTAGAGGCTGTGGGGGCACTTGGGTTGTAACTTGGTTCGACATAAATTTAGCTGTCCTTCCAACACTCCTGAAGACCTCGCGTGGGGAGTGTGTACGGCGATCCCGGTCCAGCGCGGTTTGTTTTGTGTTCAATCCCCCGGACCCCAACGCGGTAAAATTATGCATTCTAGGCGCGGGACGCCACTTTTTCATTTTCCCGTTCCCGTTACACGGCCCGCTTGCGTCCCGTTTGCTTGTGGTTCTACCTTCCTTACTGGGTACCGGTTATCCGATTGCTGAGCGTTTGTCTACATCCTCAGGACTGGTGCGTACTTTCGTTAGCTCGCGTGTTATACATCTCAACGTTGGAAGAATCCGAACCATCCAGGACGACGCCACATGATTGACTTCCAGCGTCCGTTCGAACTCGGAGACTTGTCTCCAGGGGGGAAGTGCACTGCTTCTGAACATTATGGGACTTCACGAGCGAGGGGACGCCACATGCCAAGGTATGATTTATTTATTGTTGTCGAAATCTCTTCCCGCTTACATCCTGTTTATTTGTTCATAGGAACAGGAAGAAAGGAGATCGTGCAGGACGCCACCATGGCATGGTATGGCTTTTGCTTTGTTGTTCGAGCTCGCTTCTTACTTACATTCTGTTTATCCGTTAGTGCCCTTGTTCATGAGACGGCACCGAAAGAGGGAGACGGAGGACCAACGCCGTAGATCCCGAAAAGGCGATGTGATACTCTAAGCCGGGCTCGAGCGCTGATTCCAGTTGAGGGTGCGCAATCCTGGTGTGTCTTCAATGCTTGCTGGGGGTGCGCCACACCCACCTCCCAAAATTCTCGTTCTGATTCCATGCTCGCACTGAGGCTAATATTCTGACTTGATCCTCGGCACTGAGGTTATTCTGAGTTCATTTAGGCTCGCGCACCTCCTATACACCAGTTGGAAATCGACATATAGAGTTTGTTCCAGGAACTGCCAGGCACCCATCAGCAAAATAACACGTACTTGGGCTTGCTCAAGTTTGACTTTGTGTACTTGTGCTTGGTGAGTTTTGACTTGTGCTTGGTACTTGGCGTTGTGAACGACTTGCTGGGACTTTGTGACGACGTGAGATAAGTCCGACCGATCATGCCGACTTGCCCAAGTCGAGTGTACTTGTCAAATTTAGGCATACCTTTTCTGTACTTCGTCAAGTAGTCACTGTAGTGTAGTACTTTGTCAAGTAGTGTAGACTTTGAATTGACTTGGGTGTTGATCAATGTTCGAGAATAAATTACCGTAGCACTCGGTTCTAGCCGTGCTCAGAGCAACGGACAGACATGACCTTGACGGTGGAACGGTGTTGAACGTTTGAGGTTTGACTCGTTCAAAAATTTATTCGACAAGTCCGAAGATCATGTGGCAGTGTTCCGAATCGGTCCGATCTTACGCAGTCGGTCACGTGTGGGTTGGTTTTCTTCGTCACGGTCTTGGACTGCTTCCAGACTCTCTTGCTCCCTCCACCATATCCCTCAACCTTCTCACCTCCAGCGGACCCACAATCGTCGACTTTTGGCTCCGTCAACTATCTTTCCATTCGCCTCGGTGAGAGGGTCCCAACCACGACGGTCTCCACGACGGTCTACCAACAATGACAAAACTCCTCAATGGCGAGCGAGCGATCTGCGAGGCAACGATTATCCATGCACCACTGCGGACAGCTGCAATGTACGACTGCGAATCAGGACGATACACATGCGGACGAGGATAACGATCCGGGCAATGATGACACGGTTTGGACGAGGATGGTCACGACAATCTGGACGAGGATACGGCGATAAGCTCTCCTGTAGCGACGTAAAGGACGAGGCCCCACGACTGCAACTAGGACCTATTCCGACTTGAGAGACGCCGTACTGGACTCATGGAACGATTTCGAGGACGAGCTCGAACACGATTCCGTAGACAATATCGGACGAGAATTACCACGACGACCCGGACCAGGATACTAGCCTCATCGCCGCGCGCACGAGGTATGCATGAGCGCGATCTGGAGACGACGATTTTTGACTCGATAGCTGACACGCACTCATTCAATCGCCGCGGCGGCCCCTGTTCAAGTCAATGGCGCGGATGAGGATAATGCCAGTGAGCAGAGTCGCATCGCTACTGCAACGGGTGCCGAATCAGCGTAAATCGTGAGCTGTTGGGGTGTAGTCTGTAGATCAAAAAATATAATTCTTCGATGCTTTTCTCTAATTCTGGCGTGATTTGGATTGTTTTTCGATTGTCTTTCACTCTTTCTGGTGTCTTTTTGGAAGTAGTTCCTATGCTTTGAGGTCTGACTTGCTGAGACTTCGGCAAGTCATTATGAACTTAGACAAGGCGGGCCATGGTTTTAGAAGCCAATGCCTGACTTATTAAGACCGGGAACATAGCTTTCCCAAGTCACTCAACTTTATGACTTATTGGACTTATTGGGCTTTGCCAAGCTCGAAAAGTATGTCTACAAGTACATGTTATTTTGCTGATGCCCAAAGTGGAGTAGACGCTCTTTACGTGTGCCATGGGGAATTTGCAGTGTGCAAGTCGTCTACTCCACAGCCGTCGGGTGTTGTGTTGTTCTTGGTAGAGGGTGAGCGGTGGGTAGGGCGGTGTCGTAAAGCGGAGGCGGTGACTTGCATCGCATTACGATGGGCTTGGGATGGGATGACGCCCATCCCAGCACCCGTAAAGTGCGTGAGGGTGAGTAACGAGATGAATAGAATGAATGAATGCAGCTTTCTGATTGATTCTGATATCCAGGGTGCTGCAATCAGAACGCAAACCTTGATAATTGTTTGGTGTGTTTGTGTTGCGAGCGACTGTAACATCATTGCTAGCCAGGTAACCTAGCCTACCGGTATGAGCAAGACTCGATACAGTAGGCTAGGTAAATCGGCAGCAATAAAAGGCGTGAACATCTTTTGGTCGTGTTTGCACGCTCGGATCAGTCGGTCCGCGACCTATTATACCATATATGGAAGTTAAATTTTGGCGGAGAAAGACAAAGTGCTTGACAGCACTCTCTGAGATGATTGAGGGACACTACAACGAGCGCGAGAAGCTATAATATTACGTTGTTCTGCATGTCAAACTTTCCCAAAACTCTACAAACGACCCTAATGGCGCTTGTGAGCCTGCCAACAATGTAATGATGGGCAGCCTCGCAAGACGTGCACTTGGAAGTTCAGTAAGAACGATAGCCTTCAGACATGATAATTAGGTGTTGAAATTGACCCTCCGCTACATTCTGAAGCCTCTATCGTCTCCTCCAGTGCTATATTGCGCGAATTGTTTTCCTCTGCCAAACTTTTACTTCCATATACGGCAGTATAGCTCGCGGACCGATTGATCCGAGCTTGCAAACACGACCAAAAGATGTTCACGCCTTTTATTGCTGCCGATTTACCTAGCCTACTGTATCGAGTCTTGCTCATACCGGTAGGCTAGGTTACCTGGCTACATCATTGCGATTTCTGGCCTGTACGAATCGCGGGATTCGGGGCCGCTAATGGTCTTGTCTTGTAGCCAACCCATCTATCATTGGAAGGCAGCGAACAATCGCCTGCTCACAGATTGGACACACTAACATTCTATGCGCGAGAAACGCGATTGGACATGCGGGATTGGGGAGGGTTTCGGCCGAGGGGGGATGGAAGAATCGTTTAGCCGGACCGCCCTGCCCCGTTTACGGTTTCGGCATGCGATGCCCCAATTTGCAGTGGCTTGATACCCCGGATCTGGGGAATCGATCAGCGGAGTTTTAAACGTGGAGGAATAAACCAAACAGGTGTAACGTGGGGGCAGATTGTGTGGGATTGGACTTGGACGTCGACTACGAGGATACCAAAGCTCGCGACTCGCATACGCAGCTCACACATTCGCACACTCGCCGCCTTCAGTCGCTTCGCTCACTCGCAGGCAGTCGCATCTTCTGCCGGCTCGCTCGCATGTCCTCATTCTTCCCATCGTACAACGTCGCCCAGATGGACTTTGCGGACGAC
Organism: Strobilurus orientalis; assembly: GCA_019915145.1. NCBI lineage: Eukaryota > Fungi > Basidiomycota > Agaricomycetes > Agaricales > Physalacriaceae > Strobilurus > Strobilurus orientalis. Next base: position 4,008,044 of record JAHLML010000004.1, read on the forward strand.
GACCTCGTCGGCCTCGTGAGCAGCGAACGGTCCACGTCCAGCACCACGCAACAACAACAACAAAAGCCCCCACACAACATCTTCGACATCAGCGCCCCACCCTACACCGCCCCGCCCTACCATTTCTCCCCGCATTTCAACTCGACCATACCGCCATTGGCGAATTACGACTCGCACCAGCAGAGCAGGAGCCGGAGCAGGAGTCGGCCGCCGAGCATTGGGCCGGGGCCGACGCGGACGGCGCCGAGGGGCCGTCGGACGAACAGCATCTCGTCGACGTCGCCGCCTCCCGGGGCGCGGCCGAACCCGAGCCACATCATGATCCCGACGCGGCCGCAGGCCGCTGCGTCGCCGCCGCCGTCGAGCGCGCTGAGCACGGGGTGGTACATCCCGCCCACGCCCGACTCGCTCGGCAACCCGCACTCGCTGCCGTACAACCACTATCCGGCGGACACCGAGGCTCTGGGCGTGTCGGCGTCGTTTCCCAACTTTTCGGGGAGTGGTGGGGGTGGGGGTGGGGGACAGGACAAGCAGAGTTTGTTGGCCAACGAGAAGAGGCGGAGGAGAAGGGAGAGCCATAACGCTGTGGAGAGAAGGCGGCGGGATAACATCAACGAGAAGATCACGGAGTTGGCGACGCTGATCCCCGAGTGTCTGCTGGAGGGCGCGACGCCAAACGGGAGCAGCAGCAGTGCGAATGCGGCGAGCCCGCCGGCGCCGGATGAGCTGTGGGGCGGGCTGCTCAAGGACGAGAGCCCGCCGCCGGGCGGGGTGGCGGATGTCGTGCCGGGGCAGGGCCAGACGGCGGGCGGGGTCATCAAGGCGAACAAGGGCATGATTCTTACCAAGAGTGTCGAGTATATACGGTGCGTCCCCGAGCCCTCCCCTACTGCTTATCTAATGGTTCGCAGATTCCTACAACAACTCGTCACTGCGCAAGGGGCGCGCAACCGCGAGCTGGAGAACGAGCTGCGGGCGGTGCGCGGCGAGCCGGGGGTGCCGCCGTCCTACTCGAGTGCGTCGTTCGATTTCGTGGGGAGCATGGGCCCGGGGAGCGGGGGGAGTCCGCTGGGCGACGTGCAGGAGGAGGTGGAGGAGGCGGTCAAGCGCGAGGAGCAGGATCAGGGTGAGGATGGGCGCCGGGGGAGGAGGAGGGTGCGGAACCCGGGCGCGGAGGGGATGGATGTTGATGGCGAGTAGCTCCCCCGATTCCAATGGGGAGTATATACCCCCCGCTCATGCCCCCCCCCCCCTTGTTGTACTATAGTCTCTCCCCCCCCTTGCTTTTTGGATTACGCTTCTTTCTCTTTTACTTTCGTGTATGAATACGGTACCGTATGTTGCTTGCTTGCTTGCTCTCAAATTGAAATGACGATATGCATTGGGTTTCCCTTTCGTGCGACTTTGCGTCTGGGGGGAGGACGGCGCGGAGAAGCTAGGTGGATTTGGATGGTATCCAAAAATCCGACCACACCGACAGCCCAGCCAGGTGACTGACGCGTACGGCACCGCAGCGCGTCGACGATCAATCACCCGACAGCAGGGAGGTGTGTGTATACCCCAGATCATCTGAGCGCCTACTACCCCAGATCAGGTGGCCCGCCACGCTAGCAAAGTAGGCGCTCAGATGATCTGGGGTATATAGACCTGCCTGCTAGCGTGGCGGGTCGGGTGATCTGGGGTATTACAGACGATGGGCGGTCGGGTGATCTGGGCAGTGATCATGATCGCACTGCGCAGCAAGCTGTGTACTTCCCCGCATCAGGTGGGCGCACGAAGTGACCCTCGGCGCACCACCTGATCTGGGGAAGTAGGTGCGCACCCACCTGATCTGGGGAATCAGACGTTGACCCCGACGAGTACTGCGGGACCTGGGGAAGATAGATGTTCGGGTCTCGGGGAGGTGAGTAGCCGGGTTTTTCTCAGCTGGAAGATGGTCTTCCCTTGTGTACATGTAAGTAAGCGAGGAGGCGTCATCGGGACTTGGCTTGCTGTTCTCGGATTGATGGTCCGGATATCATTGACTCTGGACGTGTCGGACCATCCGGGTCTCGTAGCTGTCATCGCACGTACACAGATGGGCGGCGATAGAGGACCCGGAGGAGCTGAGACTCTACCAAGGTGGGGTGGGATGGGAGCCGAGATGGTCCGCACTGATTTGTAGGCGTCGGATAAGCAGATCCTGAGTACAATTGAAAGAGGATTGGGTAGAGGATGGGATTCGCGGGTCGGGACGGATGGAATCAATATTAATTGAATAGGAATGCACGGACGGACGAATGAACGAGCGGGGTTTCGGGACAAGAATCCACCGAGTTGCACACTAGTATTTTCTTGGGTGACGATTGGCGGGTGGGATGCGCGACAATGAAGTAATGGATTTGGGAAGAGGTGAGTCGGCACGGCGCATATAGATCATCCGACCCACCACGCTAGCAGTGTACACCCCGACGTCTACAATGGCTGTGACGAGCTGGGAAATAAGCACCGGATGGGAGGGTGCACTTGCTTCCTTCTTCAGGTGGGTGGCTCCCCGCGTGCGCCGAGTAGGAAGTGGATTGGAAGGCGGATCTTGGGTAAGGGACTAGGAGGATGAGACTGCGTGCGCGGGAATGAGTTCCATTGACCTGTTTTACGCGAATACACGCTCGGATCCTGGCAGTGTTTGGGTGGTTGGGAGGCGGGGATGGGAATGGAGCAAGAAAGAAAGAAAGAAAGCTGGATATCGAGCAAACAAGTACTGTTTTTCGCGTGGAAGATGGGAGAGAGGCTTGCATAGCCGTTATGATACGTACTAGCACTGTAGGCACGGTGGTTGTCATCCTGGCAGTGACGGTGGGGCAGAATCCTCGAAAAAGATTTATTGTATTTTTCTGCAGTCTCTCAACAAAGGCTCGGGCGCGTGAGACGTGGACAAGCGGAATGCGGCGTACCAATCTTGGAAAGCAGGACTCGGATGTTCGGTATTGAAACCGCGCCGACGCCAGGTGACTGACGCGGCGTCTGTATCAATCACCTGAGAGCAGTCTACAATACCCCAGATCAGCCAACCCGACCCGACACGCTAGTATCAAAAGCCACGCTAACAAGTGGTCTGGTGATCTGGGGAAATAAGCACCTCTTCCCCAGATCAGGTGGGGGGTTTCGGCGCATCAGGTGAGTGACTGCGTCAACCTGTCGTAAATTGTACTACGGATAATGACGCATAGCGCGTCGCGTATGATTACCCCAGATAGCTACGCCCAACGTCCATAATGCCCCACATCAGGTAGCGTGGCGGGTCGGAGGACAGCACTCGGACGATCTGGGGAATTGAGCACTGGAGGGTGCACTACTTCCCCAGATCAGGTGGAGGGTTCCCCGCATCAGGTGAGTGCCTCGTCGTTCGCGTGTCGGAGATTGTAAGACTCGGACTCGGAAGCGGATCTCAAGAGGGGAGAACCTGAGAGGATGAGACGTCCGGAATCCAATGCACTTGGAGACGCCTGTATTAGAAGGAATGGAAGTTCCATGTCAATAAAGTGACTTGTAGCATGCGAATACACACGAATCCCGCCTTACATGTCCGCAAGCAAGAATGTTTGATTGAAGTGTCAGCCAGTTTCTATATATGTATGTAAAAGCTTTTGCAAGATGTAGAGTATACTGATTCAATTATTGCCTTGGATACGCGCAGGGTGGGGAAATTGAAGACCCCAGTGGTTTGGCATCTCGCGGTGTCGAGACCTTCCTGTTCGCTCCCTGATTGCTTTGACGAGCTTCATGATGCCTTGATGCGCCTCTGGGTATTCTTGAAGGAATGCCTGCTTGTTCTTCCCAAGTCTATGTCACAACCTCAGTCAGGGACAGCAAAGAGTCTGGAAGCGCACGCACCGCTCCCATTCTCCGGCGATCCTGTCGTACTTGGCCCATTTTGACATATGATCCCTCCTCTCGAAGCCATGGGCAGCTGCCTCTTTGAGTCTCTCTGGAAATTGAGCGAGATCGAGGGTGTACCAATTGTTGATGGCGCGCTTCCACCCGCCGGGAGCGTTCCCAAACTCCGGCAGGCGGACCCTGAGTCTCACGGTGGGATCAACTTGGTTGTCCTCTCGCTCGGCGTCACTGCCACCGTATTCGCTGGAGTCGACATCGCTTCTGCGGCTCTTGGACGTGCCCGCATTGGACGCAGACCCGGGGCCGGATTGCCAATGACTGATGTTGTGCAGCGGAAGATTGTCGGCTGGGACCTCTGCGGTGTAGTGGGGCGGGTCAGGGATTGGATCCTCGAGTACGTCGGTAAGGGATCGCGACAAAGAACGGTCACTTTCGGCCTCGCTCGACTGGTCCAGCGTTAGCGGTCACGTTCGCATCTCACAGAAAAAGAATCTACGCACCGTATCAGCGGGGGGCTCCTCAGTACCTGATTCCAAAGCCTTCCGGAGGTCGCTGTGAAGCTCCCTCATCGCCGCCTCCTGGGAGGTACGGAAGCGATCATTCTCTTGGAGCAGGGTGTCCTTTTCCGCTACCAGTGCATTTCTTTCTCCCAGCAATTGCTTCTCCCTCTTGGCCGCCAAGTCCTTTAACTGTGCGATCTATTCGTGGCGGTCAGCGAGAAACGGTGTTTGTTGATTTGCGTTACCTCAGATTCAAGCATTCTTTCCCGCGCGGCGAAGCCCTCCCTCTGACAATGTACTGATCAGCATGACGAGGATCAGGGGGGTGGATGTTGGGCGCTACCTCTTTGGTGGCCTGAAGTCCAATATCGTCGCCAGTAGGGCAAAAAGCGAGAAAAAACACGTACCTTGAGGCCTAGCTCGACGTCGCGCCGCTCGAGCTGTATGCAGAGGAATATCTAGCAGCGAGTCTTACGTCGGGTGGCGGAAGCGTACCTGTAATCTCATGCTATCCGCCTCTTTGTTCTTGGACATGAGCTGTATGTCGTGGCGCGCTCAGTGAAATGCCTCGAAAAAAAAAAACTGGCAAGGCGCACCTGCAGTCGAAGGGCATCCGCTTCCCTACTCTTGTCCACGAGCTGAACGTAAAAAACATTGAGCATTGAGCGAGCGGAAACTTATTCGGTCGGCGTACCTCCAGTTTGAGAGCGTCCTTTTCGCTCATCAGCTCTCTGAGGAGCTCTCGGTATTTCTGAAGGGCAAGTAAGACGATGGGACTCGTACGGAGAGAATGAAGTGTACCTGAATGGTGTTGTACAAGTCGTCGCCTTCGGCGTTGACGCGAAGATCCATGGTAATGGTGGTGGGAGTACGACGCAAAGATGGGGGACTCCAACACGGCGGGATCCCAATCCGTTGGCGCTTTAGCGCCCATCTGTCCATTAACGTTAACGTTAAGAACCTTGATGATATTGATCGTGGTGCAGATCGCTTTAGAGCAGTTATGTGAGCGCCACACCTATGTACTCCTGGCTTCTACGCTGAAAGCTCTGCGTGAGCTGGGGAGTTCTTTGGTTTATCAGATCTTTGACAGTATTTTCAAAGCACATACCAGTCAAGCGCCTGAAACAAGTCACCGTGTCATTTAGGCTTTTGAAAAGAGGCGCGGTTCCCTAGACAGCGACAACCCAGACCCAACACAGACTCGGACGCCCTTCTGGAACCTTTAGAGTCAGTCGACGGTCACGCGTTCGAATACTCACAAGTCCGTTTTTCTGTATCCTGGTTACTCGACTCAACCTCAGCCAACGACGACACACAAGCCTTGCGAAACCTTCTCACACTGTCTTATAATTGTCTGGAAACTCTAGAGCGCCCTGTGGTTAGTCTGCACTAGCTGGCGCCAGATGTCCGGGATATGCACGCCAACGTGATACAGACGGTGGGACCTCGAATTACATAATTATTACTACAACAATCCCAATGGAAAATTTCTCGTCGGTAATGCACACGATTTACTTGTTGATCTCCTGCTGGGCGTTGCCCTTCTCGCGCTGTACTTTGCCTATCGCAAGTCTGATCAACACGTCGTTCGGATAGAGGGCGAGAACACGTACCCTCGGCTTGTTGGCTGTTGTCGCCCATGACAGAGCCGGCAACGTCCTTGACCATGCCAGTCGCGTAGTCGACGGTGCCCTGGACGTAGCCCTGGACCTTGGCGGCGGTGGTCTCGGTCTCGCCCTCAGTGTGCTGCGCGCTTCCCTTGTTGGCGAGCGAGGTGTTTCCGACTGCGTTTCCGGCCTGTGGATGGACGATGAGCATGGGAAGCAGAAGGCGCCGGGGAAAAGAGAAGGCGTCGAGGAGGAGGATTGGGGAGGAAATGGATAGGACGGCCTTGTAGACGGGGAAGACACTCACAGTCTCCTTCACGTTCCCGGCGATGGAGTTGTACTGTCCGTTGGTCTTGCTGCAAATCGTCGTCAGCTACGATGACATACACGACGGGAGCTACTGACCTGGGCTCAGACGACATGGTGTGATGAAAGTTTAGTGAGGTGATGGATGGATGGATGGGTGGATGGGATGATAGCGTTGGGAAGCGCGAAGATGGCTTTTATACGCCCGCCCACGCGAGCGACGGGAAGACGCGCGTCTCGATGACGCGGGTGATGTCACCGCGTCATTTTCAAGCATTTCAAATAACCTGTTTGAGTGCGGTGCGGGAGGGTGCGGACGTGGCGCAGTGAGGGTTTTCGCCGTCCTGCGAGCGTGACATACACACCTGCATGCATAACTTGGCCATGATGATACAGGTGTGGTGGAACGAGTGAGGCGGGAAGCAGAACGGACGCCAGCCTAGGGAGGACGCGATGGTCGAAGCCAAGCCAAGCACGGTCATGCGTCATCGCAGTGCTGTACGTCATCACACGTGGCGTCGTCCACTTGACTTCTTCCTTCATCAGGCGACGGACAGACGCATCTGCGCGCTCTTATCTGCCTGTTGGCTTGGCTTCGGATACGCTAGCGTGTAATGAACGGATCTCCAGATCTATACTAGGTCTCTAAAGCCTGTAGGGTCTGCTTTACGCGACGAATTTCGCGCGCAAACTGGTTCTATTTGACGATCACAAATTCAAGGACTGTTTCAATGCACCGGACGCGAGGCGCTGGAAAGAAATGACAACAGAGACAGAGTGGCGACTTGGGTCTAGACGACCTCCCGTGCTTAACAGGTGCGTTCCTTGCCTGCGGGACTAACGGACGCGCCGTTTACCCCATACACAAGTCGTACATTCGATCCCTTTCTCCATTGCTAAAACTACCACATATCGCACATGTTATACTCATCACCCCATCCACACGCCCCCTACAGCGCTACAAAATCACCATCAACACCCCCCTCTCTTTATCAAAGGGAGAAAAAAGGCGCACCCTCAGCCTGGTAAACCGCCTGGTCCGTCTGCGCGCAACACACGTCCTTGACGGCGTCGACGCCGTGGTGGAGGCAGCCTTTGACTTTGTCTGTGGTCGTGGTCGGTTCCGAGTCGGTGGCCTGGGGGTTGTGGTGAGGGTGAGTAAGGAAAATATGAGAGTAAGAGCGAAAGGGCCTTTGAAAAGAAAAAACTCACAGCCTCGGGCTTCACGTCCTCGTCGGTGCTGGCGAGCGATTTCCTGCAACACATCGTTAGACATCGTGCGAGGAATTCTCAGGGTTCACACCTGGGATCGGACTCGGAGGACATTGTGAGGGGATGGGAGATTGTATGAGAGTTGGGAGCGCTTTATACCCGCTGCCTTCGTTCTCGATGTGATTCGCCACACGTGTGCCCGCAGAGGGCGGATGACACGAGCCCAACCATACGAAGATCTCTTTGGTGCTTGTGGGGATTAGACACACCAACGCTGCCTGCGTGTCAATCAAGGTAGTACAGACTCCAGGATGGTCTGTGCAATGATATTTTTGCTCTCGATCGAGTGGTTGGGTCTGATATAATAGGTACGGACGTTTCGTGGCCGCATCTGTGGCGCTACAGTATCCCGCTCGGCATTTGGCGCATGATAGTGCTCGGGGGTGTGCTTGGTATGCCGCCGTGCTCGCGCCGCCCTCCCGCCGCCGCCGAAGCGCCAAAATTCTTGTCAGATTTCTCGGAGAGTTCAGACAACAAAAAAAAAAAAAATCGCTTATCCAGAACGTCTGGGCTCTTCTCCTGTTGCACGCCGATAGATGCATGCCTCCATGGTAGGGCGTATCGGGAGAATCATCCATTCCATGGAACTCAATTTGGCGGGACGGCGACAAACCTCTTGGGGGGCGTCCGGGGGCCTCCAAGTGGTCCAAGTACCAGCGGATAAAACTCTGAAGCTGACCCGTCGTCCTTGGGTATGTGAATGTGGACCACAGATAATCACCTGACTTCGTACTCCTCTCAGTATAGGCTGCGGCTCAACTGTCAAGAAGTAGCACATCTACACCCGAGTTTTGCGCTGGGGTCGGAGAAAATCTTTGAAATTTGATCTGAGTGGCAGGTTTCCGACGCTATTCGAACCAGCGAGACACCGGTTATGAAGTATGAAGTGCATTCTACCAAAGATTTCGGCGCGACTGTTGTAGCTTACGCAATGTTTCTGTTACATAGTTAGATACACAGGTATACCCGTAAAGTTGTGGGTGTTGATGGTGACGATGAGGGCGGATGTCGAGGATAAGTGCAACCGCAACACGGCCAGGCAGTAGCAAGGGCGGTGATGACCTTAGCGAGGTGGCGAAGAGAGTGGTGGTCGAATTATGAATAGCGAGAGTGACCAGCATGGTGATTGTGATCGAGTGAATGTGAGATGGGGGGTCAGTTTACAGAGAAGGTGTCAAGAAATACCATCAAGAGCAGTAAAATCCAATACCATCTGTCTGCTCGCACGGCGTCGGCAGTAGACGCGCCGCGCGTCTTGAATTCTACCGCATCTGTTCTTGAGGGCTGATATTGAGTGGGGCGGAGCGCCGGCGTCAGCGTCCTACAGCATTGAGTGTCCTGTTTCGGGGGCCTATGCCTCACCGTCGTCACACGGAGGGCTGGAACGCGACCTCCCAGAGGGATTTCACGACAGCGCGAGTAGCAAAATGAATTTGTGGGAACACTATCCCCATGTACTCATATCTTTTTCACATCGTGTTTATATCGGAAAAGACCCACTTGTATAAATCAACCGCCTTGTTCCAGGGCCGAGAGATCACCTGATCCGGTGACTGATGACTTGTCCGGGTCCCGGACTGTGTCCCCATCTTTCTTTTCAACCATCAGTTTCTTCTCAAAGCCTGTCTGACCGTCTATCCATGCTTTGCAGGACGTTGAGGGTAAATCCTCGCTGTTTCATGACCCAACTTGAACAACCCTCACTAACAGATTTGCATATAGCTCTTTACAATTAGCTACTCTCGCCACATACACTCTCATGTCCGCCACACTCTGAGAAGGCAAGTCGATCCCCGCATAGCTCATGAGACTTTGCTCAATTTAGGTCAGCAGCTGTCCGGGGACGCTATATCGCCCAGGAGCGCGAATTGACTTGAATTCTGCGGACGGCGCGAAACTTGATGCCGAAGTCTTGAAGGCTTTCACGCCCTTCACTCAGTCTGTCTGCCTTCTTGTTGAACTCAAGAATGGATCTATGAGGCTCCCCCGACAAGTTGTACTTAAGCTGGCCGACCACCGTCTCGGTGTCCGTTACGACATACCTTGGAATGACGAACGCGCACAGCAGCTAGAACAGGGAGTGAAAGATTTTATTGCTCAGGTCGGGGAACACCCTCCTCATGACATCGGGATTGACGAGGACGAGGAGGAGCCTTGGCAAGCCGAATTTCGTCTTTGGAATGGGAGACAAAAACTCCTTGCAGCCGAGGAGGCGGCTTACAACCGACTGCAGTCTTTTTGGGGATCGCTCACTCCTCATTTCTACGGAAAAGTGTCGATTGACATTCGCGAAAGCGACCGACCACCCATACATCCCGCCCTCGATACCATATCCGGTGCTCTCATCGAGTACATCCCTGGTCCCTCCCTGAATGACCTCAAAGTTGGAGTCGACATCTCCATTCCAGATGCAGAAGCCGTTTCACAAGAGGTGCTTGAGATGTGTCGCGTCTTCAGGCGTACCGGTGTCTATCACGGGGATATCCATCTTGGGAACATCATTCTTCGACAGCACTCATACGACCCCGTGCTCATCGACTGGGGCCATTCATCGATTGCCGACGATTGCACTACACGCGAAGAGCGATGGGACCGAGGGAGGTATAGCTATCACGACGATGTTCGTTGGCTGCTCGGGCCTGGCACTGATCCGCACCAGTTTTGGCATCGACGTTGTACGCCGTGGTCTGACAAGGTGCTCAATCGACTCGCGAATCTAGGATATGGAAGTCAATACGCAAATGAGGAAGTGGAGAGAGAAATTGCGTACTGGGAGAAGGACTGTCCCTACGATGAGCTGAGTGTAGATCCTGCGGTGGCGGTACGATGGCGCGCGAAGAAGGGTGAAAAAACTCGGGACTTCGACGATCCCATGCCTCCAGACATGCAGTAGGTCACTGCGACGATACCGTCGTATGACGCTAGTTGACTCAAGGGAATTCACGGAATGCATGGCACCATCTGAGCTACAAGTATCATCATAGAGAGTCCAGTCCTACTTTAAACGGTCGCAAAGGCAAGAGCACCAAGCTCCGCTGCACTGGCTTCAGCCGCACGGGCTTCCAGTGAAGCAAAATCAGCACCCTGTGATACAGAGGGTACCATATCGACGGCGATGTTTCGCCTCTTCGAGTTTATGCTGTGAAACATGAGCTAGGCCAACGACGCACTACTCGGTAGATGCATACCGAATGTTGCGCAGCAGCATCTTCTGCATGCGAGAACAGTGGGCAGGAACCTTGCGGGAGAAGGCGTTGAAGTCGTCGAGATACGCACGATATCTGGTTGATTGAACATTATGAGGTAGTCAAGAGCTTGTGGACTTACGTAGGCCCAACAGTCTCATCTGTGAAACTCGACGGGCTATGAATTCCGCGGCTCCATATCTTCAGCATGTAGTTATACTGTGAATTGGGTTCAAGATATGATGATACGTCTGCAGTTCGAAAACACGTACCACAGTAGCAATGAGCGCGAACATCTCCGCCGGTAGGCGCTCCATCCCCTGCAAAGTGTTCTCCAGCGAGAACTCGCTGTCGAAACTTGGAAGGTGCCAGATTGTTTCAACGATTTCAGCCTGCCATGGTGCGTTGCTATCGAATGTCCTTCCCTTGAGGAACACACGTATGAGCGCTTGTGTCGGGGCCAGTACTCTCTACTGACCTTGAGATCCAGACCGCCATGACAATGAGCGCCTGTGCTCAGTAACCAGCCAACAAAGTCCTTGACTTCGGAAGTCGACAAATCTCCAGGTATCCCCCACTTGCTGATATCGGAATGCGCCTTTGCAATCAGCGCAGCGACCAAGGGACCATGTCCATATCCTGACTAGAGGCGGTGGTGAATCATGTACATATCGGGATAAGGGATAACGATATTCACGTAGCTGCTGGATTCGGGCAGACCGCGGGACACTAGCGCTAAAGTCGTTGCGGTTGATTCATTGCCAGCCCGTGTAGACGCCCTGGATAATGGGCGGCGTGGAGAATCAGTGTACTCCGTTCGAGCCAGTTTTCTTGGCGGCGAAGAATCCTCAAGCTCGGAGGCAAAGAGGTGATGTTTTCTGCGGAAAGGATTTCTGTCACTGAAAGGCTATGGCATTTCAGTACATTCCAACATAGCGACAGGAACCACGAAACGTACTAATGTTGGTGGCACCTCGTGTTCTGTCAAATGTCTACTGAGTTCATTCGACGCACGAGCATCCGATGAGATAGATCGGTCCAGGACTACCGTAGAGGTAGACTTCGTCCAAGTGGGTCCGATAGGAGAGGGAGAGTCACCCAATTCAGTAGACATGAATGAACGCTTCCTTCGAAGCGGGGTTATGATGTCCTGCGGCCTCTGGAGGAAGTTAACGGCGCAGGTGTTCGTTCAGGAACAACATACATGTTCGATGTTGCTCAACTCAAGATCGTGTTTGAATACGTCCTCCTCGTACGCATGTGTGTGACCCGAAGTAGCTTCCGGGAGGAGTGACGTCCGGGGGACCTTGACAGGAGGTGCATCGATATCGTCCTTGTCCTCTAGAGAAGAGACATGTCGTTTACGGAAAGATCGCTGCGGGGTATTGATTCCCGTTGGTGTCTAATCACATTCGAGCCAAGGCAAACCAGTGGGAAGTTTGACGGACATACCTTTACGCAAACACCCGAATCAAACGTCTCGCGCTGTCGTATCAGACGAGTTCGAGCGGAAGGATCAGATCGTTCTTTGGGTGGAGATTCGACTGATTGTGTTAGATCATCCGGACTCCCCACCACTGTTCCCTCGGAAGTCTCATCCCCCACTTTTGTCCGCCAAGTATTGATGCCTTCCGGATTCAGTGACGACGCAGATGTAGGCTGATCCTGCAAACGTAATTCTCCCTCTCCAGATATGGGGAGACACCTCGCCTAGATGGCAGTAAGGGGACGCAGTTCATAAGAAGCTTGTTATCACGGACATTGACCCAGACTCTCAAGTCCTCGTTTGCGTCGCGTATGCTTTTCTTCATTTTTCTGACCTCCGTGCGCTTGCGGTCCTTGTCCTTGAGATGGATAAGAGAGAGTGATTTGTATTCCTCGATGCTGCGGTAGTACGCGCTGGCCTTCGCCTGACAGCTGTTTCCAACTCTAGCGACGAAACACAGTGGTAGAAAGGAGAAGCGCTCACTCTGTTAGTTTCCTGAGAAAAGTCTCCTTGTGAAGAGCTGCCTCGCCTGTGTGGGTTTGGAGAAGTTTGCGGTATCGAGCGTCGTTATGCTCCGTTGCTCTAACCTCGGCCTCATGACGCACTTCGTGGCGCGAAGCGAAGGTCACGGCTGAGCTGAGGGCCGCACTGGCCAGAGCAGCGCCGGCGCCAAGAACTGCAGCGCCAACTTCCATTGACCTTGGGAGGTGCGAGGAGGCAAACGAGTGGAGGCAGTGCTGGAGTTCTTATCAGAATGTGACAATCGTAGGACTAAACTATATTGGACATGCCTGTCATGATTCTAGTATTGATTGGTCCAAACTGTCTCCTTCAGTCGGGGGTAGTACACATACCTGTACAGGATCAGCTGATTTAGAGGCAGGGGTACTCGGACGACAGGTAGCACGAAGGCTCGGGGTGCGAAGTACCGTGTCCGATTTCGGACTGCAATGCACTGGCACATGCAGAAAACGACGCATGACTAGTGAGAACTGTATAGAGATAGCGTATTGGGCGCCTAGATAGAGCAGACAGGATGCAAGTTCCTCGCTCATTTCCGGACGTTTGAGATGGGTTTGCGCGAGGTTTACGGTGGGTTTTGCGGGAGATGAGTGTTCCGAAAAGAGACGTAGCAAGATCAATTATGGCACGTGCCATTCTCGTCATCCGTTCGTCGTCGGTTCGAACCGTTGCAGAACCGGGACGTTTTCAATGTCGCATAATGCACTATATCCCTAGTTTCCGTCTACGATATTCCAGTGCATCTCGTCTATGAAGTTCCGCCGATGGATTAATCTCGATAACGTGCCTGAAACTCATGTCCCTCTACTGCCTTTCGGTCACGATCGAAAAAAGTGTACCCTTTCGTGGTTGTGGTATATACCCGGGCTCGAGGTACGGGACAAAACTGTTTTCTTACCATAGAATGCACCAACTCAGCCAGGAGCCTGTATGCTGTTCGCCAGCAACATGTTTTCCATGTATGTTATACATGTTTGATGAACTCGTACATATGACCGTGAGTGCATACTCTTGTGGCCTTCAAGCCTCGGACATCATTGACTGACAACTGTAACGTTCGTTTCCGGCATCGCATCCGTCGTTGCACTAGATAGGCTTCGCGGGAGATATAAGCCTAAGAAATCCAAATGATACGCCATACAGTAGGGCCCTCTGTCTAACCAGAATAATCGTTTATCTTCGACAGTCGCAGGTTGAAGATGGAGTTGAAGAGTCAGACACTGTGAGTATCCCTCTAAGGACATAAGATGCTGATCGGGCACATCCTCGGTGGATGGGGGCTCAATCCAGAGCGTGTCACCATCTTTCTTCATTGAGAAGTGAATCTGTAAGGGTGGTATCCGAACTCAGGACCTTGACGGACGCCGGCGGAAACCTGATAAGTGATTGGGTTCCGATCAGATTAGATCAGTCTTTTTCTTATCCTCTTACCGTCACCGTCGCTGTACGCCCCCGTCCTGCTTTTCGTCCCCTTATCACAACTACCACCGCTTGGATTCTCTCGCGTGAAATTTCACAACTTCTTGCCATGGTTGTGCTCCCTTTGCTTAATGTACCCTAAAAAATGGAAACCTGCAAGCTTCTACTACCCCCACTCGGAACCACTGATCATATCCTCGTCGATCCTTCTCTCCGCTTTCTCCGAGTTTCGCTTTCCTCGAGCTCTCGGTCATTCTCCTCTAACAGCATTTTTAAGAGTGACTGCAATGCGGGACATTGCCCCAGATGCTGCCCTCGTGCGTCTTCCACAATATGGATGGCGATGTCCACTATCGCGTCGTGAATAAAGGTCTCGCTGTAGCGTTGATCTTGGTGAACGCTGTGTTTCCTCCGTTGTTCCGGGCGAAGAGATTTCTCTGCTCTGGCGAAGGGATTGCTAGGTGGTGGCGATCGTGTGTAGGGATGAAAGCGTGAATGGGTCTGATCGCGACAGCGCTCAGGTGTAACGGGGATGGGTCTACACGGAATGGTGGGTAATGCCCCCAGATGTGGGTTACGCGGCGGAATGAGGTGACGCGGCCATGTTGTGCATGTGGACTGACATGTGTCACGAGTGGCGTCGAATGTGGTGTACATCCTGCGTCGTCGAGGAGTGTCGGAGAGTGATAAGTACAGACGCAATTTGGTATGAGTCCCTAGAGGGAAGGACGGCTTATATAAAGTAACTCGGAGAAAGGCGCATTGATTGTTCATTGGACCATCTCACATTGATCGTCGTCCCTTTGTCGAAAGAGCTGATGTAGATCGGTGTTTGATTGTGCGACGTAAGATAACAAAGAGATCTTCTAATCATATACTACAACAAGTAATACCCACGCGGTTGGCTAGGTAGCCGACTATAGACCTCGAGTATCTCCC
The DNA here is from genome assembly GCA_019915145.1 of Strobilurus orientalis. NCBI lineage: Eukaryota > Fungi > Basidiomycota > Agaricomycetes > Agaricales > Physalacriaceae > Strobilurus > Strobilurus orientalis. The sequence goes on from JAHLML010000004.1 coordinate 4,023,159, forward strand.
CTTGGACTAATCTCGAAAGCTGTCCACACTCCCAACAAGAAAAGAAGACAACTCCTTCCTGTAGGTGGTGAAGCATAGCGTATAGTTCTGTCAAATTCAATCCGAGCGCCTGCCTCTCATGGACCTCGATTGTCTCCCTTTTTACCAAGCGCGAAAGCGCTTCACACTCCCAACAGGAAAAGAAGACAACTCCTTCCTCTAGATGGCGAAGCAAAGCGTCTATCGCTGTAGGATGCAATCTGAGTGTCGGGAGCCATTCCGGGGTGAGACAATCATCGTGTGGTTCTCCTTCGCTGCCAGCGATCGTGGCGTCGGTGAACGAATGGCCGGCAAACGATTGATCATAGTTCTGAGAACTAGAGGGCCTGAGAGAGCTATCATCGCGAAGCCGCAATAAATAGTCAAGATTCTGGTGCTCCTCAGAACTTTCCAGATGGAAGGGGTCTGGGGCGGCATCCAGATAGTTGTTCAGAGGGCCATATCCATCGGTGCTAGTAGGATTGGCGTGGTAGTCTTCGTTCAAGTCCGTAGATGTTCCTTGCGTGTGGTCCTTGACATATGTCGAGTTCCGTGTGGTTGTTGTAGTCCTTGGTGTGTATTGTGGCCACATGTCATTAAGCTCCGGCTGAACAGTGGCGTCGAGATCGCTCGCAGACTCGAGGCACTGTCGTCTCCTGTCGAAACAGAATTGGTCGGGGCCAGATCAGGTTCGACGTTCAAGTCATGGGGCGAGACCACTGAGTCAGTCATGGCAGACAACAGCAAGGTGAGGCGACGAGGGGAAGTTGAAAGAGTTCTAGACAGCAGGGAGAGTGTTGATCAGCGCCTTATAAAGTGTCAACTTTCGTGGGAAATCAGATCGCTGGAAGAAGACCCCATCATTTCGGAGCGACAAGAGAACAGAGCCACCCAAGGGCACGCCATCATCAGTTCGTTTCAGCGGCAGGTAGTCTACTCCCTGCCTCATGTCCATCTCGAACTCATTGATTTCTTTCTGGAAGATATGTGACAGTGTTAGTACACACAGAGAGCGCAGGCCCTTGATGACTTGAACTCGGTCGAGAGGTACAAAGCCCGTACAACGGACCTGGCAATAATCCACGACCTGCTGGGGTGGACAAGGTGAGTCGCTTTGTGGTGGTACTGGATTGGCAGGGACGCCGCAGCGCACGTGGCAAAGTGATCCGCCTTTCCCTTTTCGCTCTTGCTTTTATGCCATGAGACTTGCCTTTCAAAACGTCAATCGCATAATGGAGCGCTGCGTATCGGCCGCACAACGTCCATTACACACTGGAAACCCCGCATATCAGTCGCACGATGTCTATCTAGCACTTCGCAACTACCTCGCAACGCTGGTTAATCGAAGAGTCTGAAAGTGCGTTATCTTCGATGCCTTTGCTTGTCTTCTCTCTTTTCCTTGTCTTGCGTTCCACAACATCCTAACTGGATGGCTTAGGCAAACGCGGAGCTGGATCTGCGACCTGGCGCTCTCGTTCCTGCAGGACGTGCGACATTATCTCTGTGATCTTTGGCACCGGCTCCTACATCGCAGGTAACAACATGACACCACTTTGGACGACATGCACCAACGCCTACTCCACCACATCGGTTCCTCCATACGAGTTCATCCTTCACCGCCACGTCTGACGCTCCCTGCAAAAGCCGAACATCGGCAGGGCAGCGTGTTCATGCGAGAGCTCGTAGAGGTCGTTGTTTGTTTGTGTCTTGGTCATGCCGCTGTGGCGTATGTAGCGGTCATCCCATATATGTCCCCCACCACCGTAAGTGATCTTCCGCTCCTGCGAACCCCGCGCTGACGCACTGCAGAATCCCATAACATGGTCGGGACCCTCCTGACAAACCTTATCCCTCGTCGCGACATTGCTCATCTCGCCTCAACGCGTCAAAGCCCGATTACTGTGGTACCCGCCCTCGCCGCACCATCCTCAGTGAGCCCATATCGTCGCGTCTTGGGACCCCACTGATCACGCGCCTTAGAACACCCACGCCATTACCCATACCTTAGCCTATGCTCTGCATCGTCCCCTCGCCTTAGTACGAAATGACAAGAACGTTTCACACTCAAATGTGCTCCGATTACGGCCGCAGTGAATCCCGCTTGTCGCGTGCTGGTTGATACCCTCGGCGAGATATTCGATTATGTACCCTCCTCGAGGTGCTGTCGCGCTAACGCTGGAATGAACTAGCAAGCCTCTGAACCCGGATAGACATGCGACGTCGCGTTTGACGACGGATGGTGTTAGAATATTCGGCGGGACATACCCATTTGGAGAGAGAGGATCATCTCGCGAAGCTGGGGGTGTATTGTACTGGAGAAGGGCGGGCTTCTCGAAGGATGCGGCGAGCGTCAATCCGGCGCTTTTGGACGCCGTGCTGAATACCTCGGCGTGGTGCATGGCTCTACTAGGCTTACTTCGCACCGCTCCTCGGCTCCCACTCCCCCGACTGTGGATGATCAACGCCAGCATGGCCCCCACTCTACAATCGAAGCGTTGCGCCTATTCTTTTACCTCACAACAGGTCGTAGATGGACGAGGGACGGCGACGCGCTTCTATGCCTATCAGCATCCTGTCGGGCGGGAGGCCAATAGTCAGGTTGCGGCTTGGGAGCAAGTGACCCGACCAATCTTGGGCCATCCGAGACCTGACATGTACCGCGAAGGAGAATTTCGCTCAGATGCTTATTTGTTGCTTGGGAAAAACTGTAAACTTTCTTCGTGGAACCGATCTGAAGCTTCCGTATAGGACGCTTTAAATCATTGCACGACTCAGGAACGCGATCGTAAGCCTAGCTGGTCAAGAACACACTTCGCAGAGCCCAAAGTGTGTTGCTCATCCGTACTGGCTGTTCCCTTACGTGTGTCGTATGACAACTTGTCTGGTTGAATGATTTTCTTCACCCTGCGCTGATGATAAAGTCTCCGAGCTTGTGACTTCATTTCGGTAAATTTCCTGCTCAATATTCTCCGCCACGAGTTTCTTTGTCAACCAGGTTCAGTCAGAGCTCTCCATAAAACCGACCTCCAAATCTGAGTCTTGAACAGACCCCATCACAATCATGAGCGCGAAACTCTCTACGCCCTTTGAGTTTCTGCGTGCTTCCTTCGACGCCATCACTGTGCTTGACGTCGAGGCGGTCTCAGCCTTGATGTCAGACGATTACACTCAGGTTACGTACCCCGCATCTCTTGGGCGACCCGTCCAAAACAAGGACGAAGTCATCAAGACCATTGTAGTAAACATGGCAGCGATTTTCCCGCCGAACGAGTATAAGGTATGCATAGACCTCAAATGCCGGCGTCAAACGGCTACTGACGCGTGTAAGCTCACCATCAAAGAATCGTTCGAGATGAAGAATACCAACTCAGTGATGGCATACGTGAGTAGTACCTCTTGACGTCGAGGGTGCGCCCCTCGTTCGTCGTCAACAGGTCGAGTCGCATTGCCCCTCCACCCTGGCCGGCATTCCTTGGACCTGCGAATACATGTTCATATGTGAACTGAACGACGCGGGAACCAAGATTTTGCTAGTCACCGAGTTCTCGGACAGTGCGGCCGTGAAAGGCCTCATAGAGGCGGCGACGAAGGCTGCAGGAGCAAAATGAAAACGATTACGCAGGTAGCAGAAGTAGAAGCGGGATGTCAGCTCTCTACTCAAGGTGACCAGGTGAGGATGTTGCGACGTTTTGTGAGTCTTGTATGAGTCATTTAGTTAGGCGCTGGACTATATCAAAAAGCCCCTCAGATCAGTATATCGCCAACGCACTGGCCTAACATCAGAGCGACGATGATTCCACTGAAGGTTAGGGACTCGGTTGGGGAGACAGTACAATCACTACTTGTCGGTATCACACGAGTCGAACAGACAACTTCACCGGCAGCACCGGCTCGGGAGCGTGATCCGCCTCCAGGCCACGCTCTTGCTTCCTTCACCTCACACTCACCATGAGCCAGCACTAGCATTGTGTTTTAACCGCTACGCTGATATACTGTGACTGGATATGATGGAAGAAAGGGCTGGTCCGCTCGAGGACGACGGTCCTCTACTATTTTTTCTTTCACAAGGTTGCCAATAACACAAACTGTGTATCGACTTATCGCCGCCCGAATCCTTAGCAATCTTCTGTCAATACCACTTACACTCATCGTCGAGGTGTGTGTCTCGTCAAATGACTGTTTCGTCCTTCGATCAGTATGAGGTTGAGACTAGTCATTCTCCGATTTCACGGTCGGTTAATCTGATGCTGTATACTACCCACCGGCTGAATCTTCATTGCCAAACACTTGGCCAAACATGACTTCAACGCGTAACGCGTTTCACGGTGCGCCGCGTCGGGAACGACGGAATAAAGACTCAGCTATGTAAATCAGTTTTGGTTTTGTCGTCCCTACGTTTAGCTTGAATCTCAGGAAGATCTAACCGTTGTTCCCTATCCCACATTCAGGCCACCCTTTAAGAGTCCCTCCAGCTTGCCGCCGGTACAGCTTCTGCAGAAATCAACAATTCTGTGACTCATCTGTGGGTACCAACATTCACGAGCTGTCGGGCTCAGTAAATCACGCCACAGTGGGTATGCCGATATGTACTGACCTTATGCAGGGCTCTCGTAGCGCTGAACCTCGTAGGAAGTTTCTCCATCACCATCTCCGTTCTGCCTTTGCTCGACGAAATACAACTGATCCCTACTCACGTTGGTCTCCTACTGCATTGCCATCTGGGTGACTTTTCCCTGCATGGTGGCGTTTGCGCGCCCGTTGCATCAGTTCATCTAGGCGCTGCCTGTCTTGAATTACAGTACTAATCAACTAGATCCTTACTGCTCATCACGCCACAGACGCGCCCACGGGTAAACCCCCGCGTCGCTGTCACCAGATGATCAGCACGGCGATCATGATACATGATTGACAGACACTGACAGCGCGCGCGTGAGCACCCACTGTCAGTTAGATCGACGTGATGTTGCCTCGTTGCATTCGGTGGTGAATCATAATGCTAGTCGTGTGCGTGTAGGAAGTGGTCAGTATTTCTGGAAGAGCACTGTACTCACATGTTTCAACTTTCACGAGCTGTACAGTATGGTCTCGTCTCGTCTAATTTACCTTACTATAGAGATCATTGTCCGGACCCGGACGCCGGACAGATACTCACAAAACGATGGGATCGGACAGAACCATCATCAAGTATGACTCATCTGCGCATCGCTCTCTGCTCAAAGTAGACGAATGTGATACCGTTTGTCCGCGAGGACGACCGTATGTACATTTCGTCCTAATCCTTGATCCGCAAGCTCAAACAAATCGCAGACGGTTGATTAACTGAATATGCAAACAATCTTAACAGTAGAATGGCGCAATACATACTTGGCCGATCAAACACAGTCGGGGTGGTTGTCGTCTTACTCCGAGCATGTCGCCCGTCTGAACACCCGTCATATTTGTGCGTGTCCGCCTCGGAAGACACCTCCATGCCCCGATGACCATACCGTTTTTAGTGGCTCTAAGTCATCGTTACAGGCACATTCGTGTTCACACGCGGAGACGCGTGGCTGCACCTACCCATCTGTCAGACCCTGCAGATCCATAGTTCAGGGATATAACCTTTCAGTTTGAGAATTACCGAGGTCAACCTTTACTGGAAGCTGGATATCAGTTGTTCATGACAGTGGGAAGACATCGGGGAGTATGCGCGGCGCTCAATGTGGACTCTGATATACATCCTGCTAACCATGTCATAGAAAGAGATTCAATATCCAAGTCTGCGCCCGCCACCGCCACGCCATACGTTTGCGCTCTGAGCATGGGCGTAAGGCGGACTTCTCGTGCCGTTCATGTCATTCATATATGTTGCATGAATGCTGAAATATTCTGAGAACATGGAGTAACATGTATATACACGTCCAACGTCGTGTCCCGGTGGTAGTTGGTATGCTGTTGTCGACGTGACAGCGCACATGGATAAACGGGAAGATCATTACTGAGTCATTAACTTGAACACGGCTAGTTGGAGCTAGGAGATGCATATCGCCTGTCTCGATACCGGGAGATGCATGTTGGACGTTGAGCGCTCCGAAGCTGTACATCGTACCGAGAACTTGATTGGCATTCAATCGCAAAAGGCAAAGTGCGGCTTGACGCCGACTTTGACTTTGGCTTCGGGTAACAGGTGTGCGCGCAAACTCAAAATTTCTGTAATACATGACATGGGAGAAAGAAGACAACAATGACACTACAGGTGAATGACGATGATTGTGTGTGATAACTTAGGCGTCTTTGAGTGGGTCTACCAATCGTAAGACGTGCGCATCGCGCTCTCGCGCTCCCAGCCAAGCGCTCTAGGTCTCTTCCTCCGCTCCTCCTCACGCTCGTCTTCCTCTTCATCAGACGCCTGTGGCGGAGACCAAACATACTGCCCCTTGTTGATGGACCCCGACTCGGACGACGAGTGGCTCGAGGATGAGTCTGGACGTGGTGGGTGCGGATGCACACGATGTGAGTTGTGGGAGAGGGGATCATATGCATACGGTACGGGCATCGCCAAACGAGGCGGAGGATGTGGGGAATGAGAATGTGGCGGCGGCTGTGTGTACAAGATTGGCGAGCCAGACGATGACGAGGATGACGAGGGCGGTGCGCCGGCATTGTGGTTGCGGTAGTGCCTGCGCATGTTGCTGTTCACATTGAAAGAACGGCCACAGCCCGGGAATGGACAGGGGAATGCTATTCGATATGACAGTAATTAGAAATCATCAGAGGGAGTAACGGACGGGCGGCGTACGCGTAGCGCCAGTGTGTGTGTTCATGTGTATGCGCAGACTACTAGGGCGGTTGAAACGCTTATGACACAGCCGGCAGATGTGCCGTCGGTCTTCGTGGTCGTCCTCAGCGTCGTCGTCAAGGCTCTGAAGCGTGGACGCCGTTGGATGTGATCTCAGAACATCAAAGTGGTGCTGCTCGTTGGTAGAGGGTCGCTTGGCTTTCCGTTTGGACGAGGACGGTGAGGATGATGAGGATGATCGCCCAGCAGGGAGGAGGAGGTGATCTGCACGTGGTGGCGTCAGTGAACACGTCTGGACAGGAAATGGAGCAGAGGGTATATACCAGGGAACATTTCGTGTATGCTGGGCAAGGAGACTGTAGGAGGCATGGTGGTGAGCGAAAGAGGAGAGCGCAGCAGATGCAAATCATTGTCGGCCAAGGCGGTTAAATAAGAGAACCGGCGATCAAGAGCCCTGTCCCGAAGCAGTATCCCCGAAAGTGGAAGCAAATCCTATTTCTCCGTCAACACCGTAACCGCTCCATTCAATGGTTGATGTCGTCGTCGTTTTCGCATGGCCGGTGATCTTCCGTTCATCTTGTGTCACCGCAGCAAATAAATCTCCATCTCAAGTCCACCTGGAAGTCTGATTTCTACTTTTGTTTCTTCTCTTTTTGTTCGTTGTGGACCCATTCCTTGTTCTACTCCTCCGGCGTCTACGCACACGCACACGCACGGCTTCTGTCCGTGGAGATACAGCCATGAGGATCCTCATGCAAAGCCTATCCGCCATCGTCGATCCTTTCTACAGCTCTCGCCCGCGGTCTCCCTTCTATCGCCACCACCTCCCGACGACGCTAGCCCCCGACGAGCGCGAAGCTGGCAAATCAGACGGGTCCGAGCATCACCGTCGATCCAAACGCTGGAGATGGGCATCATCTCCCTCAAGCCCGTCTCGCTCCGCTTATACTTCGCCGGCGCTTACGAAGCTCCCTTCCCAGCGCGCTTGCAATACAATCGAGTGCTAAGTTTCTGTCTTGAAAGTCATCTCGTGGCGCAGAATCCGATGCGCTAAGTTGTAGGGGAGTCATCCTGAGTAATCGGCCCCCTCGTCGCCAAGCCCGTCGCAGCCACAAGACGCGTCGATCGGGGCGCCGATCCCAGGATGATTGGCGCAGCTCCTTGCCTTTTTCGGCGACGAGATTTGTGCCTTGCGCAGCAGTACGTCCGCTTGTTCGCAATCGTCAAGTCGGATGCCTAGCCGCGAGTATACATCTATTATTTTGCTCCCGCCTGTTCAATGTATACATAGCACGGAATCTCAAGCGAAGCGATACTTACCAGAGAGCTCCCGTCGGTGATCTCACCCCTTGTGAGTGCATTTTGTCATCTACGGGCAGAAACACACATCTGACGCTTTCACCCTTTTCTTTCCACCGGTGACCGTGACGCCCGACGGACCGACGGATGAATTGTGTCGATGTGCCAACGCATCTTGAAACGGGAGTAGCCCGAGATGGTGGCTAATAGGGCGATGCGTATCTTTAGATCTTCTGCCTTGCCTCCACAAGCATCTCGCTAGTGTCACAGCTGAATCTTTGATGTTCACATTATCCTCACGCCGTATTGATCGCTCTACGTAGGCGACTTACTCGATGTGTGGGTCCGGAAAGGGATGATAGAACTGTGACAGCTTGGCAATAAATGCTTGGCCACGGAATGGTAAGAAAGAACGTAGATTAGGCTGACGGGGATCCGTGTACATCTGTACTCACAACCGTGGACTTCTGGATTCCGATTTCTTTGTTCCTGTCGGTTCCACTATGCGTACACGAAGAAGTTGTATCGGGCGGTTTGGTCCGCCGCCCGAATCCGAATGATCAATATACTTGCTTCTGATGGATGCATGCATAGCAGTGTTCCTCGGCAAGCCGGCGGCAGGAAACTCAATAAGCAAACACCAGCAACCCGCTAGTTCAAAACGCGTTCAAATTCTCCTATGGGCAGCGTACGCCGTGCAATGGATCATGAATGGGAAAACGAACGGATCAGCGGGTACCCCTTTCCGCAACGCCACACTCTCAGCCAGAAACGGCGAGTGTGGTTAATAATGAACATTATGATGATCAACGGGGAAACGGGGATCAGGGTCCGGCTAAATCGCTGTTCGACTGAGGGTCCAGGGAGGGACGGGAAGGACAAGAGGGAGAGACCAAAACGACGACAACAATGACCATGATGGATGACGAAGGAGATTCCAGGGTAGACGAGTAAGATCCGATAGAAGGATTCTCGTCAGCGTCTGTAACAAGTACCTGGGCGTTTAGATGAGCGCTGTGGTCTGCTCGGTCTGCTCAACACAGTTTGAGCGCGGATTATAAGGAGAATACCTATCACTTGACTGTGTATGAATAAAACAGTCGATAGAATAGGTCTGAACACCCGAATCGCGGGATAGCGAGGACGGAATTTTCGAGCCGAGACGCGAGTTTGGAAATGTGAGAGCTTTGTACACCTATTACTGTCCCGAGTACTTCGCTGTTTCCCCTGTGTGGACGGAGATGCATTCTATCCGCAACACACCGATCTCGACCCACACTTGATCACGCCGTACATTTCATGCCGATCATGGAAGAGTTAGACGAGCGAGCTAGCCACAGAATCTGCTTGTAAAAGTCAGGTGCAAGACAAGTTTAGATTCTTCTGAACTTCAAAACGGTTTTCAATCGGAAGTGTTGAGCAAGTTCATCAGTTGAGATAACGCAGGCTGAATAGGAAATCGGAATCGCGGAGTGTTTGAACGACCGAGGTGTCCACCAATGCACTCGGGGAATGGAAAAACGCACTATCCGCTATACGCCGATCTTGAGACACACAATCGCGAGCGCACTGCTGGATCAATCAGTGGGTTGAATGATCGGCGTGTCCGGGTCTCACCCACGTATTGCGTTACTAGTTTACCACCGCGGAAATAGGGATGTAGGAGAAGAGAGAACGAGTACAGTATTGAACTTGGATATCGAGATTGTGTGACATTCAACCGGCGGCCCTGGAGTTTGATGGAGAGCTCGGATACTTGAGGCTACAGGCGCAAGAATAATCCAGGAAAACGTACATATTGACCATGGATAAGTCACATTTCCCGTGAAGCAGCGACCGTTGTTGGCCTGTTGTTGACTGTTAGTGGGGAAGAACTCACAGCTGTTGGATCGTGCGTCATCGTCGAACGAAATTGGACTTGGAATTGTCGTCTTTTTCACTCTGTCCCAGAGCGTGGATCATCGAAACCTGTACACGAAGTCTAGAGCAATTCAAGCTGCAATTGAGCTGGATGCGAGTGGATAACATTGAACAAGTGATCGAGGAGGTGGGTCGTTTGATCAATGATCTTTGGCGGGCTTGCCGACGTTGACGTAGTTGAGTGTTAGTCGTGCGAAGTGTGCCCGCCATCTGGCACATCAGATGCTGGTCTTGTCTGTGGTTCGAGAAGTGTTCAAGGGCAGGATTTCGACACTGCGGAGTCGCCGAGTAGAGCTCTGTTGAAGTCGCGGTTGGGCCCAGATATGCTTTCCCGCTTACTGCTTTGGCTCAGAATCTTGGGTCAGTCTTGCCTCATATATGTCTTGATAACCACGTTTACTTATCATGCTCATCTGTACATGCCGCACGACTCAACATTCTTTGAAGGACAAGCCGGCGGCTTGAGCTCGGCGATCGGCACAGCTGATCCGACGATCCATTATTGTTCGCTCCCCACAGTCAAGTCTCTTATAGGGACTACACAACAGATAACCCAACATCCAACACAGCACCAAAATATGGCTCCAACATCTTCCACGCAACACCCGAAGCCTCATTACCCTCGTACCGCCAGCCGGCAAGATGTCGAGGCGCCACAAGAACATCTCTTTCAGTCGTACAACGACAACCTCTCCATCGACACGCGTTTCACAAGTTGGGAATCATTCTCGACGTTGGACTTCGATGAAGGGCAGTCTCCGATTCATGTCTCGTCCAAATCAACACCACACCGGAAACGCCACACCAAACCCAAACAGTCGCCGCCACGATCTAATCCCTACCCGTCAATTAGGCCACTATCAGCTAAGCCCCAGTACGGAATCTGGTTGAACCAATACGATTTGGACGCAAACCGAGCCCTTACCCCCGACTTGACTACTACTGGCAGCACCGTCAATGGCTTTCCTACCACCTACTCGCGATCGCAACCCCAGCGCCACATGCCAGAGTGGCATGACTCGTACCCTGCACAATCGTATCCATGCTCTCAGTATCAGGACTCACGACCTCACGACGGTGATCAGCTCTGGTCGAGCGCACAAGAATGCTCGGTGCCACCTACAATCCGACCCGCCATTCTTGAACGCCGTGACGACATTCACGACTTTTGCAGTACGGTGCACATGGACCTGCACGATGTCATTGTAGACATAGTCGCACACATCATGCGTGAGGCAAGAGGCGGAGGTGGCCTTCAAGAATGCCCCGTACTCTATCAGCTTCTCACGATGGTGTTGCTAGCGGGAAGCCGCGAGGAAGAAGAGTCAATCTACGGGGAGAGTGCGGATATTGGTCCCTCCTTGACAGAGACGGTAATATAGAATGAAAGACAGTGTATAGGTGCAATTTAGAGCTACAGCTTCGGACAATCAAACACAGTTAGTTTAGTCGACCCTCACCGGACTTCCCGGACTTGTTACCAAGCGCTTCCTTTTGTAAATACAAGGTTCCGACATGAATATGAGCAAAATTCATCGAGCCGTTCGGCCGGAAAATGCCATTTACTGATGGAGGAGGTCCAAAAATTTGGCGTACCCCAAAAAGTCGTGGGAAAAACTTCGGAGCACTGCCAATCGACTCCTTTTGATGAACTGGCTCCTATCCACGCAAAATTAGGAACTCGGATGAAGAACTGGTGGCGGCGCTGCCCTCCGACTGAGTTGCCTAATTTGGAACCCGCCCTTCCTCCACCTCGGGAGTCAGACTCAGGTTGACCTCAATAGTGCCCAAATGCATTGTGCATGCTAGTAACTGTCAAAATGTCACTTGGGAATAAGAATAGGCTCCTAAGAGCTTGTGTATTGTGTTCATTGCCACAGAAAATGACGCCACAGAAGCAATTTTTTGGTCCAAAAATTTGGCGCGCCCAAAAAGGCGTGGGAAAAACTTCGGAGTAGGTTTTTTGGGCTATTTCAAGCATTCCGGATTCGAATCCGGGATCAGATTTATTCTAAAATCAGCCGATCACGCGATAGGCAACTAACCGTGTTTGACTGTCCGAAGCTGTATGTAGAGAATGGTGGCAAAGTTAAATCGGCAATATGATGTTCCAGTCATTCATCTACAAAATGAACCGTTGCATGACACCATTCTCTGTTGTTCAAGGTCATCGGAGGATTTCTTGCTATGTATGTAACAAGAGGCAGTGGGACTATGGTATCGATGGTCCCTTGATGGCGCGACATCGAGGGCAAGACCATGACTTTCGGTGTTGCGACATCGGAAGTCAAATCCTTCCAATAATGGGTGCATCTCTTTTATTGGTTCGGCTGTCTCTGTCTTTTTCTTCCCTCCCTTATACTCCGTGGGTCGCCAAGCGCAAACAAGCCTACGAGCCCCTTCTTTACGCCACAACACCCATCGCATACATTTCCTCAGTGTTCTCTTCCGTCGCGCGGTCGTATATCGTGGTTCTTCGACTGTTCACGCAGGCTCTGGGGGAATGCGTACTCGCGAAAGATGAACAGCATGCGGAACTATCTTCAGGGAGATTGAAGTTACGTCGTCGTCCTCCACAGGCTGGATGCGTCCGAGCAACTGGTAAAGCCGATGTCGATGTAGGTTTCAAACTTTCTACTCATTGCTTACAACTCCAGTTTCTCCTCGATTTGCGTAAAACTCATTCGCTTGTCCTGTCGTTCCCTAAAGCTGGCACAATGAATCCGGGCCACAGACAGACGCGTTTGACAAAAATACTCACCATGGCCTTATGGTCTAGTAGCATGATACCTCTTTTGGGCTTTGACGAGCTTTAGAGGTGGTCCTGGGTTCAATTCCCAGTGAGGCCCTTTTTCCTCTTTTGCCTTTTGCTCACTGGAACATAGCTGAGACAATCTGAATCGGACGGCGCGACGAAGGCTTTGAGACTCGTGCAGACTATGCACCGGGTAGAGCTTTGGTACTCAGAATTACGAGCGGCAAGGCGAGTTCAAATCCGTGACTGACCGGTGGGCCGTGGCATCTACTCTCTGTGGGTCCGTCTCGTTACGTCGGAGTCATGGCGTGCACCGCAGGAACGTACGCGCACAGCAACTAGGACGATCTGCTGTGGAAGGAGCGCGCTGATCCGTCTGCATGACTAGACCATCCAATGTGCTGACGATCCATCACTGCTCGTCGATCGTCGGATCTACCCTGCTCTCGGATCTGACCAGCGCCTATAAAGCTGGTGCGTCTTGGGTTGTATTCCTCACTGTGTTCTTCCGCTACCCTTTCAACAAACCTCCGCCACACCGACTTTACCTACCAACTTTCCAACTCCCGACATTCCAGCCAACATGAGTGCCGAGTGCAGCGTCCAGGATATTCTGGACTTCATTGACGCTCACAAGGGCTCCATTACCGCCGCCTATTATGATCCCTACATCGTATCAGAGCTGAATGGGTAGGTCTTGTCTGATCACTCTCAAGCGTAATCTCAGTTCAACGTGGACATGTGTAGCTTTCGTCAGAGAGCAGGACAATACTGCACCATGTACCCGGGATTTGCCAGGCTACGTGAATCGCGCGATCGCTTGGCCGATCTCATGGCAGTTCAACAAGAGATTGACCTGAGGCTTAGGTTTTTCACCTTTATTAACGAGGTCATACGTGTGAGTAACCGTTACAGTATCCGCGCCACTGTTTCTGATCAGCCCTTTGTTTGTTGCTTGAATAGTGCAAGCCTTACCGCTTCAGAGGTTATTAGCCTCGCCATCACGTAGACGCCACATTTTTCCGTGGGGCTATTGTCGTCTTATGCATTTTCTCGTTACTTCCAACCTCTCCATGTACTACTGCTTGAACAACTATCCTGTGACTGCCACATTTCGACTGATATGCCTCATCAATTTGCGGGATAGATGCTGCCATCATGCGCAAAGCAGCACGAGTGGCGCATCGAACAGCGGGGGGTTCACCTCAATGAAAGATAGTTGAGTGGCTTGCATCTGCATCTATTCTGGAACCTAGAGCTCTTTCGGTCTTGGACGAGTTGATGCACAAAAATTTGACTTGAGATATTCGTCTGAGACTGTCTGCGATCGAAGTCAGCGGTAGCCTAGCCAGAACCTTGTGATCATTCTCCGACCTTCTTGTTTGTCTGTCTGCCGTGGAAACCAGAGGCCCGAGCTTACAGTCGTCCTAGATATCGTCGTCACCACAGGCTATTGTTCTCATTTTTGCCTTCTCACGCCCGCCCTTGTTCTCGTTCGAGTAATTCTTATTATGCTTCGAGCGCTCTTGGAGACCACATCACTCTGGTGTTTTGGAGACGATGACTGGGAGCTATATATTGTGTTCTTCAGGTGAACAAACGCTCGCGCCCATCATCCCTCATGACAAGCTCTCGGACTCGGAAACACGTCTCCTTCGCTCTCCCCACACGTACACCAGCAGATTATGCCGACAACAAAGCGTACCGACGGAAGATGAACGCCCTGTATCAGAGCCGCCGAGCTGGTCTCGCGAACAACCTTGGGGCGGACGGTCACCACCGCTTTGACCTCGACGTTCGCCATGAGCTCCAGCGATGCTCTTGCCTCAACACCCCCTTTGCCCCACCCATGCCCTTTCCATCCTCCCTGCGCATAACGACGCGCGTCGGGCTTTTCTGCTGGACGTTGAGCCTCCGCGTGGGAGCGTGCGCCACACTCACGGTGTGGGATGTGCTCCGCCGATATCATCGATTCCTGCATACGCCCGTCCTACCGGAAGAGTTCCGGCTGCTGGATTGGGAGCAGCGCAGAGCGGTGGGGAAGGCGTATTGGAGGAGGGGCTCCGAGGGTCTTAGACGGATCGACTTTCTCCTGGAGAGGACGCGGCTTGTTGGGTTGAAGCGTTGTTCGGAGGGGTGGGAAGCTATTTTATCATGGTCTTAAGAAGAACAAAGATGGCCGCCCAGTATCAGAGCCGAGCTGGTCTCGCAGCGCACCTCTTCGACCTCGATGTCCGCCATGAGCTCTGCTTTAACACCCCCTTCGCCCCACCCCTCCGCATAACGACGCGTGTAGGGCTATTCTGCTGGACATCAAGCCTCCGCGTGAAACCGCTCACTGTGTGGGATGTCCTCCGACGATATCATCAATTCCTGCATACGCCCGTCTTCCGGTTATTGGATTGGGAGCAGCGGAGAGCGGTGGGGGAGGCGTATTGGAGGAGGGGCTCCGAGGTATTGACTTCCTCCTGGAGAGGACACGACTTGTTGGGTTGAAGCGTTGTTCGGAGGGGTGGGAGGCTATTTTATGCTAATTAGAGGATTTGAAGGAAATGATTGTATTATACGAAGAGCAATTAGGAATGATAGTAACGTACATAGGTAAGTAGCGTATAATAGACCACCAGCATTACGGTGAATAGAAATCTTTGACGCGTCCAGCATTCGACGACAGTGGCTCGAATAACACCGGTGTGTACCCATGTGCCACGACCTCCAGCCGCTTCAGTTTCGGCGTGCACTGCAGGAGTTGCAACAACGCCGTCTCCGGCTCGGTGCTAACCAGCGATTTCAACGTGAGGACTTCTAACGAGGGTGCGGTAGGAGGGCCGAAGGAATCAGGCAGGCAATCCATTGTTAAGGATACGAGGGATGGGAACTCGTAGCTTTCGAAGATGTGTGATACGTAGTAGGATGGTACGCCGTCCAGCACCAGCTCCCGGACGGAGGGTGATACGAGGGCGCGTGGTGCACCGGGGAGGTACGCATGTAATGAGAGTGACGACCCGCGGAACGTGAAGCGTCGGAGATGGTGTGCGCCTATCGCTGGGCAGAGATATAGCGCGCCGTCGGTGTCCGTCGTTAGGTCCATGACCTGGTCCCATGGGAGGGCGACGGTGTCCATGAGTGAGGAGGGGCGGCGAAGTTGGACCTTTTGGCAGGGAGGACGATCGCAATGCGTTACGGCAACGGAGCGTAGTCGAGGACAGACGGAGAAGCAGGTGACGGGCGCAACACTGTCGGCAATGGGGACGGGACGCATGGTTATGCTGAACGCCTCAAGTAGGGGTAGTGCGAAGGGGAGATGGGTGCGGAATAGCCCAATGGGACAATCCAAGGACAGCGAGCGCCATCGTGTCGAAGTTTGCAGGACCGCGTCTAGAAGCTCTTGACGGACGTTCTCCATACTGGAAGAATAGATGCACAGGTCTAACGAGTAGCCTCCCGCCCTCCTGCAGTACACTTCCAACTTCTCCCGGTGGTCCTCCCTCTCCAGGTCGATGAACGCGTTCCTCCATACCGCTGGGAATCCCAACGCTGTCTGACGCCAAAACTGCGACACTTGCGAGAGGACCCACGGCGCTGTATGCCGGTCCAGCCGCGGAGGTCGTTTCAGGCTAGCGCCTATCCAGGGAAAGCGCGACACGCGAAAATCCAGCGGCTCGAGAAGTGCGCAACAGTCGAATATCTCGCCCAGGACGTCAGCGGGCACGCGACAGATAAAGTTGACTGCCAAGTCGAGACAAGGGAGATTCTGTTGGAGTGTGGACGCTTCGTCTCTGGGCGGGGCGAGGCGACAGGCTAGGCGCTGACTTTGTGAGGGGGAATTATGGTGGAGGAAGTATTGGTCGGTCTCGCTGTGTGAGAAGAAGTCGCTCATGGGGGTGTTCGCCATGGGAGGAAGCTTCCAAGACGCGTGAGCAAGTGGGCCCACAAAGACGCTGCGAATGATGCTCACCTGGGCTGGCGGTGGAATTTTGGGGGGCTTTTGGCAGACCCACAGTCTCCAATGTTTTTATATGCGGCTAACCGAAATGAGAAAGGGAAGGGGTGCGACGACCCTACGAGCGCGTTACATCTCGTGGCACGCGCTGCTGGGTTGACGCTACGCTGATCAGGGACAGTAACGGCCTGATAGTCCGCCCGAACACCGACGATGGGGAGAGCGTCAATTGCAGGTATGAAGCAGCTCGCGCATTTGGTCCTCAGGGCAACTATGTTTCTGTATGCAAAGACCATGAGCTCTGCACGAAAGCCGATAATAATGACGCACCTGCTTCATGGAAACAAGCGCCTCGCTACTAGGTCTGTTCCATGTTTACCTAACAATCCGTTTAGCACTGTTGGACACGAGGCAGGGAAAGCGGGCATGAAGGGATGGAGGAATGTGCCAGCCCAAATGCGCGTCCCTGTATTTGTGCCAAGAACACGCACCCTCTTTGCTTGAAGTATGATCCCGAGGCATTTCGTGGCGTCCAGTCGGCCAATATGGAGGGGCACGGGCGAGCAAGCAGCAGTCGGGTGGTGGTGCATAAAGAAGAAGAGCAAAGAGGGACCGCGAAAAGGCGGATCACTCTGTACACGTGGTCCCGACGGCAAACATCCCGACCTGTCACGTAAAAGGGAATTTCCTTTCTTTGTTCAAAACAGTGAACATCTGCACGACGCGTTCGTTCGAAGTAAAGCATGCCTCTGCCATCTCTGAAACCAATGCTAACAGGCAAACAGAGCATGTCTACCCCGTTGCCTCAAGAAATCATCGACACTATCATCGACCAACTCGCGCTTCCATGCGCTCCGGGGAGCACGCACAGTTCGAATACCCCGGAACTGCAGGCTTGCTCTCTTGTCGCGAAGAGCTTTGTTTCCCGCTCCCAGAAGCGTATTTTTTGCCAGGTCGTCCTGTCCACAGAACTCAGAAGCCTGTATTGTTTTAATAGCATTCTGGAGACGTCCCCTCACCTTGCCCTTCTCGTCAATGGTGTCGCCCTTCACGCCTCCGCTAAAGCCACTGATGATCCTTGTCATGATATCGATATTCTGCTTTCCGCTATCTTCGAGTCCCTCGTCCGTCTCAAGAAGATTGCGTTGTGCAACATGCACATCTCGCCCAATCGTCTCGCTACGATGACTCGCCTGTTCACCGGCAAATCCATCAGCGTTCTCCGTCTTAGCGGTGTCCATATGGAACGTCGGGAGGATTTCGATCGTCTCCTCAGCTATTTCCCCGACCTCAAGAACCTCCACACTTCCGCCTTCCGAGGCCCGATTATATCGATTAATGGCTATCCTGTTCGTCCTATCTTCAGCCGACTCTTCTCTGTAACGAAGGAGTGCATTGGGGATCCTCAATGTTCCATCCTCGATGTCGAAGAGCTGGGCTTAGAACAGGTGGAGCTCTGCGAGTTGAAGGGCCTCATCGAGAATCCATCCCCACTCCGCCTCTCGGCCGTCAAAAGCCTCATTCTCTCCCCGGACCTCCCTTCAGCGGACCATGCCTATGGAGGACCTGGGAGCACTCCACTTTACCGTATTCTCAGGTCGACGGTTCAGCTTGTTGACGGAATGACGGGATTAACGAGTCTGGACTTGGATCTCAAATTCACGGATCATCTGAAGTTTCCCAGTAATCTGTGAGTCCGTACCGATAGACACATCCCAGCCGTACTCATTCTACACTTGCAGGACACCACTTCCGTTTCACCGACTCAATTCATTGACACTTTATCTCCAAGCACACATGGACTATGAATTCTCGCCCATCATGGCCGACCTCGACTTCAGCAAGATCTCGTTCTTTTATCTTACGTGCCTGCGCGCGTTACCCGCCCAGGCTTCCTCCCTCAAAAACATCGTCATCGTCATTCGCACGTCCACGAAACTGCTACTCCACATACCTCCCGGGCGTCGCCAGGTGTGCGGCTCCGACTTTGCGCGGGCGTTCCTCCAACCTTCCTTTGAAGGGAGTCTGCGTTCCGTGACGTTTCGGCTGGAGTATCCTCGCCTTAAGGGCCCCTCGGATAGTGTGGAGTGGCTGCAGAGAGAGCTCGATGAGTTGTGCTCGCAGCCAGGTGGCTTGTACAACGCACTGTCGAAGAAGGTGTCGTTACGGTGTATTGCGGAACTTTATGATCCAGTTTCTTGGCGATAATTTGCCGACGGAAAATCAAAACACACTTCCTCGGGGCAAAGTAAATTTTTTTGTAATGCAAGTAGCTTGAATAGTATACTTCCCGCGGGGATTGGCGCAAAAGCATGTTGCCGAAATGATCATCATGTCCTTGAAGAGCTTATGTACGCCTCAAATGCGACAAAGTTTTAGCAACTTCGCGAAACGGCCTCTGCATCAGTATGAATACGTCGACTCGACGATTGAGTGACGATGATGAATGTTCATAGGAAGGATCGGCCCTCGAGTCTCTCTACGTACGAGATTATTTCACTCACGAAGAGTCTATGAGTGGGTGTACGTCGTCGATTCGTACTCAAGACCTAGCTCAACCGATGAGATATCATAATCGCGTAGTGTTACATTATATAATCTATAGATTAAACAAGATACAACGAGCTCGCTATGCATCCCTCTATACAACCCAGTAGAAAAACTTGGCATCGAAATCCATGGCGTGTACATGCATTGGCGCGCCTGCCAGTATCAGCTCCCCAGATTGAGGTAGACAAGCGTTGACAATCCACGAATGATAGTCGCTCGCCTTGCTCTTCACCTCACGGTCTGAGAGCGTTGTGGCGTTGTCGACGTGAAGACGCATCTTCAACGACGGGATGTCCGACGAGAAGATCATCTGGTCGAGTCTTTGCCAGAGCCCTTGCTCTTCGTCATTCACGAATGTACCCCCGCATACTGCATTCGAGTCGGTGAAAAGCAAACAGATGTCGATGGTGACGCGACGCAACATGTGCGGATCGATGGCGAGTAGGGAGAACGTGGCGATGTACCATTCGATTTGGGCCTTGTTGAGACCCCAGTCTGTGATCCAGATGGGCAACCAGATCTGTTGGAGCGAGATGGTGTAGAGGCCTTGAACGCCGGAAGGGACTTCAAAGAGATCAGTTTGGGCATAAGACCGAAATTCGAACACGCACTGGGAGCAGTGAGCGAGGATAGATCCACCACCTCGACGCTGCGCATTTGAATGAGCAACTTCACCGAATCCATGTCTGCAAATTCCACCGAGTGAATTGACAGGCGCACAACCCCCTCGAGCGGTGGATCAATCTCCCTCGCCAGTGCGTTGCAAAGAATCCGATCACCCTCCGCACGGAAATCCAACACCAGTTCATCCAAATACAAGCCCTTCACAATAGCCATATCGATTCCATACTCTTTCTGCCAGTCGAACTTCGGGCGGATGGGTATGGCGCGATTGCCGGACATGCGGAGGTGTTTGAGGGTTAGGGCGGTGGAGTAGAGGAGGGTGTAGAGGTGCAAGACAGTGAGGGCACAGTTCCGAATAGTGATGGAGGTGAGGGAGATACGCTTCAGGGCGTGGTAGAAGGTCTTCTTCGGGGGAATGAGATCGAAGGAAATGCCCGACAGGTCGAGTTTCTCCAAGCGACTGAAGTTGTACAGGAAAGACGCGTGAGAGCGGGCGAGTGCTTCCGTGAGGGGGTGTCGGGGCTTGGAGACGACATCGTCATCGTCTCGCTGGTCCTCAAGCACGATGCTGGTCACCACCGAGATGAGTTCCCGTCCGCGGGGAGTGCGGATGGTCTCCTGCAGATTGCCGAGGGAGCGAATGGGATCGTGCGAGGATGAGATAGTGAGAGTCTGCCATAAGTGGTCCTGGATGGTGTTGCTGGTCTCTCTCCATACCCGGGACATGGTGATGAGAGCCTTCGTGGCATCCTGGCTAGACTCCTGCTGTAGGCAGCTGATGATCTTGAGCTTCAACTCGACTGGTAGATGTGCGGCAGCCATGTTCACGAGGGAATAAAGCTGGGAGGCCCTCGAAACACAGCGCGCTTTTATAACAAAGGGAATGGCGTCCCTGAGCAAAAAAGACCACGCGAGACAACGTTCAAACGACGCCCAAAATGGGGATCAATGCACAATGGGAGACGTAGCTTGTGCTGAGTAAGCAAAAGACAATGGGACAAAAGGACTGCTGTCTTACTTTGTTGCCATTCTGAGAGATAAGTGTGGCGTAGCGCGCGCTTGATCTATCTCAGAGAAAGGAAGAATATGAAGAGAAAGTAAGCCCAGATCCTTGGAGAAATTTGCGATGAGACAAGTGCAATGCGCTGTGTAACGTCGCAGTCAGTGCTGGCGCTGACGGCTGGCTCTGAGGAACTCCGGACAGACCGCATGTCTATCACCGTGCTCCGACATCGACAGACTTAAAGAGTCATATTATTGCGTGCCAGGTCCTAGTACTACCGTCTGAGAGTGCACACAGTGTGAAACGCTACTGTAGGTCTGAGAGAAGAAAGTAAGCAAGTCACCACTGCTAGAAATGATTTTCTTTTACGAGATTTGCGCTGTATACGCGATGGCCTCTCACACTGGAGAATTTACCCAGCACACGGATCGGGTACGAAGGTAAAAGGAGCACATCACCGTCATTCGTTTTTGCCACGAGAGCAGCAGAGAGCGCATTTCGGCAATCGCAGTGCACTGTATGACGTCACGTTCATGAATGGTGTCCTGATACAGTGCCACAGTCCAGCGTCTCTTCTTGTGGCGGCAAGTTTGGAGGACGATTGCCCTAGGAGCAACATGATTGTTGAAACGTTGACGTCTGACGGTGCTCCATGGGCCGTGGAAAAGTACCCGGCTCGGGTTGATCCGACGGGATGACTTCTTGTTCACGAACGACCATCCACAATGCACTTGGGGAGAAAGGTCAAGGCCAGCGGACGTCGAAAACCTCCATATCGCCCATTCCTTCCAAATGAGATTATCCACGAGATCCTATTGCTTGTATGCAACCTGATTTCCATTCTCCCGTTGATTAACGATAGGCTCCGTAGACAACAGCCGGAATAGTGTTCAGACGCAGTACTCTCCTCACATTTCGTCTTTGCTGCAGGCGCTTCAATGCTCTTGCCTCGCCTATCCTTTTCCGATCCCTCAGCACACTCGACACATTCAATGCCGTGGGCATCAGGACCTTGCGAGCGATTGCAGAAGGGCTGACGGACGTCGGTTGTCACGTCCGCGAACTTCATATTGCCCTGCACTTTGATTGCATACCCCCAGATCCGGATGACTCAGTCCTCGAGTTATCTGCTCCTTCGGGACGACGCGGGTTCTGGTCGTTTTTGAGGAGACGTCCCCGTGTTTTGGATCAATCGGCCGCGCAGGACAAGGTTGGGGTACGGCCGCCATACGAGCAGGTCCTGGACTGGCTGATGGCTTCCGCGGCAAAGCTGACATCCCTCGATTGCATCCGGTATGTCGCTTTTGACTTCTGCTGGGATTTGCACGCAGCACGGCGCTGACCAAGGTCATAAGGCTCATCCAACATCATCGGTCGAGATACGATGGCGATGAAGCTGATCATCACGGCCCTCGACTTACATCGCTGCTCGCTCTCCTCGCTCCGAAAGTTCGTTTCCTATATATCGCTATGCCAGGACTGCATAACGGAAACGCCGAGCTTTTCGCTCCGTTCACGACCCTTGAATCGCTCTCTTGGGACAGTCGCCGTGTCCGCCCTCGCAATCTCATTTCCCAGATTGTTCAGCGTAATCTCAATCTCTTGACATTGAAAGTCATGGCTAGCGAAGTGACTGGTGTAGATGGACGTCCCGAGCAGCTTTCCATCTGCGATATCCTTCCCTCGGAATCGACATACCCTACATCCCGCCTCACGACGCTTGCTCTCGGTGGCATGTTGATACCTCCGCACCGCGTGCCGGTCATGCGTACTCTGCACTTCTTTTCCAGCGTCAAGGATCTCACGTGGACGACAGTTGACATGCCCTGCATCTGGGAAGATATCGTCTACAGCGACCACGATATGCCGAACACACTTCAATCGTTGACTATCTCACGCATGTTCGCTTCCCCGTGTCTCATCTATAGGCTCCCATTTTTCCACCGCCTATCTTCCATCTCGATTGACCGATTGGATGTGGGGGTCCAGGCGACATGGGACTTCTGGACTCTGATCTTGCCTGAGTTGTCACAGCGCATCACCCATCTTGCATTCTACACTCTTTTCGCAGACTGGTGGTGTCTACGTGACGAGTATTTGTACGCCCTGACTATGTGCCGCAATCTTGTCAGTTTGCGAGTCACGGTTGACTGGGCGCAGATTTCTGTTGAGGGCGACGAAAACATCGTGGTCAGTGCTCGTGTAACTCCTGAGAGACAGCAAACTGAATTCAATCCAGCGAAAGCTGTTGGCCTCGGTGATCTCTGGTGTGTGGCGTCATCTCAGGGAGCTCCAAATGTATCATGTTTCTCATGAGAATATGCGCCCTGCCCGCCGCCGGGACATATTTGGGGAAATGGGGGAAGTGGAACAGGCCGACTACGGTGCGTATCAATTGCACGAAGTCATCAAGTCAGTGAGGCAACCATGCATTGGAAACATTACGGCCGTGTTTGAGCTTTACTTCATTACTTCCTCTGGTGGTGTCCACCGTGCAAAAATTGGCGATGACCTCTGTCGGTTTGAGCCGGTCTATGATAAGTATAAACGCTATACATGGATCGATAGTGAGGCTGATAGCTAGTGTGCACATCTGTTGATACATAAACATGCATATTGTTCTGTTCGTCTGGCGACCGACGAATGTAATTTCTTCTCAATGTTTGCGTCGTTGCACATGCTTCCGGCGGCGAGTCTGGAGGACAAGTGCCCTAGGAGCAGCATGAATGTCGACGTCTGACGGTGCTCGATGGACCGTGGAAAAGAATCAAGATGCCATATTTGGTACCCGGCTCGGGTTGATCCGACGGGATGACTCCTTGTGCACGAACGACCATCCACAATGCACCTGGGGAAAAAGATCAAGGCTAACGGGCGCCGAAAACCTCCATATCGCCCATTCCTTCCCAATGAGATCATCCACGAAATCTTACTGCTTGTATGCAACCTGATTTCCATTATCCCGTTGATTAACGATTCCGTAGACAACAGCCGGATCAGTGTTCAGACGCAGGACTCTCCTCAGCTTTCGTCTTTGCTGCAGGCGCTTCAATGCTCTTGCCTCACCTATTCTTTTCCGATCCCTCAGCATACTTGACACGTTCAATGCCGTGGGTATCAGGACTTTGCGAGCGATTGCGGAAGGGCTGACGGAAGTCGGTTCTCACGTTCGCGAACTTCACATTGCTCTGCACTTTGATTGCATCCCGCAAGATCAGGATGGTTCACGCCTCGTGTTACCTGTTCCTTTGGGGCGACGCGGGTTCTGGTCGTTTTTGAGGAGACGTCCCCGTGGTTTGGATCAATCGGCCGCGCAGGACGATGTTGAAGTACGGCCGCCGTACGAGCAGGTCCTGGAGTGGCTGATGGCTTCCGCGACAAAGCTGACATCCCTCGATTGTATCCGGTATGTCGCCTTTGTCTCTTTTCATGGGATTCGCATACAGCACGGCGCTGACCAAGCTCATAAGGCTCCTCCAACATCATCGGTCGAGATGCGAATGCAATGAAGCTGACCATCACGGCCCTCGACTTACTTCCCTCCTCTCTATCCTCGCTCCAAAGATTCGTTTCCTTGATATCAAGATGCCAGGACTGCATAACGGAAACGCCGAGCTTTTCGCTTCGTTTACCAACCTTGAATCACTGTCTTGGGACAGTCGCCGCGTCCGCCCCCGTGATCTCATCTCCCAAATTGTTCAGCGTAATCCCAATCTCTTGCAATTAAAAGTCATGGCTTGCGAAGTGACTGGTTCAGACGGACGTCTCGAGCAACTCTCCATCTGCGATGTCCTTCCCTCGGAAACAACATATCCTACATCTCGCCTCACGACGCTTGCTCTCGGTGGCATGTCGATACTTCCGCGGCGCGTGCCGGTTATGCGTACCCTTCACTTCCTCTCCAGCATTAAGGATCTCAAGTGGACGGTAGTCGATATACCTTGCGCTGTCTGGAGTGATATCGTCTACGGCGATCATGATATTCTGTACACACTTCAATCTTTGACAATTTCGCGCACGTCTGCTTGCTCGAGCCTCACACATGCGCTGCCATTTTTCCGCTGCTTGTCTTCCATCACGATTGAACGGGTGCATGCGGAGCCCCAGGTGGCATGGCACTTCTGGGTCAGGATTTTGCCAGAGATGTCGCAGCACCTCACGCATCTTGCAGTCAACTTTCCGCTGGCGCACTGGTGGTGTATACGTGATGAGTACTTGTACGCCCTGACTACGTGTCAGAATCTTGTAGGTTTGCAAGTCACCGTTGACTGGGCGCTTATTTCCGTCGAGGGAAACGAGAACATTGTGGTCAGTGCTCGTGTATGTCTTCCTACACAAGAAGCTGAATTTGTCTCAGTGGAAGCTCATGGCCTTGGTAGTTTCTGGCGTGTGGCGTTGTCTCAAAGACCTTCAGCTGAGTCATGTCTGCGGTGAGATCATGCGCCCTGCCCGCCGCCGGGGGTTATTTGGAGAATTGGGGGAAGTGAGACAGACCGACTACGGCGCGTATCAATTGCACGAACTCATCAAGTCAGTGAAGCTACGATTCTTTGATCACTTTACGGCAGTGTTGGAGCTTGATTTTCTTACGGGCAACGGCGATACTTTTCGTGCAAAAAATGACGATGGCGTCTGTGTGTTTGCGCCGCTGTGGGATGAGTATAAAGACTACACATGGATTGATAGCGACGGCTGACAGATATCACTGTACACAACTGTCACTACAGACTCAGAACCAATCGTTTACCCTTCCAGCGACCGATGAAATGAGCGGATGATTATTGATCGTAATCGGAAATATTGACGGTCACTGTTGGCGCGTCTGATCTGGGTCTCCAACAGGTGCACAACCCTCTTCGTTTTCCATCGCAGTTCCGTGTCACTCCCTCATTATGACCTGCCGACTCCCGAGTAACTCAAGCGTATACGCGCTGTTTAGTACCTACCGTCAGTCGAATTCCAGCGATCAATTCAACGAGGCTCGATCTGTTTTTCTCAGCGCACGTTGCGCCACAGATCCAGACCGACTCTGCGTATGTTCATCAGCTAAAAGTTCTGCTGATCATCTAGTACTTGTATATACTTCCTCAGATCGACGCAGTATCTCGGTTTCTACGCCTAGAAAATTCATTCAAGGGTTTAGTTTCACTCTTGTTTGAATTCAAGGAAACCCAGTATTTCATGCTCTACTTTTCATAACTGGGAAAACGCGAAAGAGTACGGAGGTGGGTTTTGAAAGAGACGGCTTAGATGACGTAATCACGACTCAGGGAATAAATCGCCCCTGATTTCAGGCACCGAGTCGTTTAAAGCCCAACCACCACCAACTTCGATTGCAAGCACGAGCGCATCCATGTCCGACACCGAAAACCCGCCCGACGTCAAGCCCGGCTCTGCCGCCGACGATGCCCATGCCCCGATCAGCGTCAAGGTCCGCAGCCTCCCCGTCTTTTCGCCCACAGACCGTCTTGCTGATGCTGTAGACGTGCGTAGGTCGTCTCGTCGACCGGCGAAGAGGTCTTTTTCAAAATCAAACGGTCCACCAAGCTCGCCAAACTGCAGGGCGCGTATGCGAACAAAGTGGGAAAGGATGTGGCGAGCATCAGGTCCGTTTCTCTTTCGCTGCTCTCCGGCGCGTCTTGCTAAACCCACGACAGATTCTTGTACGATGGCAATAGGATCAGCGACACAGACACGCCGGCGTCCCTTGACATGGAGGACAATGACACGATTGATGTCATGGTTGAGCGTGCGTCCTCTTCCTGGTGTACAAGCATAGACGAAAGACTAAAGCCATCTGTCAGAGGTCGGCGGGTGCCGTATGCCATAAACCAGATGCCTATCCAATTCTTGCACCGTGTATCAACATTCCTCCCTACCGCTATTTCTAATCTGTATCTCTTCCTGCTCTGAACCCGCCGTGAATCACCTTTCATGCAATCGATGGACCCGCCGTGCATCAAGCCAATCATCGAGCTGCGTCTTCTAACGGCGTCTATCCTAAGCGCTAGCAAATCTTGGCCACAGACGCAGAATCGTATGAACTCGCGGGTTCATGTTCGTGGCGCACTCTTTTTCTCACCTCTAGGCTGTGCGTCAACACTCTGTCTTCTCACCCCGGCATCGATCAAATGAAGGAGTCACATCATGTAAGGAAGGCCACAGGAATCGAGTTTCATGCAACATAGAAGCGATGTGTTCGGAACCGCAAAAATCTTCCATGGGCTCGTGGGATGGGAAGAGTCCCCGCTGCAGTCATGTACTCTTCGTCTTCCCCACCAAACAGAGTCTCTCCGTGGTAGCCTGTGCACGCCACTCCCGACGTTTGGAGGACATCGATGTATGCGCCATTGGCTTTCTCGGGCGTAACATCACGATGTTTCCTGCCTCAACATATCGCAGATAATTGACCGGCGGTGCGCCATTGTTCATCGCCAGATATCGCGGTCTAAAGACGAGCCTGGAGAGGAAACCAGTCAAAACTTGTTTCCAAGGATATGTGGCGACTTTCTTTATCTAGATGATGTGGCGTCGGGGGGTTGCCAACCAAGGACCCGAAGGCGTTGTAAGGTAGCCTTGCGCTCCTTTGGTTCTCATAATGTTAACAAGACGATGAAGCTCACTCGAGATGCAGGTAAAATGTGACATTGCATACCCTACTTTCCGCCACTTGTCCCATGCAATGCCGTCGTTGGCATTGGATCGTGTAAGGCACGAGACTTCACTCCATCTTTCAGCCGCCACCGTAACCCGACGGATGGGTCGACGTCGACTTCCTCGTACATCTCCCCTCCTCCAAACTCCCGAATATCTGCTTCAATACGTTTGTTGACATAGGGGAAGTCGCGGAACCACTCCCACTGCTCATTAGAGTAGGGCGTGTCTCGGCGGTGCCAGACATTTTGGGGGTTTTCTCCAAAGGGCCGACGAAGCATTTTGCGAATGTCATCATCGAAGTCTTGACGACCGCGATCCCAACGCTCTATTGGGGTAGCTTCCGCGGCCGGTAGGCCCGCCTTTCCCCAGTCAATAAGAACTGGGTCGTTGGACGGATGGCGAAGGATGATGTTGCCGCGGTGAATGTCGTTGTGAGTAACTCCGTAACGTCTGATCTGGCGACACATCTCCAACACCCTCTGAGAGATTGCTTCAG
Organism: Strobilurus orientalis; assembly: GCA_019915145.1. Classification (NCBI taxonomy): domain Eukaryota; kingdom Fungi; phylum Basidiomycota; class Agaricomycetes; order Agaricales; family Physalacriaceae; genus Strobilurus; species Strobilurus orientalis. Next base: position 4,051,202 of record JAHLML010000004.1, read on the forward strand.
CGTCGTCCACAGAAATATCCGTGCCGACCCTAAGGTCGGCAAGCGAGGGACCAGGAACGTTTTCAATGAGCACGCCGTGGATAGTGTCGAGCATTGGGTGTATGGGAGCCCGTCCGTTCTCCCTGATGTCTATGGACACACGGCCGTAGAACGTCGGGATCAAAGTGCCTTGGAAGGCTTTCAGATGTTCATACGCATCTGATTCGCGGAGGTATTCGTTGAAGCCAAGATCCCAGTAGTAAAGATCACTATACATGATGTTTCCATGGTCCGAGTCGTCCTCCTCATAGTCTGAATATTCGGGGGCTCTACCAACTCGTGCAAAGAACGACTTGAGGCCCAAGGCGACGGCCTGTTTGCGAGCACGACTCCAGTCGTTGTTGCGCCGTTCTCCGACGCGATGATCAGATAATTTGAGCACCAATATAGGGGGAGAATTCGAATATGGCCATGTCTCGGGCATTTTGACGAGGAGAGTCGCAGAGCTGGTGAAGGGGAGAAAGGCTTTGAGGATTTTCACGTCATTCTGGGTGCTGTTGTCTGTCCTGAGTCGAAGTTGACTGCCAGGAGAGTATATCTGATTCGAACTGGAACGAGAGGATGTCAATCACCGTATGAACGCACGAGCGTTCCTCTGTTGCGTACTCGGTGGAGCTATGTGGTGCGGCGTTCGTGGTCATGCGGCGTGCAGATCTAGAGCACTGAAGAGAAAGACAATGATGTCTGAGCCCCACCATGATCCGAGTGATATCTATGTGCAAGACACGTTGAGGGAAAGGCATCTGTGATGTCGCTGGTCAAGAGAGCATCGTGGGAGTATGATTACAAAAATTGCGAGAACCCTGAACCTGCCTTGGACTTTTCCTCCAGGTGACTGTACCTTTGGTACAAGTGGGGGAGGCATGCCGACGTCGAGGAATGCTAATCGAGAACCCGGACTTGGCGTTGTAAAGTAACCTTATGCTCCTCTTATTTTTACCTGCGCGTACGGTAATCGGACAGGTGTCGATGAAGCGACGATGAAACTGACTCGAGATTTGAAAATGTGTTTATAAACTTGTTGCAAATGAGATATAAGACATTGCCTACAGTCCCGTCTGTGGTGGCATTGGATCGTCTAAGGCACGAGATTTCACCCCATCTTTCAGCCGCCACCGTAAACCGACGGAAGGGTCGACGTCGACCTCCTCGTACATCTCCCGTTCCCCAAACTCCTGAATATATGCTTCAATACGTTTGTTGACTTTGGTGAAGTTTTCGAACCACTCCTGCTGCTCGTTAGAGTAGGGTGTGTCTCGGCGGTGCCAGACGTTTTGGAGGTCTCCATAATAGGGCCGACGAAGCACCTTGCGAACGTCATCGTGAAAATCTTGACGGCCGTCAGCCCAGCGCTCCTCCGGGGTGTCTTCATCATCAGGTAATCCCGCCCTTCCCCAGTCAATAAGAACTGGGTCGCGGTACGGCTCGCGAAGAATGATGTTGCCGCGGCGAACGTCGCCATGAGTAACTCCGTAACGTCTGATCTGGCGGCACTTCTCCAACACCCTCTGGGAGATTGCCTCAGCCTCGTTGACAGAGATATCCACGCCGACCCTGAGGTCGGCAAGCGAGGGACCAGGAATGTGCTCCATCAGAACGCCGTGGATAGTGTCGAGCATTGGGTGTATGGGAGCCCGGTCGTTTTCCCTGATGTCGATGGACACTCGGCCGTAGAATTTCGGGATCAGGGAACCTTGTATGGCTTCCAGATGTTCGTAGGCATCTGCCTCTTTGCAGTACGCGTCGAAGCTGAACTTCCAGTTGGCAAGGTCGACATACAAGATTCTTCCGAGCTCTGAGTCGTCCTCTTCATAGTCCAAGTATTCGGGGGCTCTACCAAATTGCTCAGAGTACGACCTGATACCCATCCCGACGGCTTGTTCTCGAGCGTGGCTCCAAGGGTAGCACCGTTCTCCGACGCGATGATCGGCCAATTTGAGCACCAATCTCGAGGAAGAAGGTGGCCATGTCTCCGGCATTTCGACAGGGAGGGTAGCAGAGTTTGTGAATGGGAGAAAGGCTTTAAGAACTTTCACGTCAGTCGGGATGCCGTTGTCAGTCCTGAGTCGAAGCACACTGCCAGAAACAGAAGTCTGGGTGAAGCTAAAACAAGACAACGTCAGTAACTGAAAGGTACGGGCACGCCTCCGTTGCGTCTTACTTGGTGAAGCTACGTGCGGGGTTCGTTGTCATGCGGCGCGGGGATCTAGAGGACTTTAAAGAAATAGTTACTCGCATGGTCAATATACGGTGTATGAGCCCCACCATGATCCGAGTGATACTCATGTGCAAAGGACGTCGAGGGAAACATCTGGGTGATGTTGTTGGTCAAGAGATCATCGTGGGAGTTTGATGCCAAAAAATTGCGGGAACCCTGAGCCTGCCGTGGACTTTTCATCCTGAGTGATTATATTCGGGCATTGACCGCTTTATACTTTGTGTCCGTGGACTTATAATGAATGGAGCTCCCAGCGTAAGAATTCCGATGTCCTGGCGCGTTCTGAGTGATAACAATCGGCCTTCTCCGGGCCGATGTTTGTTGCGCCACGTGAGGGTGACGTGGCTACCTCTTTTACCCTCATCGCAAAGATCAATCCTCCACAGCAAGGAATGGCCTACGCCCACGATCAACGCGCGCAGGACAGGGACTACGCGGCCTTCATAAAGAAATGTGAAGAATTTGTAAGCAGCAACGATCAGCTCATGGGAGCTTCCCAAACTGAAGCCCACATAGGAAGACGAAGATGCTGCGTACCTGCATCCCCTCCCGCGCGCAGCCGACCCATGGGCGGAATGTGCCGAAGTCGCGAGGAAGTACGACGTAGACAAATGTAAAGGATGGAATGATGATGTCGATGCCTTCTTGGTATTTGTATGTGTCGCTTACTCGTGGTGATGTTTACTAATGTCCTCGCAACTCAGGCGGGACTTTTCTCGGCCGTCGTCACTGCGTTTACCGCAGAGTCGTATCAATGGTTTCGTCCGGATTCTGCGGATACCACAAACGCTTTGCTGGCTCAAATTCTCCATCAGCTCGCCGGGTCTCAGAATGAGGCGTTTACCACTTTCACTGTGTCACCGTCGGTTCAACGAATCAACATCCTCTGGTTCCTGAGTCTCACAATTGCACTCATGTCGGCCGTTGTTTGCTTTCTCTGTAAGCAGTGGCTTCGTGAACACCAGCAATGCACTGGGATGTCCTTTATGGAGACTCTTGCTCTGCGCGAAATTCGTAGAAAGTCCTTTGAGTTCTGGGGCGTCGAGAATGTCCTGGCCTCTCTTCCTATTCTGTTGCAGATCGCAATGCTATTCTTCATGGTCGGTATTCTGGAGCTTCTGTGGACACGGGATCGTATCACGGCTATCTTCGTATCCTCTGCCGCGTTTGCTGGCATTGTCGTTGTCGTCGCGACAACAGCTCTTCCTACGGCCATTGAGCTGTGCGGGACATCGCTCCCTTGCGCCTACAAATCATCTCAGGCATGGCTTTTTCTCAAATGCACCCGCGCCATTGTGGGACTCTTCTCTCGATGGGATATCGTTACTCATGGCTAGGGCTCGACGTTCAAAGCCTTTTCCGAAGCGGATCCGAGTCACTGGTTACACACATCTCCGCCGCCCTCCTTTGGGTCGACACCCATTATTCGCGAGACCAAAGTGTTATGCTTGCGATCTATCACTGTCTCACCGAAATGGCCTCAGAGACGGATCTACAAGAATTCGATGTCTTGTATCCACCTTGTACAGGCGGATGGAAAGCGGGTAGACTATCGCAGGATCAAGCCCTTTTCATGTATCTCGATAGGCACGGTGGTCGTTTGACACAGCGAGAAGAAGTGCATTTTGCAGAGCTTGCAATCAGAATCATTAGGGCTAAACACTCCTGGTTCTCAGACGATCCCGTGCGAGCCGAACGCATCTATCATTCCGGTATGTACTGACGAGTCAACCACTTGATATCAACTGAGCTCAAACACCGGTAGGGAAAATATACAACGCCTTCTCGGCCCTATTGCACGACGAATCGATTGCGTCACCTGCCTTCATTTGTTCCTCCGTATATTCTATCTTCATGTTCATCTTTGGCGACCCGCCCGAACTTTCCTCGAGGCACAGGATCTACGACGCTGAACACATTAGTTATGCACTTTGTGTCTGGCTGAAGAGGTATACCAGACATGCCTGCCACCAGTCCGTGGCTCAAGTCCTGCAATCGTGGCAGGAAAGTATTCTGACAGCCGTTCTGCACTCGGAGTTCACGACTTTCGCGGAGAGATTGAGTATCACTGAGAATAGAATGTGCAACGGGCATATCCAGATCTCGTTAGACAATAAAGTCTCCGTCCAGACGGAGGCCATTGTCAGACGGCATGGCTCGTCGATGAGCGAACTCGTAGAGGAGATGGAGACTGTCCGACTGAAGCTGGGAAAAGAAGTTCTGACTGCAGCCTGTTGGCTAGTACTTGTGGCTAAGATGGAAGCATACAAGAAGCGCTGATGCTATCATTCGGCAATGAAATACCATTACATCTCATCTAAGCATATGTACGTCGAATGCACTCGACTCTGGATCCTTCGCAAAGGAATTTAGGAAACTTTGAAGCAACGCCGACGCGGCATGACGTAAAACATTGGCGGCCCTGATCTGCAGCTTGTTTTTCGACCACGACCGCAGATCCGGATTGGATCAGGAAGGGCAAGGGTGAACCGTCATGTTTACGGCAAGACGAGATGCAACTTGAAGTTATAATACCGGCTTCGTCTGTTTAATCCTTACACGCTAATATACCAGCGCGCAACGAAGTTCGATACTCTGCCTCGGCAGCCCTTCCTCCTTTCTCCTGTCGTCGATGACTACCCAAAAGTCAGTGTTCCGCCTCCTGATATATCCAGTCTACTTACAAGCTGTGTGCGCTATGCAGGCCGCATCCCCAACCTTTGGTTCCATCGCTTCGAGCAATCAGTCTTGGATACTCACGCTAGAAGTGAGAGATCGTACTGTTGTCGTACTGGCGGAAGACGAGAATTTCTTCTGGCATCTGGTCACGGATGTACAACCACTTCATCCCAGCTACAACGTCGCGTGAGCTCACAATCTTTTCTAGGAAGGTGGGCACTTACGGTTGTACTTGATGAAATAGCCGCCACCGTACTGTAAATCATCAAAAACGCGGCTCTCGACGAGGACCAACGAACGTACTTTGTCCGTTGTTCGATCCATATCCGCTGGATCCAAGGTACGTGCGTCGCAAACAGCTAATGGTGCGTCGATAACCGGACCGCGCAGTGGCCGCCAGACGTTGCTGCATCACGATTAGCAACTCTCCAAAGGATAGCTTGTCAACATGCATTATAGCGAGATGATTGCTGCCGGAGTATCCGGATTCGGGACCAAAGGCTGTCAGGACGCGAGCGTTGCATCGTTCACGGTTGATGTCGACATGAACGGCGGGAACGGGCTGTTTCCCCAACGTATTCTCGGCGTCCTTGGCGTAATTTGCTTCTTGTTGGCCACCTGGGGTGCGGCGCCTACAAAACGCATCGCTTCAGACTAGTTATGAATGATGGTAACCGTCGAGGAAGACGAACCTTATCTGCGAGTTGATGGGAACACAGGCTTTCGCGCCGACGTACTTCCTCAGCCATCTACATGTCTTAGTCAAGCAATCGATCTATGGTGCGTTGACATACTCGCAAGTCTCCTTCGCGTATCGCTCTTCCCAACCCTCATCTCCATCCAGCCCTTCGTACGGAACCGTCTGCCAAGTAAGCCCCTCGACCTCAAGAGATGGCCTGCGCTCGTCCTTTCTCAGATCGTGTACCGGGACCGTATGGGGCGTCAAATAGAGGCTCTTGCCAGTCGCGATGTGGGTCACGAACGGGAACTCGAAGGCCCCGGGCGCGCTACTCTCAGACGCGAAGTTCAGCTCGACGTGGAGAAGATCAGACATTGCTGTGCCTGGCGAAATGTGGGTTGGTTATGAGATTGCGGAGGACCCCGGATTATACCCTGGGATCGTTGTTCCTTCGACCTCCAAAATTTCGGTCTCATGTCCGGACAAGCAGCGTCGCCATGTCCGGATTTTCCTCAAGGTTGGGGTCCGGACCGGACATCCGGAGCGGATATAAGCGTCCGAAATCCCCGAAATATCGCCCGAAACAGCCTGATTCAAACGCTGGAGGTGCAAATTGAGCTTTAACACCCACCAGCAACTGAATTACCACTATACCAGGCAGGAATTCCAAGTTTGACACTCACTGACGTCCACATAGGTGCCCTCTGGGGTGCTCATGTCCGGATTTTCACCCGATTTGCACCAAGGTTCAAGCCAAATTTTCGCTGCTCATGTCCGGATTTACCCGGGTCCTGGAACAACGATCCTAGAGTATAATCCGGGGTCCTGATTGCGGTCGCTTCGCCGGCCGACGATTCGGATAACGATAGGAACTTATAAGGAAGGAACTGGAAGGAAATGTTGGAAAGCAGGGTCGATTTCAAATTTGATAGCGTTGATTCGTACTAGGGCGGCGGAAGCTCCACCTCTCTTGGGTCCGAATGTTCATGAAGTGCTTTCGAGACATCTGGAAGTGGGGGTCTCCGAGTAGGGGAATTTCCTTCCTTAGCTACAGAAATCACGCCGCACAGAGCAGGAAAAGCGAATCTTCGAAGACCCGACGGTCAAAACGCTGCGCCTCCTTACCCGAAATAGGTGATATCCAAAATCGAAAAAAGACTATGGCTGATAAGGTTCTATAGATAACCGCTGAAAATCGTGTCCCTGGCTCCGCGTCGACGGTTGTCCTCCTACCACTAAGTTTCCTTTGCACGCGAGGAAGTCATGCTGGCCGGTAACGAAGCCTTCAGGAGCATCCCGAACAAGGATTCTCACTTGGTACGCGTTCCTATGCGCTTACATTGACACCACGTTCTTACCCATTCTTTGCGTTAGCCGTGGTGGAAGAACAAGGGTGCGCCAGGCTTAGTATCGCGTCGACTTTGAACCTCACACCCGTTCAGGCCTCCTCGAGCTGAACCTGCTTATCACCGTCATCTTCCTGGCTCAGTTCCTCAATGGCTATGACAGCGCTCTGATCAGCAGTTTCCAGTCCATGCCCTCATGGAGGGCTAGTGCGTCGCTTTGATTACTGGTTATCTCTGAGCTAACGAGCTACAGCGTTGGGCCATCCGTCGTCGAGCAATATCGGTCTTCTGAACGCGGCGACATATCTCATCGGCAGTGCGTTTCTCGACTTGGGGTGTACCGTTTCGAATCTCATGCTCGGTTTTCATAGTGGTGACTGCACCCTTCGCTTCTCTGATCGCGGACAAGTATGGTCGGAAGTGGTGTATTCGGTAAACGCTTTATTCGCTGTGGACCTCCTCAACGGTACTCACACGAGTGCAGGTATGCCTCTATTACCAACTTCCTTGGAACAGCAATTGGTTGTGCGGCTGGCGCCGGCTCGTCGAACGGATACGCTATGTTCATGGTGTCGCGTATTATCGTGCGTGATTTAGTATCTTGCGTTAACCTTATTCTGATTCACCCGGCTGATAGATTGGCTCTGGTACAGCGTTCGCGCTTATGACCTCGCCTGTCATGTACGTCGGCGCGTCGGATTGTACTCTTTGCTCTAATCAAGGCTTTCCCAGGCTTCAAGAACTGCCTCATCCCAGGCATCGCACATGGATTGCTGGTTTCTTTGATGTTGCTTTCGTACGTCTCTTGCACGTCCCCGTTCCCTAACTATCTCAACGCTGTATTGTTAGATCCTCGGTAACTTCACCGCGGCGTGGTATGTCTACGATTGTCCTGCTTGATCGAACATTCCTCTGATCACATACTCCCAGGGTAAACTTCGGATGCAGCTACATCGGCAACGATTGGTCCTGGCGCGTCCCCTACCTAGTACGTCCTTTTCTCTCTCCCACCAATGCCTGACAAATGACTATATATGCGTAGATCCACATCGGACCCGCCCTCATAATGATCATCGTCATCACCTGGGTGCCCGAGTCGCCTCGCTGGCTGGTGAAGAACAACCGGAGCGAGGAAGCGCGTCAGTTCTTTGTCAAGTACCACGCGAATGGGTATGAGCAGGACGAGCTTGCGGCGTTTGAGTACGCGGAGGTACAGGAAGCGTTGAAGCACGAGGCGGAGACGAAGCAGGATTCGTGGAGGATGATCTTGGGAAAGAGGAGTAATTTGCATCGCTTGGGATGTGGTATGTTTCCTTTTTGGTTGGGGAGAGGGAGTTCTGACGTATGGTTGTTTTGGTTTTGGTGTAGTCATCCTCATCGCCGTATGCCAGAACTTGAGCGGGACGGCTATCATCAGCTACTACTACACCGAGATCCTCAGGCTGGTCGGTATTACGGACACCGTCACCCAGACGGGTATCAACGCCGGTCTCACCTCGTTCACATTCTGCATGGCCATGATCGGTCTCTATCTCACCCAACGCATCCGTCGGCGTCCCCAGCTCTTCCTCACCTGGACCGGCGTCATCATCGCCAACATCGGGCTGACGGCGTGCACGGCCGTGTACACGAACACCGGACACAAGAGCGCGGGCATTGCCGCCGTGGCGTTTGTTTGGGTGTACAATGGCGCGTTCTTCATCTCGTGCGGGTCGATCTTCTTTAGTTACCCGGCGGAGGTGCTGCACTACTCGATGCGCACGAAGGGGATGATGATCTGGATGATCACTGCGAGGTGTTTGTCGGTGTTTAGTTCGTATACGAATCCTGTTGCTAGTGAGTGCTCCTTCTAGTTTATATCGTGATGGAGTACTGACCAAGGGCGCAGTGGCGGCCATTGGATGGAAGTGGTATCTGTTCTAGTGCGTGTGATTCTCTGTTTGCTGTCTTGATCCTTATTGACGACTGTGGCGTTCTATAGCACTGCTATTCTCGTCGTCACCTTCGTGCTCCTCTACTTTGTCATTGTCGAAACCAAGGGACATACTCTGGAGGAGTACGTAACATTCTTCATCCCATCTTCGCTCACTCAACTGACCTCGCCCTCGTAGAATCGGACAACTTTTCGACGGTAAACCTCTCGAAGTCAGTCTACCCGCACAAGTTCCCTCCATGGAATACAAGAAGAGCGGCGACGTTTCTGTTGTGCCTGTTGATGAGAAGAGTTCTGTGGAGGCGTGATTTCTGAATCCCAAGGTACCGACATACTAGACAGTTCCTGTATTTCATGTGGATATATACTTTACAACGTTGGCGCCTATACATGGTGTTTGATTCAGTCTCTCAGTGAGTCAAGACCGCGATACCCGCTGGTACAGTATCATGAATTCGCTCCTTACCCAACGAGCTCGAGCTCAAGTGTTTATGATTTAACAATTCGGTAAATTCTACACCTTGTGTTACAAAGAGTTCCGCTCGTAAGTACAATTGATCTGACTCGACATGGATGATCTTTACGAAATCGAACACGACCCCCTCGTCGTCCCAGCCCCCGCCAACCCAAACAAATCCAACGCATTCCCACCCAGAACCCCAGCCTTCTCCTCCTCACCCCACCCAACCACACTATCGATAGCGTCCAGGTTTTCAACGACGCTCTTCCACTTCTCAGCGGGCCCAAGGGGAGGGAAGAACGGATGGTCAGTGCCGAACATCATCCGCTTGCTTCCTGCTTTGCGATCCGCTGCTACTTTGCTACTAGACGCGGATCCGGATGTGGATGCGTAGCGTTGAGAGCGATCAACGACCTCGGAGACGAAGCCCATCTCCTCGGGGCCGTAGGCGACGGCGTCGAAATAGAGCAGGCCGAGGTAGTAGCGGGCGTCGTGCGCCAGGCGGGATTGGACGAGGGGGTCGTGGTCGATGCAGGAGGCGAGGCGGGAGGAGAGTTGGGGGAGGGCGCCGCCGGAGTGGGCGAGGAGGAGGCGGAGGGTGGGGTGTCGGTCGAATGTGCCACAGAGGATGAGGCGAGCTGTGGCCTAATTCGAGTTGGTCAGTATGAGATGCGGGGAGCAACTAGTGCAATGAGGACGCACGGTGGTAGTCTCGAATGGGAACCCGAGCGCGAGGGGGAGGACGTGTCCGTTGTCGACGACGTCGCCCCATGCGCTGGCGTCGACGCCGTAATGGGGGTGGAGGAAGACGACGAGGTTGTTGGCGGCGATGGCCTTCCAGACTGGATCGAGGGCTGGATCGTCCAGACCTTTGCCGATGCCCTTGGTGCCCATGATCAAGCCCTTCAGGTGTGGGAGCTTGGCAATTTGCTCCACGCACTGGACGAGCTTGGGGATCTCGATTCCTGGGACGAGCGGGAGGAGACCGAAGCCGTACAAGCGCTGGAGGGAGGGCTGGGATGCGAGGGTGGGACCGGTCGAGCAGTATTCTTCGAGATCAGTGTTGGAGCTGAGAGCGAGATCGAGTGCCTCGGTGGGTGAAAGCAGGAAATCGAGCCATGGGTTGGCGGTGCTGTTTCGAGTCGCGTCAGCCTGGTGGGGAGGAGCATATCGAGATACGCACCTGACGACGGAGATATCGATGTCGTGCAGATCCATAAACGCCAGCTTTTCGTCTCTATCCCAGTACTGCGCCCCGACGGGGCGACCGCCGCTGGGCTCGTTCTCGAGGATGACGAGTCGCTCCTCGCCGTTGTCGAGCTTCATGATCTTGGGCGCGACGGAGCGCGTTCGCAGCCATTCCGCGTAGGTGGGCAGGTACAGGTGCGTGTGGACGTCGACGACTGGGGTCATGGTGGTAGGGATGCTGGTTGGGCGACGGCGATAGCGCGACGAGGACCAGCATAAGTCATGGTGGCAGAAAGGAACAGTCCACGTGGGACTTTGGGCGGCTGACGCGCCGAGCTTGCTTATCTTATCTCCCTGCTTTTCCAGGAACCGCCATCTCCTCTCTTGTGTCACTGTATCTCGCCATGGACCGTGATAGGAAATGGACGGCCGAAGCTATCCAGCTGCCGTCTTTCGTTTTGCCATGTCGTTCAAGGCCGCGCTAGAAGCAGGAACCGATGTGCCCGAATCATGGTCGACGTACATGAACGTCGTCTACACCGCCAGGAAGCAGCCCTCCATTGGGTCGTACGACGCTGACAAGCTCGAGGCGAAGGCGAGGGAGGTGACCAAGGACAATCCTTGTGCGTGCTTTGCTTTCTTTCAATCGCCTGTTTGACAACGACCACAGCTGCGTTCCTGTACGTGTTTGGCAGCGCCGGATCCTGCTCGACCGACCGCGCCAACAAGCGCGCCTTTCAGCGATGGGCTCTCATTCCCAAGATGCTTACCGACGCGTCCGATCGTAATCTCGAGGTACGTCCCCCTGCTCATGTTTTACCTCGCAACGCTCACAGAAACACAGACAACACTATTTGGGGTCAAATACAAATCCCCGCTCCTCCTCGCACCCATTGGCGTACACGGCCTCCTGCACAAGGACGGCGAAGTCGTCACCGCGCGCGCAGCCGCCAACATGAACGTCCCCATGATCATGTCCTCCGCCAGCACCCGCGCCCTCGAGGTGTGCGCCGCCGCCTCCGGAAACGGCCCGCGCTGGTATCAGCTGTACTGGCCCCGCTCCGAGGCGATCACGCTCTCCCTCCTCGGGCGCGCGAAGGCGTGCGGGTATACGGCTTGTGTGGTGACGCTCGATACGATGTGCATGGGCTGGCGGCCGTACGATCTCGACGAGGCGTATCTGCCGTTCATGCACGGGATCGGGATCCAGGTGGGGACGTCGGATCCCGCTTTCATGAAGAGCCAGGGGTTGGATGTGAGGCAGGATGAGAGGATTCCGTATCCGTTTGATCCGAGCGAGTTGGATAGGAAGAGGGAGGCGGGGGATGAGCGGGAGAGGGAGATGAAGACGTTGGGAAGGAATTGGTCGCGGGAGATCCATTCGGGGTTGTTTAGGACGTGGGAGGAGTTGGCTTTCGTTAGGAAAAATTGGGAGGGCCCGCTGATCATTAAGGGTATACTGAGTGTTGGGGACGCGTTGAAGGCGATGGAGGCGGGGTGTGATGGGATTGTGGTTTCGAATCATGGTAAGTGTCCCGTTTGGTGAGTTTTGGACGTGACTGAGATGTTTCCTAGGCGGACGACAGGTTGACGGATCCATCCCCGCTCTGCTTGCACTCGAGAAGATCACCGCCAATCCGATAATCCGCGACGCGCAAGCACGCGGCACGTTCACCGTCCTCTTCGATAGCGGCATCCGGCGTGGAAGCGATATCATCAAGGCTATAGCCATCGGTGCTCAAGCGGTACTACGTGTGTTGCGTTCTCTCCCGTTCAGATCATTTTCATCTCATCGTTGTCTTTCTAGTCGGTCGTCCCTACATGTACGGCCTCGCTATCAACGGCGAGCAGGGCATCGAGGAGGTCGTCAGGGGTATTTTGTGCGAGGCGGAGATCACGCTAGGTCTTTGTGGGTTCAAGGGTTTGGATGCTATTTGGGGAAGGAGGGAGGAGGTGATGGAGCGTGTGGATCCGGGGTTGTATGAGTAGGGTACTGGTATTGAATAGTGAATAGCGAGTGTTTGAGTAAGTGGTCGCATCGATGGGCAGGAGCCACGTGGGCGAAGCGGATGGACCCGAGCCTAGCCAGTCGGTGCTCAAATTCATTGCGGCATATTTCGGCTTGATGGATCGATCGTCATCAAACGCCGTTTGAAATTCAGTTTGGATCTTTCCTTCGTTCCACGTAGGGCGCTGGTCGGCTGTCTCCAAGAAGGTAAACGTGTGTTGTACGAACTCTGTCAGCACTTCGGACCTGTAAGCCACTGAATACTGGACTCGGAACACCTCAAAGGAAATATCCGTCTTTGCCATAGCTCCAAGGCCGAGCGAGGACATGTACGTTAGACTCACAGATCCTCGTGAATTTGGAAGCACGTAAGGGAAACTTTGCTCCGTCATACTCGTGCCGCATAGTCAGCACATCCCTCTCGCGGCTTGACAAGCCCTGCGCAGTCAATTCATTCATCACCGTCTAGTAAAGAATCTACGCACGAATTTACGACACTACACGATTAGGCCACGATTTACGTCTTCAACGAGTCGTCTCTGGAAATTTATCGGGGAGTGCACACCTTGAATACTCCTGACATGATCGCTCATGTATTTTTGGGGATTTAACATGGGGTAGGCATCCCCGCTCGAGGTAATTTGCGGTCACATCGTTCCGTCTTCATGCAGTTATAAATGCCATTTGCGCTGACATCGACCTGACATCTCTCCCCTTCCTCAATCCAAGATGTTTATCTCTCAAGTGTTCTTCGTCTTCATGCTGGCCATTGCCAGCGTCAAAGCAGCAGGCATAAAGGTATGTCTACAGGTGCTTGCATCTCATAGAGGCTCAATCTGATTGTCATGGCAGCGCGGTACTACTGTATCCGCGACGCAGGTACACCCATCTCCCTCTCTGACAAGACAGTAGCGTCTAACAGGTTCGTATTCTGTAGGAATTTTCCGTAGGCACAACTGTATCTAGTCTTCATGGTGAAACTGACGTGTTCTAGTCCACTGGTTCTGTCGTCAATGCAACCCTCGTCTCGGTGAGTGACCTCATCTTTTCGACGATCCGGCCTCTGACGATGAACAGACGACTACTGCCCACGCCACTTCTTTCACGGTTTGTCTACTATTGTCGACCTGTATATCAAGTTGACATCGTGAAGAGTGCATCCAGCAGCTCGATCATTGTTACCGCCACTGCCTCGGTATGTAATCTCACGTCGCCTGTTCTGTTGTCTGACTGACTTTGCCAGGGTTCTTCGGTACGAATACATGCTCTTTCCCCATGATAGCATGGTGTGAGTTGACCTTTGCGAGCAGACTGTCACGTCCAGCGCTACAGCGACTGTTGGTACCCCTCGACTGGCCGTACCCATCAATCCCACTGACTCACCGTCCAGGTCACCCTGATTGTCTTCGTCTCTGAGTGTGCTGGAGTCTGTATCTGAGCCTGCTCTTCGAAGATACAACCACTCATGTCTTGTTTCAGAACGCGACTACCTCGACGCTGGGAACTGGAAGTGTCACGACCATCGGTGGATACCCGCCTTCGAGCAGTGCCACTGGCACTGTCATGAGCTCCAGTACCGTCAGCGCGACCACGCAAACAGCCACCGTCATCCCGACTACAACAGTGACGACCGTGCACTCGACTACGCAGACAGTCACCGAAGACTCGAGCTTCACTACACATACAGTTACCGTCATACCGAGCAGCACGGCCATCACCACTGCCTGAGCGGTGCGTTTTAGCTTCTCACGAAGACGGTGTGACTGACTCTGACGACTGTCTATTCATATACACATTCCAGGTGCTACATTGACGAATCGATTGACAATTGAACGCTTAATTACACACGCCCATGTTTTACTCATTCCCATTTGATTTACACGAACTATTACTGTCTTACAAGTCCCTCGTCGTTGTTTCCCGCTTTGCGTCAATTGAAGTCATTTGCCGCGTCTGTGATTCGAGCGTTTTCATCACAACAACGCCTGCTTCACCGCTGTCCGTGATAGGGACAGGTAGCGTGCTCTCGGAGCTAGTCGCCGATAGCGATAGACTGCGGGAAAGACATCGTGTCTTGCAGTCGTCGAATGGCCGCCCCATACTTACCTGTAGTCTCGCTTTCATCGAGGATGAGGTTGATCTTCCTGTTGGTTCGTGGCGATCTCAGCACTTGAGGCAAGTTGCCCTGGCCGCTCGAATGGTTGGCGATGCCCATCAACACCATAATCACTCGATCGAATTTACATTGAGTTGAATACAGGATATTATTGTGTGTCAGAGAACATAGGAAGCTTCGTCGGCTCAACGTGAATGCCTAACCTGTTTTGTTCATCAATTGCGAAGACACCCTCTTTCATGACGGGAAGTAAGTGACTCATGATTGGCTGTCCCCGGCGTGAATGAGAGAACCCATTGATGTCAAGCTTCTCCCAGAGGGCATGCAGACCGACAAAAAGCAATCTCTCTCGATAGATAACCTATTCAGCGAAGACAAGGAGTAGTTAGCTCGTCGATGTTATTGATACAACTAGCATGACCAACCCATTTGGAAAAGATGTCCGGACCTAGAATGGGGAGGGCTAACACTGCAGGAGCGTCGAGGGCGTGTTTTGCGGCCTCGTTGATTGTGTTGGCGGACACATTGTGTAGTACGCCGTATCTGAGAACCTTCAATGCGTGGTCTCTGACATGAAGTCTTGAAGCGAGAAAGTGAGTCGACTTCAATGGTGTCACTGCAACTCACCTCATTGAAACATCACAGACGGCCATGACAGCGACGATCTGATACTTGTGCGCTGCGTACCCGACCTTTTCTAACGTATCAAACGGGAGCTCTCCGATGTCCGGCAGGGGTCCATCGCTGTAGAGAAATTTGAAGAGGATGGAAAGGACGTTCGATTCCTCATCGAAGCCCGCAATATCAGGGTCACCGCCTTCATGTATGGGAAAGACGTTCGTGTGGGCGACGATATTGGAGCGATGGAGGTTGAATAGGATGCCGTCAACAGAGCGGACAAATACGTCTGCATCAGCGCTAGAGACTGCAGATAGGTAATCAGGCCTCATTCATTAAGAAGTGCAAGAGTTCACAGTCTGGATGTACGCGGTCCTCAGCGGTGGCCATAGTGATGGTGGGGAGAGGCAAAGGCGGGAATAGCACGGCGAGTATTGGCACCATAAGTCATCCACTAATCATGTGTCCTCTGCGAAAGGCCAGATTGTCCCGCGAGATAAGGTTTGAGATGAGACAACGTTATGGCTGCAGCATGTCTGGGAAGACTCGAATGCCTCGCGTTCGGACACTGAGCCTGAAGGAGCAATTCATGCCGAGCCTCGGCAGCGCAATGGGACCCTGAACTCATGCAAATACGCAGCACCGCCACATCTTCTTTATTTGTTACCGCGATATCGCGTTGTCAACCCTCCGAACCTCGAGTCGTCAACCAGTCATGCTAACTGGCATTGATTTATCCCAAACGGGTTAACCCTACGTCCTCAGATTCGGCCATGGTGCGTAACCGTGCGCTTTGCTCCTCCTTCATCAGTCAATCCTCCATCCAGACTGTCGGGCACTTCCGTGCGCATATCATTAGTTCAGCTCGATACGGTTTATTGTGGCGCGATGTGGCGCCTGCCTCGTTCAAGACGAGATCCTACTGGGCACTTGGGGAAGTCTTATGTAATATCCGTGGTGCGTAACCCTGCGCTGTCCTGGTCTTTGCCTGATTCCGACTGCTCAATCGACCATTCCTGTGTTCCCATCCCCGTGCAGAAGCGGAGCTTGGATATTCCTCCCAAACGGCCACATCCCACCATCCCACTCGTATACAAACGCAGCGCCCTCAACAATTTACCCCTGCGTCAAGCTCGCTCACGTCCTTGATCAATGAAAGGAGCGACCGCTTCGAGGACGTGTGGTCTCTCCTTGCGACGTTTTCGCTTCGGGTCTGAGGTCTTGGAGACTTGGATTCTAGAAAGTCATCGGCTGTTTGGATGAGGTACGCAAGTACGGAGTCTATGAACTGACGAACGCTAATCATCTGCAGAACTGACGCACATGAAACTATGCAAGAGCATAGCGATGTCGACAGGACTGGTCAGAACCAGACACAGGTTGTGTGATATGAGGCGGCTCGGGTTGAAATACGGTGCGTAATCTTATGTCGTGCAGGTCCTCCTGGCTCATCATCCATTGATCCCCTAGACCATCTCTTGCATCCTCAACGCACATATGCAAAAAAGGGAGGCGCTATCGACCTGGTTATCCCGCCAACTCTATTTGGCGAAATTTGGGCCCAATGTAGCGCATGCCGCCACTGGCCTGGCGCATCACTCGGGCGCACTTCAGCAAGTGGGTACATAACCGTGTCCCTTTCATCATGGTTTACTATTGGGCAGACAGACCCTTTCTCTTCCACTGTTCGCGTTCCAGCCCACTTACGCTCATATTCTCCATCAAGGTATTGCAGTGCTACTGTATCCAATTTGACGCGACGCGACGCGACGCCACTGCTTACTCGCTGTCTACTGTTCACGGCGGGAATTGTATTGATTTTGAATTACGTCAATGATATTCGTCGCTGATCTGAGTGATGGCAACGATATGTGGCGCCAGTCTGCGATCTGCTGAGATTCGCCCAATCATCTACATATCTTTGTAACGCGCGATAGCTTCAAATTGGTGCCCTCGGGACAAGGCTACTGCCGAAGTGCGGTAGACCCACGCTGGACCCACATCACGGCAAATATTCCGGCATGCGGCCTTGGCACGCCGCCAAAGAATGGGTGTGGGAGCCTGTACACACTTAGTAGCGCTTGTACACACTAAGTAACGTTTGTACTCAATGAAGAACAATTGGACGTACAAGAGTTTGCCCAAAATGAGAAGATCATTGTTCAACAAAGGAAGGGGATTGTTGTCCAGTTTAAAATAGACCATTGATCGCATTTCGCAGTACTCTCCTCCCGCCACAAATCGAACCTCGTTGACTTTGCAGAAGAATCGCGCGGGATCAGCTCACTCTTCGTCGTCGCAAACGCCAAATCGCTATCGGTTTGCCATGCACGTCCCTGTAGACAGTGCTGTGTGGGAGCTGATTCACTGGACAATGCCCTCCATGCTTCAAGACGACAGAGGTAGACACACGGCGGATTCCAGTGGTCCGCCTGCGAAGAAACGGAGACTCAATGACTCACAAACGGGGCGCTCACTGACGCAGAGAATCTCGTCTCGCTTTGCCTCGTCATCGGCCGCCATCTTCCCACCCGACACTCCCGGTAACGCATTGGGAAAAGACTCCAATCTGGGCACCAAGGCAAAAGACAAGGGGTCCACCCGCGCGCCAGCCATCTACGACGCCCATATGCACGAGGACCTGATACTACGCTACACTCGCGTCGTCCCCAGTCTCCCCCATATCATGGCCCTTGTCTTCCAATCCGCCATCCAAACTATGCCTGATGATCACACCATCACCATTCCCCCCGGAAATGATTTCGAGCCCGACAATCTGCAGCGTCATTCCTCTTCTATTTCACATCTTATTCGCGGCGAGCCGGGAATTCACCGGATCTACGACTACCGCGAGAGCGCTTCTGCCGCTCTAGCATCCGCCTTGCTAATGGAGCTGGATGAGCTCCCATCGCGCGGAGACGGTAGGGCGTCACTGAAGTGGCGCGCGGACGAGATGAGCGAGATGAAGAAGGGGCAGGGTGATGGCTTTCTCGAGGTCGACGAAGATCATGTTGGCCCTCTGCTCGAAGAGGCCGATCCACACACCATAGCGACTGGCCTGAATCTCGTCATAGAGACAGGACTAAATCCTATGGCGATCTGGGAGTTCAAGCAAATGAAGTGCGCGAGCATTACTGTAATGCTGGCCGTTCGGGAGCTCTGTCTTCGCCTCCAGCAGTTTCCGTGGTTTCGCTGCCACGGCGACCGGTCCTGTAAGGGACGCAGCTCCAGCGCCCGTTCTGAGTGTACGCCTAAGGTGGTGTCAGGCGATCCTGTCGCTTTTGACTCTGAATTCATGGAGTCTCTCATTTCGGCAGCCCTCCAGTGCGACGAAATCAAATTGGATCCGAGCTACGATGAATATGTGGATCAGATCACACAATCGGATAGAACGACGGCACTTCACATGGTTCAACAGGTGAGGTCAACGCGTCGACCATTTAGCTTGATCACTGAAACCTCCTGTGCAGTGTTGGGCAGAGTTCATGGTCTCCGACTCGACCTGTCTGACCATCAACAGTGGTATGCTGGAGTTTATCGCTGTGCGCCATCGCGCGTCACAGACTTTACTCATCTCAGATCTTTTGCGGGTGACAAGGGATGGAAAAACCATCGACGGACTACCGTCGCATGTCGAGTTACACACAGGAATGGACATCGCCGCTGTCTATGACTCTATCCAGCGCACACATAAGATAATCACGATGGAGGCGGCCGGTGACGTGCTCAAACCTAAGCGTTACGATCGCCAGCAGTATACATTATCGGCGTGGAAGGGGCAAAGTCGAACTCCCGAAAGTGAGGACGAGTCAGAATCCAAAGTACGTCCCTGAGTCGCAGTGTGCATCGGTATCAACTTATCTGCCATTAACAGATTTGGACGGTGAGGCGGATGACTCTTTACAGGCTGAGCTCACATCATTCTTACCTTACTCTCAGATCACTTCTCTCACCGATAAACTTCAATGGTCAAAGAAGATTCACATCTATTGGAGGCCAAGAACACGTGGCCTGGGCCATCTTGTCGACTCCAGCATTACCATAGACAATCCCGCCATATTGGTGTCGGATTCTAACCAGTCCGTACCTCGCGTGGCGCCGGAGACGCTTCATATCTATGTTGACGAATTTGTCGCTGGCCTAGGACTTCCATATTTCCTCTGCTTCCCCGCCTCTATCGATTCCTCCAACACTGGAACCAAAGATTTCTCGCATGATAAATTCCCATTTCACATGAAGCTCTCCGACGACGCCGTAGTCGGGGCCCAGATGAAGAACGAGTATCACCTCATGAACAACATTCATCTCAGTGCCAAACCGGACCCCAGTCTGCCGCCATTTTTGGCCTACCTTGAAGTTCCTGCCTCCAGTCTTTTCTTATCCTTCCTTGTTCTTCCGGTTCTTGGTCAGAGTCTGGGATCATTCTATCCCAAAAGACTGGCCCGAACAACGGGGTGAGTTTCCTAGTCCAATTCCCACACGCTCCATCACAACTCACCTCTCCTCCGTCAGTGACAAGATTGAGAGCGTCATGCTACGTTTGAAAAAGGATCAAAGTCTTATACACGGGGATATACGTGACACCGACATATGGGTTGCACGCGGCGGCAATAAAAAGAAAACGACAGCGCTCATCTCCGTTGTCAATTGGCATAGATCGGTCGCTGCACGGCTCAGCGAGCGACAGCCTTCCGCTGCCACTCAGGAGGAATCATACAACGCGGATATCGCTAAGCTGCAGAACATTCTCAAAGGCCTCGTAAAGGACGCACGACAGTAATCTAATTGGCGCCTGTGTAACTAGCATTATCGTCCAACATATCCTCTATGTCGGAAACAGTATCGTCCTCCCCGATAGGTTGATTTTCGTCGACATACTCGCCGCGCAGCAAAGCCTCCAGACGCATTCGCTCCTCTTCTAGTTCTTCTGCCGTAGGATGGAGTGAAGCACGGTCGAAGTCAATGATTGACAAGCTACCCGTGTCATCAATGAGAATGTTCCAGGACCGAAGGTCACGATGCAGAACGCCTGCCGCGTGAACGGCCTTGAGTGTCTTCCTTAACTTCGTCCTGTTGATATCAGCGAAAGACGGGACGAAACGGTGAAATTACTTACTTTTCTTTTCCAGTAAATCGGATACCGCGTGACTCGTTCATGCGATAAGATATAGGACGTCCCGCGTGAGCCTGAAGAAGAACACCGGCCTCGCGGCCGGTATCCTGAAAGAATCCAAAGACAGGCGGGATGCCTGGGACTTTGGCTTGACGAAGACGATCGTAGACGGACCATTCGTGACGAAGACGGCTCAGACGAAGCTGCGATGCCGCCACCTTGGCGACAACGTCCAGGTGACTCTTACCAAGTATGCCGCTCCGAGGAGCGTGTGCAACTCGATAAACATCTCCCGTCGCTCCGCGCCCAAGCTTATCGGTGAGGACCAGCGCCGCATAGCTCCGGTTCCCGTATGTACGCACTCGTTGTTGTCCGGGGATCAGAAGAACTTGTGGCGAGGGGGAGTTGTAGATAGAGAACTGCAGATATACAGCCAAGGCACCACGTTTTTCGAAATACTCGGCTGTATGCTGGAAAATGGGTCAGAACGTCTTACCGCTGCCATAATCCTGGGCCTTACCGCAAGTTTTGTTTCTGGCGACGCGACGGCTTTCTTCCCACTTGTCCCCTTACCTAGGGGCTGTATTCGTGGACGTTCCACGGGTTCATGGCTAGGTGACCGAGATGGTGGGACGCTAGGCAAATGGGTGGCCATGTTTCGGTCGATCACCTCAAGTCTCTGCAACGCATCGTCCACGATGGCAAAATGCAGACCAAGGATGAGTTTCCCGTAGGGTGGTGTCGAGTCTGCAGAGACTGTATCAATGACTGGTGACAGATATAGAGTTTGGGTTTCCCGGTGGCGAACACCGATTCGTAGGAAATTACCGCAATCAAACAAGATGAAGGTCGAGTCAATGCGGACCGCGTTGATCCAGGCCTACCAGGACTGAGTCATCAGCGAATGCGTACTGTAAACATTTCGACAGCGCACCCGTTGTATGTACTCCTGGACCTGTGTGTCGACACGATCCTTCACGGTGATGACGCCTGGACTGTACCGCGGAACGACGTGATTGACTGGAGGCACATGTACAGTTGTACGTGCCCTTTTTCTCGGCGGCCCTTCCTGCTCCTCATCGTTAGGCCTGGTATCTGGGCGGGTATAGGACGCTCGTGACGCGTCTGGCGGGCGCGACGCAGTAGGTAACGGAGAAGGATGCGATGTTTCAGAGTTAGAGACCCAAGGAAATGGCTTGTTGTCAAGTACAGAATCCATGGTATCCAGAAACGTTCCGGCGACAGAGCTGAAGCAGAAAGCATTCGCCAAATACGGAAACCGCTGGCGCAGCGATGAAAGCAATTCCCTTTCCCCCTGCGAGAGCGTATCTCTGTACTTTTCGTTCAGGTCTCCGACGCGTAAAACGGCCCTCTGGTATACAAAGGGATCCTCCGCATCAAAGTCTCGTGTCGACAAGTCGAAAAGTCGCGTTTCATCCCAATGCAGGGAGCCAATAATGGCTGGATGGCAAGGATGAATAAAAGCAGTGGAGGACACGCAGCACGAAGCCCAAGCGACGCCTCCTCGAAACAGGTTGGAGACATCGAACGCTTTGATAGTCTTTGCAGCGG
Source organism: Strobilurus orientalis (assembly GCA_019915145.1). Lineage (NCBI taxonomy): Eukaryota > Fungi > Basidiomycota > Agaricomycetes > Agaricales > Physalacriaceae > Strobilurus > Strobilurus orientalis. The sequence goes on from JAHLML010000004.1 coordinate 4,073,171, forward strand.
GCCGGTATGCAGTACTCAGCCATGCAAAGTGTGAGTCCGGTATAGCGCTGGCGGAAGACGAGGAGAGCGTGGTATCTGAGAGCGCGGAGAGGTCGGAAGGGAGGGAGGGCAATGACACTACACGCTTGAGAATCAGGTTCTCATCAACGTGTGTATCAAAGAATTGCAAGAAGGTCGACTCGGCAGGTGAATAGTCGTCCAGTGTGTAGCGCGGTAACAGCGGATGCCGGAAGTTAAGAAGCCTGTCGCGGTATTTCTGGGGCTCCTTTTGCATCCTGCGGCACTGCAAGCAGCGATGATGGGCGTCGGTTGACGAAACATTTGCTATTCCCACGGCCCTCACGCTTATGCACCACATGGACGCGCATGACCCTGGCAATTCATTTTCGCACTTCGCGTTTCCGCCTGGTGCCCGCACAATTATACTTGAGGCGTCGCCCATTCATGAATAGCAGAACAGGAATCTCGTAGTTATAAACGTTGTTTCCGGCGTCCAAGATCCATGCCCACAATAAAACCGCCTAAATTGTCATACGTAGACTGTTACGATACGAGCTCTCTACTAATCTTGTCCATCGAACTTGCACCTGTTAAGATACTGTAGCACACAGATCGTATACTCAGAAATCTCGGGAAGACCCACACCCATAAGACAAGGAGCTTGGGCCTGCTTGGTCGCTCGAAGGATATCGACGTCATTGTGGGTCCATGACAGGTGATCGCCGAAGCCGCAGGCCGAGCCAGGGAGGGTATGACAACGGGAAAGAGTTATATTCAGTGAAGTGCCGGACAGCCTTCATCACAATGACAACGTCCGTCGTCACAGAACAAAGAGTTTTCCTCTGTTTTCCTTCTTTGTAGTATTGTACGTGTTCACCATTGTTCTCACCTGAAGCAGAACAAAGCTCACACTGCGCATCAAACGCATGGTGATGCAAGACCATGAGTTCGGTTTATATACAGATGCTATCGTGGATGGAGACCCGTTTGTACTCCCATCTCTTACATCGCCACACCACGAAGGTCAGTCATCCTACTTCCAGGACTGAATCGAAAGTGATCGAGACCAACTAGAATGGTTAAAGCAACGCAGCCGAGCAAAAAGAAGCAGCCGAAAAGGCAGAGCCGAGTCAACACAAAAGGAAGGAAGAGAAAGGACGTCGCGAGGGTATCCCCAGCCCCACCCAGGGCGACAGAGCCACCGCACTTCGCTCTGATGGGGGATAGGAATACAAAAACGCCCGAGCAGGTCTGTTCAGCTATCATCGTGTTGAATCTGGACCTCATCGAAGGTCTATCAGTTGCGAGCGGATGTCCTCCAGATATTCAGCACCGCCAAGGAGGACATTCTGAAAGCGGCAGCTCCTGACGAGGTGCGCGATCGTTTGGACTGGGTCGCGGAGTGGCTTCCTGGAGTAGTTGTCAGACCGGAGACAGTCGCTCTGATGAAGAATCAGTCACGAGCCAAGACGTCCCGGAATCATCAGGAAGACGGTCGCGCTGTGTCGCCCCCCATAGTCATCGACACATACCCTGGCGAGAGCTCGAGTCGTACTGGCGACGGCAAACAGGGCTTGGAAGAAAAGTCGCTGAAAAGGAGACGCAAATCAGATTAGAGAAGTGGATATGATCAACGTATCTAGTGATTGAGACGGATCGTGGCTCATCTGATTGGCTCACTTGTGCTGCGTATAAATGTCACGAATATGGAGATAAGAAAGCCAGTGATCTGTACGTCGCCCATTTGCCGTCATCAGTGGCGGCAATTATGAATTCATCGTTATTCGCCATCGAGGGTAACAGACACTCTTTGTCTCCGACGTTCTAGACGTTTCTGACAATCCCAAAACCACCTCTGCCCCGCTGCACATGAATGTACGGGTTGGGATTCCAGGATACATTCGCTACAATGGACACGTCTGTCAGGGAAATCATGAATGCTAAGATGTACCCCAGGACTGCACCGTCCCGACTGACGCAAAAGTACACCAATGGATTGTTAAAGGATTCAAGACGCTGGACCGATGTGGGCGCGCTATATTGCAAGGTCAGCGGATTGCCGCCGTATTAGAGTTCCATTTTATCAATTTTCTCGGCGCATGTCCAGCTCAAGCCAATATCGGACCCAACCTTCACGGTGCGCTTCGACTCGTGGTTGACTTTGCACTCACTAACATTGGGAGTCTCAGGTTGAGGAACTTGCACGCGTCATACGAGAAGCTCGTTCGATTGTCTTTGAGGGTTGGAACGAACCCGGCGTCTATGTGCTCAAGATGTCGGCGCTGAACCCAACAAACAGGAGCAGGGACGTTCAACGGGACTGTTCGTTCCCATCACCTCGATGGTGCGAAGACTTCGGAGGAAACTTTCAAGTCTACAGATGGGGTGAAGTTGAAAATGATTTTTGTAGTTACTAGTACATATCGAGGTTTTCACGAACTTGCCGCTCAATGTCGGCCGAAATCCCTTCCTTCCCAATGACTGCTTCTTCGTCTATGTATTTCCCATTGACGAATCGCTTCATGCGCTTCATCTCCTCGGCGTATTCTTCTTTCGAAGCGTCCATTGTAGCACGGTCAAAATCGATGATTGACAGCCGGTCGCCATCATCCACAATGTTCCAAGATCGGATGTCGCGATGCAAAACCCCTGCCGCGTGAACTGACTCCAACACCTTGATAGCACTCGTCCTGGTCGGGCCCATTAGATTAGCTATACAGCGGCGAAGTCACAGTACCTTTCTTCGGGAGTCAAGACAACGCCACCATAGGCGCCTTTTCTCCGCCCGAAGGGACCCCCGGCATCTGCCAATATCAATATTCCAGCATTCTGCGCGGCGTCTTGGTAGTATCCATAGAGGAAAGGCACTTGGGGGACTTTGTGCGAATGTAGGTGGAGATAAATGGAATACTCGTGCCGGAGACGACACAGAGTTTGGAACGTCGTTGCAATTTTCACAATCAGCGGCGGATGTTTCTTCTTAAGATCAAGTTCTGCCCTATGAACAGAGCCTGTAGCTCCCGATCCCAGTCGTTCACCGACAACAAGAGTCGTATATTTGCGAGCACCGTATGATTTTTCCCTTGTCAATCCTGGTCGAAAGAGAACGGATGGCGTAGGTGAGTTATACAGCGCTGTACGGATGAAGACCACGAGGCCGGGGCGGTTGAAGCGCGCAAGGGTTTCCTGTCTTTATCGTCACCTTGCGATCAACGAAGGTGACGTCACTTACCTGCTTGGAGTCCTTCCGCGCGCTCTGACTACGTTGTACACATTTTGACGCTCTCTGAAACCTATGAGACACGATAAATCAAGACCGTACCGGAGCCCGACGAACCACCTTCTTTTTCTTCGATTTTATAGCAGCGGCCTTCTGTGGTGCCTGAGTGAAAGGGAATTCGGCGACTTTCTTATTGACAGGCTTGGGCTTGGGATCCATGTACAGGGGAGGGTTACGAGGAACGGCCTCGAGGAACGGTATACGCTGGAGGGTATCTAAAAGGATTACCGTGTGCAGACCCGTCATAAACCTTGCAAAGTTCGGAGGATGAAAACTGCACACGTCAATGAGGTCTGAGAGAAAAAGGGTTTGACTCTGGCGGTGTCGTATACCAATGCGCGTAAAGTTTCCGCAATCAAACACGATGACGGTCGCATCGACTCTCACAGCATTGGCCCACGCCTATAGATAATAAGCGACAGACAGTTTTAGCCAAGTAATCGACTTGCCCTTTCTACGTAGTCAGCAGGCTCTCCAATTATCCCGGTAGAATCGACAGGGGAGACCTTCGTAGGCTTATAATGACTCTTCACCGCTGCTGGTGGTCGGTCGAGCCGTTGAGGCACCCTGCGCACATTTGGATGCCACTCGATGGGGTTCAGGTGTGGGATAGTCCACGGCGGAGCTGGAGCATCCATCGGCGGATTTTTCAGAGGGCGCGACGTGTTCGCCACCACACTATTCTGGGTCCAGGGAAAAACGTCCATTTCCGACAGTGCCGACATCTGTTCGAGTGGCTTGTGCACAGCCGGCGAGAAAAACATACCGACCGCAAGGTAAGGCGCTCGAGTAAGAATAGAGAGAACTCTTTGTCGAGAAGCATCGTTGAACGACCCAAGCTCTGATGCGAGGCCGGACAGGCGATAGTCCTTGATGCCTAAAACCCAACTTTGGGCCAGATATGCACTATCTCCACGGCCATTGCACGTCTCTAGATCCCGGGATCGCCACACGATGCCTCTAGCGGCGTTCGGCTTGTCCGGATGGAGAAGGACACTCGAAACCAGCTGGCAGCACGTCAAGGGAAGACCGTCGCCGTAGAATCTGGCGATCTGCGACGCGTCGGCCACTTGTGACGCGTTGAAGTATATATTTTCGGCATACCCGAAGAGGACGTCGTCAAAGTTTTCAATACGGTCAACAGCGGCCAAAATGTTGTCCCCTGCCTGGTTGAGTTCGGAAATGAGTGTAGGGAGGTGGCGAACGCGTTTCAGAATGAGTTTCTCGTCGAGGTGCCTGTCCAAGAAGTTGATAGAGGATTAAGAGGGGGAGTGATTCTCGGAGAAAGTACGCCGGACGGATGGCTGTGCAAAGTCGTAGAAGTCAGCTTTGTATCCTTCGCGCTCGCCGGTCGTGGTCATGGTATGACGGGAAAGAAACAAACGACACGTGACCTTGACGATGATGGAACTTCGGGTCGATGCCGTAACGAAGTTTTTTGACGCCACGATGCTATTGTCCCAGCATGTCTGTCTGTCTCAAGGTTTTGGCAGTCTGAGCCAGGTTAAGCGCAAGTACGAGTTTGTGCTAGTAACCCTATGTGTATCCGCTCTCTGGGCGCCCTCTGCCGAAAGCCAGTCTGATCGTTCATATCTTATGCCGGGGGCCGAAGCAGAGATGGAATCTAAGAGATGCCTGTAATATTCTCCAGTGTGTTCTTTTCGAGAATCCGAACTCAACGGTTAGCTCGTATGTATGGTTCGCGGTCCTTGGTACACACACGCGTACGTCATGGCGTATTCTCACTCGCACTCCCCAAGCACAAGGATGCTCTATCATTGAACCGCCAGTAGCGTCAATATTCTTTCGTTTCTCCTTGCAGAATTTAACGCGACTACTAGGAACGTGGCAGAGATGGGTATGACTTTAGGCAGCTAAGACGACATTGTTTCGTACTAAATCTTCTATCTCGTGCCCCATTTTATCACGCCCAATCACAGAGTCCTCGTCGACGAATTCACCATCGGCGAACCGACAAATCCATATCATCTCCCTCTCCAAATCTTCAGATGGCGCAGAGAGCGCGGCACGGTCAAAATCGATGATTGAGAGGCGTCCAGATCGATCGGAAACAATGTTCCAGGATCGTATGTCTCGGTGAAGGACTCCAGCAGCGTGTATGTGGCCAAGGGTTGCGATCAAAGACGCCCTACACGAAGATCAGACATGCAAAGGATCTTGGAAACACCGGCCTACTTTTCTTCGGCCGTCAAAGTCACTTTCTTGTTCTTGTCTCGTCGATTACCCAGTGGCTCACCGGCATGGGCCAGGATGAGTACGCCGACGTTCTCCCGGACTTCTTGATAGAAGCCGGAGACTCGTGGAATCCCTTCGACGCCGTGCGATGAGAGATGTATGTAGCCTTGGGGCCCATACACTGGGGAAGGACTCGTACCCGGCTTCAAGAGGATCGAAGGACTAGAGGAGTTGTAGATCTTCGACTTGATGAACAGAGCTAACGCGGGACGGCGAAACCGGAATACAGTATCCTACGAAGATGTTCAATCAACGTACGAGAACTGAGGGAGGAAATCTTACCGCTATAACTTTTACCTCCTTCGCAACACGCTCTGACGCCGTGAGAGGCTTTCGTTGTCTCTGTGAACACGATCAGAGCATGCAAGGGCAAAGAGGGAGTGCGTACTGGCCACGATGTGGATCCATCGCCGACGTTCATTACTGGATTGGGCCGAGAGCGTTTTGGCGCCTGGGAAGCCTGATGAGTAACGGAAGGAATAGCTCGAGTGTATATCATACCGTAAGTACTGCCGTCCTCTGATCGTCCACCTCGACAGAGCGCTTATCACCACAGGACTGAGAGTTCGCATCACAAAGGGCGAGTGAGCGTTGCAAAGCATCCTCTACAGCTGTGGCGTGAATACCGGACATCAATCTAGCGAACGCGGGAGGTTCTAGATCGCATAGGTCGACGAGGTCGGAGAGAAACAAAGTTTGACTGTGTCGATTTCGAATTCCAATGCGCATATAGTTACCAGAGTCGAAGATGGTAAGTGATGAGTCTGCGCGCACAGCGTTAGCCCACGCCTACGACTTGTTGAGTTATGCCATGATGTTCGGTAATAGCACTCACTCGCTGTACGAAATCTGCGGGCTTTCCGGGGTCATCGTCGCGAGGGGAGCACTTGATGGTCCTGGGGGCATAGAATTCTGCTATCGGCGTAGCTTTGACACCTGAGTTTCTTTCCATGCGACGGATTTTGTGGCTCCATTCAATGGGATCGAGGAGAGGTATTGTCCATGGTGGAGAGGAACTATCCAGAGGCCGTAGTGCCGCTGGCATGCCCTCGTTATCCACTTGCGAGTTCTTCGTCCAAGGAAAAGTCGATTGGTCCGCTAGCAAACCCATCTCTTCGACGACAGCGCTCGCTGCGGGAGAGAAAAACATTCCGATCGCAAGGACAGGGAAGTTGTCCAGTATACAGAGCAGACGTCGTAAGTCGGGTGCTGTGAATGATTCCAGGTCCTCGGGGTGGAGCCGTCGGTAGTTTCTTATCGAGAGAACCCAGCTTTGTACGAGATACGAGTCGTCAAGATGTTTGTCGTAGGTCTCCAGGGTACCCATAACCCAGTGCAGCACGGACTCTGGAACGTCTTTACTCTCTGGGTGAATCATCGCGCTAGATACTAGCTGGTTACAAGCAGAAGGAATGCCGTCCTCGTAAAAGGTGGCGACCGTTGACGCGTGTGATGTTTGAGATATGTTGTGGTAGGATTTTGGAGAAATGAAGAAGTAGTCGTCCGGAAAACCTTCCAGGGCATCCACCGAATGCAAAAGGTCGTCGCCAGCCTTGTACAGATCCGGAAGAAGACTCGGCAGGAGGCGAATACGCTTGAGAATAAGGTTTTCATCGATATGTCTGTCGGTCAAGGAAGTTGATGCAAGTGCCAGAGGTTTCGAAAGTCTCTGGGGTATCCCTTAGCATGGACGGTTGACGAAAGGAATAGAACCTTTTCTTGTTGGGAGAGGTCATGGTAAAAGACAAAAGCGCACTTCACGTGAGATCAAAGGACCGCCGCCGTGGTACCTGACTAGCCACGAATTGGACACACACCCCCTTTCAGAGCAGACAAACAACGTCATTGGTGTGCGTAAAACTTGCCATCCGTTCTTGACGCTACAGACCGTGCAGACGCGTTCAATCTTCCGGACAAGTAAAATTGGTGACATCATCTACGCCAGCCGGATGCGGTCGCCGGACCGATTACTTCTTTCTTCTTGACCACATCGACGCTGTGAAGGATCATCGACGTCTCCTCATCAGGCGTGTCTCTCTCCTCTCACGACGCCGGTGGGATGTAGGTGTTGCGCTTACCACAGCGCGGCGCGGTTGGACTTGCTTACAGCGGTGCCCGAGTCCAACAGGACGCGTAAGCCAGCCAGCCGGCTGGTCTTGGTGCAGTAGGACAACGACGACGGCACTGGACGACGACGACGACACACTGGACGACGTGGATGACGACGCATCGATTTACAACCCCACTGATGGTCGGGATGCGGATGGGATCCGTCATTATGCTACGAGCGCGCCGTCGGGAGCGGGCGCTCGCAAGAGGTGCTAGTTTTTCTGAATCTTCTGTTTGGGTACGCCAGCTCTGCACTGGCACATCCGTTGTATGGCTGCGTTCTTTGTAGATCTGGATCTACGCGCGGGGTAGGCCCTCCAAAGAGGCACCCACCCATGTCTGCTCTCTGCACACCGCGACCGAACACTACCGGGTTCGCGTCGCCATCTGTGTTTTCTGTACCCTCGGACTCTACCCCGTCGTCATCCCGACTCCCCGCTCACAAAAACCATGCGTCAGATAAGGTTTATCTGACGTACGGTTTTCGGAGGCGAGCCGTCCAACAACGACGATGAGGGATACGGCATTATCCATGTAGGGTTTCCGCATCGACCCTTCCGGCGGCGTCTTTCCTCGAGCTTTGGGCTAGGCTTGGTGACGGCGGCGGCACGTTCCTTACACTTCATGGTGTGTACACCTTTTACTTTGTGACCTCCAGTACCAATTGTCTCTATCTTCCAGACAACAGACAAGCCATTTACGTGGAAAGTACGCACAGAGCGCTTGCCGTCGGCGGATTCGCCCCAACCTCCCGCCATACGACAGCAGCGCCTCCCACCCCATTTCTCCCGGGACCGCACCACGCCTCTCGACCTACCGTCGGTGTTTTCTGGAAGATGCTGCATGATTCCTGTTCTCGTGCTCTCTCCGCCGCTGCCGCATCGCGACCAATCTGCGTAGGGATGGAGGTAATGGTTGCCGATGGCCGGGAAGGTGTGCCACCGATGACTCCCACCGTTTTGCGTTTGCATTTCCTTCCCATTCGTAGTATTGACGGCAGTAAACCACCTCGTCTTGTCGTCATCACCCGTTGGGCTCGCATATCTTCCTTAGGCTCCGCGTCGTCCTGGCTCTCGAACTTCTGACGTGGCCGATGGCCTTTATTAAGTGGTGCGTTGGCCCTCTCTATGTTTTCCTTCTTGTCTCAACCATGCAACAGCCTATCCATCCACGAGCATTCTGCCAGCCCTAATACATCTTCTCGCCACCTCCTTGTATCCGTCCCCCGTTGTCGTCTCGTTATGGCTGGCGGAACGAAGGATTCTGCCGACATCTACAAGGCTGTAGCACTTTGGGCGCGCTGTCGTATACTTCTCGACTCGCTTGTGCGGCGCCAAACTTTCGGTGAGTCGTATCAGGTCAACTTGGTCCCCTTGCGATTATTAAGAATTTCCGCCTTTTTGTTACAGATGCTTTTTCACTACGGCCCTTTTGCGAACTACTCAACGAACGTCTTAGCCCGCCACCGTCACGTGATATGTTGAATTTTCAAACCAGGATGAATATTCCAGTCAGTCGTCGCCCCATGCATCAAACGCGCTGGTCTGAGTTGAGGAAGAGCGCGTTTCAACAGTTCGAACAACTTTTGCGTAACAGGCGAGGGGCGGGATGTGACGTGTGAGGCGCTAGACTTGAGTTTTGACTATCCCTATAAGTCCTGTCATTTCGATTCGAAATGACGGACCCCCCTCAGAATCACTATTCCCCAGAGGTGCCAGCAGCTAATAGGGTCGGGGTCACTGTCCCGAAACAGCTAAGCGGCATCTTTCTTCGTTGCCGAGTTACAGCTGCTTCTTTGGTTCAAATACCGCGGGGCCCACATCCAGCTCCGCAACCAGATGGTGTAGAGACCCAATTCCTTTTGGTGCCAGGCTCCTAGGGTAAGGGGAGTGTGGGGAAACAGGTTTCGGGTCCATCGGATGTCTGTGCGGCCCACGGCAACTGCTTCTTTGGGTACGCAACTAAAGACGCAGTTGGTGCCAGCCCAGCGCAGTTCCCCGGCACTCGACCTGTATGGGAAATATGCTTCTACTAGCTATATGGACCGGCACCTAGTGCGAGGGACTGGCATATTTCACGGGTGGCCGCCGGGCGCTGGGGCACGAGGCCAGCATCTTCCAGCTTGGCGATCACATGATGCCGTCACCAAAATGCACCTGGTGCCAGTCCTATAGACTCATACAAGACTGGGGAAAAAGGTTTCATGGTGATACGATGCCCGAGTGGCGCACGGCAACTGTGTCTTGGTTGCGCAACCAAAGACGCAGTTGGTGCCAGCCCAGCGCAGTTCCCCGGCACTCGACCTGTATGGGAAATATGCTTCTATTAGCTATATGGACCGGCACCTAGTGCGAGGGACTGGCATATTTCACGGGTGGCCGCCGGGCGCTGGGGCACGAGGCCGGCATCTTCCAGCTTGGCGATCACATGATGCCATCACCGGTGCCAGTTCTATGCACTCCTAGAAGACTGAGAACGTGGCCTACATGCTCTGACAATAAGAGAATTTGCAGCACCAGGTGTAATCTTGTGGCAATACACGCAAAATCAACAAATGTGTATATTGAATGTGCAACAACTTCTTAATTAGAGCACCTATTGCAAAATCGTGAACATCACCGGATAGCCACTCTCAAGGTGAAAAAAAAAAATTTCGCACTCCTCAAGTTTTTGCACAGCCACCAGAAAAACTACTAGATTTTTTGGTGGCTGTGCTTTGAACTCAGCTGAGATGAGTAGTCACATGCCCCAGTCAAATTCTGCCAGAATTTGAGGTGGCTGTGCTGTGCATGTGACTTGATACTAATATGGTAACTGGTTTTGATGGACCAGAGTATTTTGCATCTTGACCTCTTACCACTACCTTCCTAATTGGGACATTTTTCTATAACTCTTTGCTCGTCGTCCGGCGCCATCATGTATGTCTTTGCCTACTTTTTATAGCTTTTTCACTCATCACTGTTACTCAAGGGCGCGCAAAACTAAGTGTGAATTCTGTGAAGACAGAGTTTACGAAAATCGCTATGATCGTCATGTCGAAGACCATCATAGTGAAGACTATCTGGTCTTCACCAAACCAGATCTCAGTGCGTGTCTGTTATGTCGTTAGAACTTTGACTAACCGATTGCTTGTTTTTTGACTATAGAACTCGGTACCCACATCATCATGGAACGCGACCCCTCTACTGGCGAGATCACCTGCCCCGACCTCTTGTGCATCCAGACCTTCTCTAATTTTGAGGGGTTTCGTAAGCATTTTGAGAAGGATCACGGAGCACTGGGTGACATTACCAAATACACCGGCAACACGAGGCAGAGGTATCTGGACCAACTCGCTATGGCTTCTGACTCCAACTCCGATGAGGAGGATGAGGAGGCTCAATCTGGCGCTTCATCTCCTGATCACGGCAGTCTCTTTGGATCATCCCCTGTCCGTCCTCGCACTCCTGGTGCCTTTGGCACTCTGCCTGGCTACATTGGAGCGAGTCGTACACCTTCTTCTCGTGGCCGTGTCCGTCCCCCTATCTCCATAGCCCCGCGCTCTCCACACTCTGTCCATACCTCGCCTTCTCTTGGTCCCAGTCGTACTGTATCGCGCAGTGCCTCCCGTCATCGTCCCTATCCTGAATCGAGTGTGCTGTTCTCCACAAGCGGTTCAGGAGCTTCCACCCCTCCGGCAACTTCACGTGCACCTTCCCCACTGGTTCTCAATCCACTCCGTTCACTTCCTACCCGTTCTGCGCCTGCGAGCCCAGTGGTCACCATGGAGGATGTTTACAGTTTGAACTCTCCACCTGAAGGCCCACACGCTGCTGTTGGTGATGCTATGGACATTGATCAGGAGGAGAGGAGTCCTGCCCCCAATGCTCCCACGTCCTCCGGTCCCACTGTCCGCCTTAGTCCGGACGTCAACTATCTCAGGCTCATTGACTTCCTTCCCAATCTCGCTGTTCACACTGTTCTACGCATCATCATTTGCCTTAAGTGTGAGGCCACGGTCCTACCATCAGCTGCCTATGGACACGCCAACAAACACATCCATGGGAAGACACTTGCCAAATGCGAGGACGAACTCGAACAGTTGATCCACTCCTCCAATCTATGCCAGTCGTCCTCTGAATTACCCCGCGTTGCTCTGTTTGGTCCACCAGTTATTGGGCTGAGCGTAGAGAAAGGCGGATTCGCATGTTCGGAATGTGACTATATTGCTGGCGTCTACGGGACCTTCAGGAATCACGTCTCTGCCTGTCATAACGGAACTCCTACCGAGCAATGCTGTATTCCCATCGATCACCATCAGATACTCTATCCCAAACCGCACCTCAAGTTCATTGCGGTTGATGTATCCCTGAAGCCAAAGGATAAAACCAAGCTCTCCGATCATGTTCATCGTCATTTCGTTCGACCTTCTGCCGATCCTGATCTTCTTCTTGCTCCCGACACGCAGCACGATGTTCACCGCTGGGAGGATATGACTGGATGGTCGACACTCTTCGTCAAGGAGCGTACATCCAAGGATGATGTTGCCAGGCTTCGCAAGCTCACTTGGATTCCAGGACATCAGGATAAAGAGTCTCGCCTCCGTAATCTTCGTGCTGTGGTATACGACTACATGCGCCATACCGGTGCTCTTGCACGTCGTACACACATCACTGTGCGCCGGTTGATGGAACAGTGTCCACCGTATGTCCGATTCCTTGATATTTCTTCTCAGTACTAAATATCTCTCTCCACAGACCCTCTCAGACCTCCGAAGCAGTGTATATTCACTCCGATGACAAGATTCCTGACTACGCTGTCGATCTTACCCGCCTCGTTATACTCCTAGCACAGGACACAGCTGGTGTAGCCCCAGGGATGCAGTTGATGTGGCTCACGTTAACGCTCTGGTAAATCTCATCGATGTGGATCAGGAAGTAGACATGCCCGCTGCCCGTGACGCTCTCCATTCCCTCCTCTGGTCTATCATCACTCGGGACGTTCCCAGCAACAAGTTTGACCATATCCTCGAGATGTATTACCCTCTGACTTGTTTACGGGACGATGGACGGTTCAGGGATCCTTCGGCTACAACTCAGCTCTTTGCCCATCTCAAGTACATCTTCCGCTTGGCCTGGTGCTACCAGGGCATCAAGGAGGCAAATGACTCAGATGAAGCGCTTTACAAGTACGTTTTTCTTCATCTACTGTTGAATCTTGCTGACTGTTTATAGTCTTATGCTCCGAATTGGTATGCCAATCTTTGGGCCCAACACGGACAGCACATGGAATGCAGTATGCGACTATCAGCGCTACTGTTCTCATCTGACTTATCAGTCTGTCCGTCCCCCTACTACTCGTGTGTCCGACGATTGCAACACGTTCACCTATAACGAGAGCTCTGTCCACATTCCCACTCTTCGCACCCGGTTTCGAAAACTCCTGGATGGCATCAAGGATAACATCTCTGCCCTTCTTCCCGATCCATCTATGATGTTCACCAAGTTCCCGGAGAACCCGGTGGACAACTGGGCGGAGGAGGAAGTGGGGTATTCATTCCTTTCTGCCGGAGACGAGATATCCCCTAATACCGAGCTGTTCGACAAGATGGTGAATGACCCCAATCAGCGCATGTTCTATCCTGCACCAGGTAGTGCCCCCCACCACTCACCCGCTGCTATTGCCGAAACACTGGACAAGCTCAATGATATTGGTCTACGAATCGGCTTTGCGGTAGTCACCCTGGCCAGCCAGTTCTCTCGGGGTGCTCAGTATCCTGACGTACGCATTCGCAATGCTACCCGGGGACGCGGCATATTCCTAGGGTTCAGGGAGTTGTGGCTGGCTCTGCGTCGAGCTAAGACCGAGACTCAAGTGGGACACGAGAGCTTCACCCCCATGAAGCTGCCGCCGGAGCTCAGCTTGCTGCTCATGACGTATCTGGTCTACATCCGCCCCACCGAGTCCATCTTGGCCAGAATACTCTATGGTCCCGAGGTTGGCTTGCGTTACGACACCTACTTGTTTGTGCAGGGCCAGAACCGACTCAACGATGACCAGTTCCGTGATGTTTTCAAGAAGACTTTCCATGCTCATCTTGGCTACGACATTGGTGTTGCTACTTGGCGCCAACATACTGTTGAGATCACTCGCATTTTCTTTGGCACCAATGGTCTTATGGAGTTCCTCGGACAAGACGACACGTTCGCTGAGCAAGCTGGTCACTCGTCTACCATTCGTGCTCGGTTCTACGCTATTGAGGAGTCGGGTGCAGCTGCAATGGCTTCGGATCAGCTGTTGAAGTTTGGTGTTGCTTCGGAGGCTTGGCACAGCGTATGGGACATGGTTCCTGGTCAAGTTCCGGCTGTAGCCCTTCCCGTCCGTCGCCGTGCTCGTGTTCCCCTTGATATGGCCAATCCTCCTACTGTCGCTCCACCCCCAGCTTCTGGTGCGCCGGTTGCGCCCTTTTTTGATCAAGCTGCCTTCTTCGCTACTCTCAGGACGACCATTCAGTCAGCGGTTGACGATGGCATTGATAAGAAGATGGAGGGTCTTTCGGAGGCCATTCAAGTGCACATCAGCGAGGCCATGACAGCTGTTCAGCTTGTCAACATGGGATCGGCACCAGCTGTGCCCCAGTTTGGTATCCCAAACAACTCCAGTTTCGTTTCTCAGCCACCAGCCGCTTACGATGACCAGGATGTGACTATGGAGAATTCAGTGAGTACCTGATTTTTGGTTATGTCAGCGAGTTTGGCTATTCTGCTTATGTCGGCGGATACTTGAATCTTGCTTATGTCAGCCTGGATTTCTGCTGGAAATCCTAGTGACATGTGACCTGAAAGATCACATGACTTTTGGAATTTCTGCCAGAATTTTTGGTGGCTGTCCACTCAAACTCAATGCTAACTTTTTGCTACTTAGACTGATGATATGGATATCACCTTCGACAATACCGTTACTCCAGTCACTATCCCCACCTCGTCCATGCCTCCTGCCTCTTCTGCTGCCACAGTTCCTCTTGTTGCGCCTTCCATTCCAACATCAAATCCAATCATTGTACAACCTCAAAACCGAGCTGAACTCACTATGGCGTTGGCTAATGCACTGCATGGCCAGCAATCTCTATCCGAGGAAGACGCAAGCCGGCTCTGTACCTTCTTTGGCCCCAACTTGGAAGCAGATGCTGTAGCTGGTTTGCGTCATATGCTTGGGGACGACGCAACATGGAATTCCCCTTACCAGCACCTCCTCGTGCTGCTTGTGCTAAGCGAGTATCAGGACTTCATTGGGGTGTTGCCTACTGGGGCTGGCAAATCACTGGCTTGGAATATCTATGCTTGGATCCATCGCAAAGACCGTATTATTGTGGTCCTCATACCCAACAAGTCTTTGCTGGAACAGCAGCTCCGTCGGTCAACCTCAAAGGGTATTCGAGCACAGAGACTGTCATCGTCAGTTATCACCAATTGGCAACAGGCACATCAACTAGCTCCTCTCTGGTTTGTGCCACTGGAGACATTCACCAGTAGCAAATGGGCTCTGTAAGTACACACTTTACAGCGCAAGTCTACATCTGACTTGGATATTATCACAGCTTCACCAACAAGATCGATAAGCAGAAATGGAAGGTTTGGATGTGCGATGAAGCCCACCAAATCATCTCGGAGCCAGGTTTCCGCACTGAGTTCAGCAAAATCGACAAGATTATGATGTTCAAGGTCACCAAGGTCTTTTTGACTGCCACTCTTGCTATAGAGCA
This sequence comes from Strobilurus orientalis, assembly GCA_019915145.1. Taxonomy (NCBI): domain Eukaryota; kingdom Fungi; phylum Basidiomycota; class Agaricomycetes; order Agaricales; family Physalacriaceae; genus Strobilurus; species Strobilurus orientalis. The sequence goes on from JAHLML010000004.1 coordinate 4,088,557, forward strand.
TATGGATCATTTCCGCCGGTCTACCAGGATGTCGCAGTCTAGCTGGGTGCTCCGTGCACCGCTCCTTCAGCCAAATGTCCGCTATGCTGTTATTCCTTACGACAGTGATCGCCTTTCTCCCAACACAGATCTTGTTGGCGCACTGGTCGATCTCTTCACTGTTCGCATTCTCAATCGGTACAATCCAGCAACTCAGGGCATTGTTTTTGGAACAACCAAGTTGGATTGCCAGGCGACAGGTGCTAAACTTGGTTGCATGTCATATGCAGGTTGGCCACAACGCTACGAAGACGAGTATGACTTTGCTCAGGGAGTCAAACAGTGGATTGCCGCCACGACCACACTCATTCAGGGTATGGACAATCCAAAGTTGGCTTTGGCGCTGATGGAAGGCTGTATGCATGGTCTGCTCCCCATTGTTCAAGGCGCAGGCCGAGTGGGACGTTCTCATTTTGCTGGCTATGCTTTTATCCTTCACAACATTCGGACTCAATATCCCAACTCCGTTTCAGACGACTATGCATTCGAAATGCGCAGTGTACAGTGGATGGGCAACACCACTGTCTGCCGGCGATATGAACTCACCTCCATCTTCAACGGATACCCTCTGACGTGTAAAGAGATTCCCAACGCTCTCTTATGTGATATCTGTGATCCGACCTTCGAGCTCAACATCACTATCCGGAACATCATCGATTGTCTTACCGCAGGCTTACCTTTCACACCCAACTTCCCGTCCACCGACCTCGTTGATCCATATGTCACCAATGCCATTCGACCACCCCAGCTAGCCTCCGCTTCAGTGGTCTATGTGCCTCCTGCTGCTCGTGCTCTCCTTGACCGTCCCTCTATCCTTCCGTCAATGAATGTTCAGGTGAACGTTCAACTCTATCGGCTTCGTATGCAGGAATTGGAGCGTCTCACCGGGGTCTTGAAGGAAATGTACGAGTTCTTCTCCAAGTGGTGTATTGGTTGTTGGCTCGCAGACCCTGGACGCAAACAAGAACAGGCGCCTCATCGCGAAAACCTTGGAGAGATCTGCCGTTACGAAACGGATAACAGATTCATGCGGAACGGATTTTTTGCCTGGCGCAGCGGGAACCGTGTGGACGGAAAGGAGCAATCCTTGTGCTTTGGCTGTTGGATAC